>RCWM02000146.1:2050000-2522430 GCA_003667255.2 Euschistus heros
TGACTCATGGCAGCTACAACATCATCTCCGTCGACTGGGGCAAGCTCTCCTTGGACGGTTGCTACGTCGCGTCCGCTTTCAACGCCCCGGTCGCCGGCCGGTGCTCCGCCAGGCTCCTCCAGCAGCTGTACACGAAGAAGGGGACGCACTGGAAGGACGCTACCCACGTGGTAGGGTTCAGCATGGGGGCTCACGTCGCCGGTGTTCTGGGCTACCACCTGCCCCACCTTCCAAGGATTACGGGTATTGTAACCTAAATATGGTCCGGTCATACCATATTTGTTAGAAAGAGAAAGACCAGGAACCCTTTGTCACTTAGTTTTTAGTTTCATAGCTTTTCGCTATAAGCTAGGTATCTATCTAGGTGTCTAACATCTCGATATGGGAAATCTGTTCCAGAATTAGACTTTTGGATCAAGCTGAAACTTCATACCTTTCCACCTCTGAACTCCAACCTCATAAGACTATTATAAGGCACAAATGGCAAAGTTTGAGGGACGAACAAACATTTAATAAAATAAAACAAATTAAGACAACAGCGAAAGGATGGATCTCAAATCCAATAATTTCAAGAAGAGAGGAAGTGGTCATCACTCGACTTCGACTTGGACACTGCTGACTTACACACGGCTATCTTATGACCAAAGAAACGGCACCTAAATGTTAGCACTGCCAAACAGTATTATCAATAAAACATATATTCGAAGACTGTCCTGGATACAGAACAGCATTAGCTAACTTCGGTATTTCTCACTCACTTAGTGAGGATTAGGTGAACATCCAAATTAACTTTCTCAAATAATTAACTTCAACAGAAATATAGGAATTTTTAATCATATATAAGGTCCTACATTATTCTATTTTATTTTTACTTACTTATAATCTATTTTGTTTTTTTCTTTCTTTTATTATTTTATTTTTTAATTTATATTTTATCTACTTTTTCCTTTGCTTTTCTTTTCTCTACTTTTAAAACTTCCGACATAACTTCGATTTAAAAAAAATAAAATAAAATAAGCATGGGCGATGATAACCTTCAGCAGTTTTTCGCCCTTAAAATCCAATATACATACTTACAAAATAATGCATTCTAAGACAGCTTTTCAATATTTAATAACGATATGATTAATCAATTGAAGTCGTGTACCCTTAAACTAAAAACTCTGAAATTACTATAACTTGAACAGAATCTAATTTAAATAAAGGATTCCCCTTCATCGTAAACTTATGACTTCCTGCCCTACAGTAGGCTTTCCATAGATGCCCAACAGTTACATTTCACTGTTCTCTATTGAACAGATCCGCTGTCTAGGACTTCAAATGGACAAACGTTTAACCTGGAATCCACATACAAAACTAAAACGACAGGAAACTGCTCATCATTTTCAACTTCTTCAACATTTACTAGACAAACGTTCAAACCTTTCGATTAATTACAAAAAGCTCATTTACATGTAATGACAGTTGTCAGACCTATTTTGACAAATAGAGTTGAACTTTGTGGCTCCACTAAAATCTCTTATTCAATCATTACAATCCAAAATCCTTCGAAAAATACTCAATGCTCCTTACTTCGTCACAAATAAACTTATTCATAAAGACCTTAATGTTCCATATGTTGCTGGTTTAGCCCAAACCAGATACATATCCTTTCATTGTAAACTCCATAACCATTCAAATCCACTAGGCTCTCAACTTGCTTCCTATTATATTCCCAATAATTCTCCGGAGCGTCTGAAAAGAAGATGTTGCGAAAGACCTTCTTATATAAATTTTTTTATTGAAGTGCTACTAGTGAGTGATTCTTCTCATGTTATCGACAAATCATTGTAATGATTCTCTCAAATTTAAAAATAATGGCAGTGATTATATGTCGTATCTTGGATGGAAGGGAGTTCTAGAAATGCTGTGTTGAAGGCAGTTAGATAAAAATCAGAAGGACGGAATATGGTTTTATGACTTTAAAAAAATGACTTTGAACTCTCTGGTGTCTTTAATGTATAATTCCTTGATAATGTAGAAAGGTGACTGTGAGGAAAGGGATTTGTAAAGGCACAGCCTAAGGAATTATTGCCACCGGAAGGACTATTTTAATTTAGTGTAGTGGTCTTTCGGACAAATCTCTAACAGTAGATCATAATCTTCTTCAATCTTGCACCTTGTAATTCTGAGAGACCTGCGTACAACACACTAATATTTTCAAAATGGAGGAATATGAAGGACTAAATCAGCAGCTGGCGAATTTATTGTTTGAGGAAATTAGGAGATCGGTTCAGGAGCCGAAGGGAGGAAATTATTTGTCTGCTAATAAGAGAAGCATGACGTTTTCAGAAATGTGTTTTGTCTAGGATAGCACCAAGATTTGTAACAGAAGTGTATAAGTTTATTGAATATGTGTATTTGGAGACGTCTGAGAACCCAAGAGCTTTTGATTCAGCTGTATTTAATTTCAGGCTGTGGAAAATCAGTAGCCTATATAGAATTATTTTTCCGTAAAAGGGTGTTGAGAAAGATATATGGGATAGCGAAATTCAAACCTTACATTTTGCCAATCTAAGCACGGTACCAACATGCAAAAATCTCACTTATATTATATGGTATACAAACAATCTTTTTTGATTTCGCAAACACGAAGGAACGATCTGTCGTTTTATTTCAATCTAATTAAACACAAATTCCGAGTTATGGAAGACTAAGGAGTTAAGAAAGGTTTTAAGAATTTGAAATGTCTAGAGGAAAATTTGCGTTTGGTGGAGAAATTTTCAGGAAATAAGAATGTTTTCTTAAAAACAGAGAACGGACGTATCCCTAATTTATGAATAAAGTAGACACTTATTACTGATTCTATTTCAATATTTAGTAGACAGAAACGTAAACATTATACTGCAGTAGCAAACAATTGACACAGGTGCAGTGACTAGGTTAAAATTAACGACGTAAGTTTGTAGTTATAATTGACTCCTTTAATAATATGATCTATTAATTAAAACTAAAAAAAATAAAATAAGAAAAAGAATAAAGAAGGATAAATTATTCAGAACACAAGGTATGTTTTAGCAAATACCATTGAGGGTTTATGCATGAATACAAGTATAAAATAGAGCATAGTAAAGACAAGTACAAGATTAGCTTTGAATCGATTGATTGTAATATTCTTTATTATTTATCTTAGCAATATTCAACAAAGCAATAAATTTTGATAAGAGCAACGAACTCAAAAAAGTAAGACCTAAACCATAACGTTGGGATCAAAAACCGAGAACAAGAAATGAAGAAGTAAAGATGATTAGACTATGAATTGGCCACTTAAAACAAACCCACAGTTACTTATTAGAAACAAAATCACCCCCATAATGCTACAAATGTAAAGAAAATCCGACAATAAAACACATTGTTATGGAAAACCAGAAATACATCAAGTAGAGAAAAAATCATGGCCTGAACAATCAAGAAATTCCAAAATTGTTACAAAATAAGACACGTTTATAAAGTCCAACAAAGGACACTGATGTTTACAATGATAAAATTACTTTATTATAACTGGGGTAACGACAGAACAAGCATCTCTGTACATAGCGTCTATTTCAACATAGCGTCTCACTCACAAGATGGCGAGGCCAGTGCTACCACAATATGAACTGCCTGCCTATATTAACCAAACAAAATAATTATTATTTCTGACATACAAGGACTTGTAGTACTCGATTTATGAATGGTGCCTCAAACCAAATGCTATAGTACACGGCACCAGAAACTATGTAAATAAATAATAAAATTTAAAAAATATTCAACTGTTAAAATTAACTATAATATCAAGTATTTATCTTCTAAAATCCTTTAATTTATTGTTCAATACGAAATTTGTCTTTTCAGGACTGGATCCCGCTTTTCCTCTTTTCTCAGCGGCGACTTCGCGCGTTGAAAATAGATTGGACGATACGGACGCCAACTTCGTCGACGTCTACCACACGAACGGTGGTTGGCAAGGAAGGCTTGGAGTTGTGGGGCACGTTGACTTCTACCTTAACAGCGGAGCTACCCAACCAGGATGCCATTTTAGTAAGTATTTGAGTCGCGTTAATTTTGTTTTTATGTAGAAACAGACCATAGGTTTTGGATAGGAGACCAATTTGGGCCCCCTACAGGAATAAGAAGTATTGTACGCCAAGGTTCAGAAAGACTAGCAGATAACTCAATCATCAATGTGGGCAGAGAATTTTCAGAAGATGGTTGAGCTAAGAGAAAGGACCGTTGGAATGGTGAAATCACCCCTATGGGATCTATGGGATGGGATGTAGAGGTCACGATCTTGCGTACATTAAATTGACTGCAGATCAGAAAAAAAGAATATTGAAAACATAGGGAGAATGATATGCAATTAGGCAAATACCTACATTTAAAATCTAGATATAAAATTTGAAGTTACCGGTATGAAACCTCCAGATTCATTGCTTTATCAATAAAAGTATTTGCCTATTTTCATTTAATTCTTCCTGTAGTTAAAATATGCCTCAGTTCAGATCTGCAGCCAATTCAATGCACACAATATCCCGTCTTTCTAATCCATATGCCCCATCCCACTCAACTTCCGCTCAAGCACCCTTAGGAATCACATCCCTCCATATCAAACACGCTAAATCCCTTACCACATTCAAATACCTCTATTTTCAGTACCTCATTTCTATCCAAGGTGTCGCTTGCTAAATATCAAACTATTCCATTAAATTATATCATGTTCCTACATTTCTGGAGTCCTGTAGATAAATATTTTTATGACTAGATTCTACTTAAAATAGTTTTTCCTTACCGTTTATAAAACATTCAAATTCTTATATAATTGTTTTGCAATTCATATGCATTGAATTACAATTGTATCATATGACTTTAGTTTTTTATTTCACTTTTAGAGTTTTCACTTTCCTCTCTATTTTTTCATTTTAATATGTCTCTAATCAGATGTCAATGTATTCATTTCTGTACTTATTTGTTATTCTAAAGGGACTTTAGTAAAATTATTTTTCTATTTTATTCTAATTAATCAACAATTAAGTAGACAATAACTAATTTCCCAGATGCCAGCTGCGACCATCACAGAGCCGTTGGCATGTTCGGTGAGTCCATCAATTCCGAAAAAGGCTTCTATGGTCGAAGGTGCGAAATCGCAATTCTTTCCTACCTCACTGGCTTGTCCAACGAGATATGTCCCTACATTGGGCAGAAGAACTTGATAGTAAAGGCAGGAGAGTACGTTAGTCCAAAGTAAGTAGATCTAACGCTATGAATGAACTAAACATTATCAGAATCGATCTCTAAATAATAATTATTTTTTTCAGAGCTCGAGGAACATACAAAATAGAAACAAATTATGAGCCTCCTTTGGCCAAAGGACTGCCGTTTTCGATTATCCATAACCAAATGGTGACGATTATTTGAAACAGATGATCTCCCCCCCCCCCCCCCCCCCCCCCCATTGCTTTTATTTAAAGTTGTAATTTATTCTGAAAACATGTAATACGTAAAATATTGTGATTATTACTATATAAGTATTATTTATATAGCTTTAGTTGTTAGTGGATAAAGCCAATCTCTAGCATTAGATTATAGAAAGAAAATTGAACAACTTTACTGGACTTAAAATCAACTAAATTCTTTAAGGAGCGTTCTCACGCATTCGATGATCAATTTTAGTTGAACAACACACGTTGAGTGAAAAACATCGAGGATACCTCTGTTTTAATTAAAGTTGATCAACTTTTTTTGGATCAAGAAATGATAAACCGAGTCAAACTTTTATCGTTCATGTATGAGTCATCATTCAGTTGAATCCGCCATCATTCCGTGTTGACATGTCATGCTCGATACCGAAAAATCGATTCTCAATTCTCGATACTGATAATTCGGTTTAAAAATAGATTGATACTGCAAAAGAATATCCTAATAGAGAAATAAAAAATCTAACCAAAGCTATAAAATTAATAATTAAGGAAATAAATTAGCAAATATCAAACAGCGTTTAGTATCTTCAACATAGATGTATCTTTATTTTGGGTTTAAAAAATTAACCTGAAATGAATAAACAAATATTATACAAAGGTGCTATTGCCTAGCTATATATTTCATTAGTTCTTTAGCTTCGACAGTTTGACATTGTAAACCTATTTTTTTCATTTTTCAATAATCCATTCAAATTTCATAAAATTGCTCTCCATTTCAGTGGGCATATTCAAGTCTGAAGAGTTATTTGACTAAAAGCTAAAAATAATCTGTTAGTCATAACAGTCTTTTATAAACAAAAACATAACCTGTTCTCCGAAATAACTCTTAATTTTTCTTTTGTTAAAATATCAATTTGTATCAATCGATTAATCAATAATGTATCGATATATACGACTGATTACAATGGACCTCAAATACCAAACTTATTGTTAGTCTTGATAATGTAATGTCTAGACTCACGATTGATCTCTGCGATGAAGCATAATAAACCCTTATACTTTTTTTTTATTATTCCTCTAAAATTGTTAGTATATGACGTAATAAACATTAATCTTTTATTATATCCAAGACATAATATAATGTGTATTGAATTATTCATTTAAGAAATTATTAGTAATACCAGTGCCATTTAAATATGTTATTTATATAGTATTTATTATATTTGTTGATGAATTAGTATATAAATGGTTGTATATATATTTTTTTATATTCATGTCAATACAGATGTTTTGTTCCAAACACAATATAAAATATATTTTATATACAATTCTATATTTCTTACATATAAAATTTTTATTTATATTGTAAACTGATATCAAATAAATGAATTATGTTTGTTATTATTTGTTTATTTTTAAAACTTATTTCCCTACCTTGTTTGTTTCCAATATTTTCAATCGACAATATAGAAAATTTCTTCTATAATTCAGCTACTTGGGGAAAATGAGTAAATTAAGCCGCGGTAACACTTGGCTGTATAGCAGCCGGTACTAACCAGCCGCTGGTAAATATCACCATCAAGGCGCGGTAACATTAGGCTGTTGAGCAGCCGCTACTATTCAGTCGCTGGTAAATATTTCCATCAGCAAGCGCATCTGAAGGGTTCACATTATAAGTAAATAGCCGCTAGAACAGTTGCTGTTGATGACTTGAAAACATTGTGTGTGTGCGTGCAACATGTCATCTATTGGTGTGAGTCGTGACGTTTTGAGGCGTGTGTAAAATGTTGGAGTTAGAGAGTTGTTTGAACAGATGTTGAAACGGAAGAAAAGGCGATGGTGGGTCAGATCCTGGATATTAAGAAGAAACAATCTGGAGGCATCAGCAACACTTTTTAAGGAACTAGAATTGGAAGATGGATCATCTTATACCAACATTTTAAGAATGTCAGTTCCTAAATTTAAAGAGTTATTGGAGTTAGTGACACCGCTTAAAGACACCAAATTCCGCCAGGCGATTCAAAGTAAAACCAAAATAGAAATTACTTTACGGTATCTAGCCACTGGAGACAGTTTTAAGTCTTTGGCCTACCTGTTTAGAGTTCCTAATAACTCAATTTCAGTGTACGTTTCAGAAGATTTGAACGGCATTTACGAGGTTTTACATCAGTTTATGAAGGTACAGTACATAATAATGTACCAATGTAATGTAAATATACCGCTTGTGAGCTTCTAGTGGTTCACATTGGCTGGCTGGCGCTAACAAGATCACGTGACTGCCAGCGGACGGTAGGCAGCGCTAAAAAGTTAAACATGTTCAACTTCTGATTGCGGCTAGTAAACACTAGCCCGCTGGCATTCACCAGCCGCTGGTCCTGGGTCAGACTAGGCTGCTTACTGGTAATATTACCACCGGCTAATTAGAAGCGGCTGCTTAACAACCTAGTGTGACCGCGGCTTTAAAGATAGGAATTTTTTTTCTCAGCTGTTTGTTGAAATTTACAACTCTATACAAAACTAGGTGAAAGTACCCTGCTCCGCTACGGTTTAATATCATAAGGATTAAGGACAACTTAAATTAGTAAAAGTTAAGCGTAATGTTGATTATTCTTATTACTTAAATAAACCTAAAGAATTCCATTCTTAGAATAATTTCAATAAGTAAATTTGACAATTTGCAAAAGTTAATTTTATATTATTTTAACAGTCCTCCAGTGAAGCTTCGAGGCAGCACTGCCATCTTACCGAGCTCCGAAACAGATCATCAGCTTTTCTTATGGCATACTTTAAGTGAATATAGTCTCCACTTCTCGTTTTTTTTTTTTTATCTTTTCGAATAAAGTTTAGTCTTTCTGTTTCTATTTTTGCGTACATATCAAGCATAAATTGGTTGAGAAGATTACGAAATTAAAGTAAATAAGGTTCTTCACCTCATCGCTCCACTAACATTTAGACGTAAAAATCAGCTGCAGACACAGTTTTCTCAAGTGGTGTATTGGTGTTTGGGTCACGCTAAGGGATGTTAATACAGTAACCATCTTCTCCATGGTAGAACATGAGACGATACTGAAGAGAGCATACTTGATAGAACTCACTGATTCTTATCAGTTTTTTGTCTCTACATCGAACTGGCCTTACTATGTCATCACCAGAGAACATAAGTCTTTTAACTTCCTCTTTAACATTAATCTTTTAATAGCTTCTCGTCACGAAACAACTCAAACTTGTAAGGGTCCACCTCTGCAGCCACTATGAGTTCACAGAAAGCACCATATTATAAGGTTTCGACATGGATCGTATTTTTGTTTATTTACAACTATAAGGAACTTAATTTGTGGTCAAAGTGTGCAGCTTAAACATCTAACCTATTTTTTTTTAACTTAGCTTATCTCCAAATACCATATGACAATTAATATATTATCCTTCATCCAATAAAAATTGTAATTGCATTTTTCGTGAATTAGCCGCGATCCAGGCCGATTTTTTTAAATTCCTTTCTTAGCGAGCACCTACGGCCATAGAGGAAGCTACATACCAAATTTCATTCCAATCCGTTCGGTGGTTTCTGAGATTTCGTGTTAAATGAGTGAGTGGTATTTGACAAATATATAATAGATAACATAA
Source organism: Euschistus heros (assembly GCA_003667255.2). Taxonomy (NCBI): domain Eukaryota; kingdom Metazoa; phylum Arthropoda; class Insecta; order Hemiptera; family Pentatomidae; genus Euschistus; species Euschistus heros. The sequence goes on from RCWM02000146.1 coordinate 2,059,060, forward strand.
TAATTCATCTGGTCAATGTTCATAATAATACGTCAATTGCTTGTAAAGCAACTACACATTGGAAGCACTTAAGTAAAAGTTCTATATTAGAAGGTTTCGAGATCATCTTCTTTTCAGACGCCTCGGAGAGTTTTATGGATAGAATGGGAAACAAGCTGATTTGGTTTGGGCTAAATCACCAACATATTGCTGCAATAGTGGCACAACTCGAAAAATCATGTTTTGAGATAAGTGGGTTTAAAGTTTTCATTGCTAAGGAAAATGTGTAGGAAATGCTTTAGTTTGCTTATATAAAATATGCCATTTGTGTCGTACTTTTCGCATCACCGACCTAAAATTAATAACGTTATATTATATAATAATAATTTTAAATTTCCTTGCTTTTATTCTAAATATATAAATAAAAATATTATATTAAAAAAATATAACCCGTTACATAAACGTATTCAGGTATAACACACAACCGTGTCCATGAATCAGCCAAACACCGATTTTTTTTTGTGTTACTTGCTCGAAGGACTGCAAACGTTTTCTACATCCTGACAATTTGATGATGACCATTTTAAAATCTGTTTGCTTGTAAGATGTTTTGTAGAAAATGCTTTCTATTATAGCTTTTCTATCTTTATAATGCAAACATCGCTGAAGGGAAGTGTTCTGTTGTTAGTGTTAAGAGTAGAAATTAGAAGAAGTATGGCTCTTGAGATCTTTTATGTCATAGAAGTCATCGTATGTCATTTCGCAGAGCTTAGAAGGGTTGCCTTTTTTCCTTGCGGTCCTAATCAATGTGGCATATTGCGATGGAATGTAGATTGAACCTAATTTAAATGATCTTTTTATATTTTTTTCAATTATAGAGTGGACACAGTCGCCCTCATTTTGAGTGTGCCCAACTACAAAAAATGTATGTGTTATAGATTTAATTCTAAATTTCCACTGTCCTCATTACTTAGGCTGATGACACGTGTGTTATCAGTAAACAATGATCCCTTCATTGCCTCTCAAACACTCCAATCCCATATCCAAACCTTCAAGAATGGTGTCAAAAATGGGGAATCAAAATAAATCCAAACAAATCCCACCAAATAACCTTTACCCTTCGTCGTAAACCTACGACCTCCTGTCCTACAGTATCCTTTGATGATATCCCACTAATCCCTGTTGAACAGATACGCTACCTAGGACTCCACTTGGACAAACGACTAGCTTGGAATCCACATACAAGACTAAAACGACAAGAAACTGCCCGTCGTTTCAGACTACTTCAACATTTACTAGACAAACGTTCAAAGCTCCCCATTAATTAGAAAAGACTCATATACATAACTGTGATTAGACCTATTTGGAAGTACGGAGTTGAGCTTTGGGGCTCCACTAAACCATCCAATTCATCTCGTATTCAATCCTTACAATCCAAAATCCTTCGTAAAATCCTCAATGCTCCTTACTTTGTCACTAATAAACTTATCCATAAAGATCTTAATGTTCCATATGTTGCTGATTTAGCCCACACCAGATACCTATCCTTTCATAATCACTCAAATCCGTTAGTTTCTCAACTTGCTTCCCACTCCATTCCTGATAATCCTCCGAGGCGTCTGAAACGAAGATGGCCTAGAGACCTTCTAGTGTAGAAGTTTTAATAAAGTGCTACTGATGAGTAGTTCTTTCCAAGTTTTAACATGTTATTATAATCGTTGTCAATACATTTACTTGATGTATATATTTTGTACAGTTGTAAATTTCAATAAATGTATAAAAAAAAAATTCTAAATTTCTGCAACGCTGACCCAACTCAAAATGTTTCACTCCTGATGGCAAAAACGTGCCCTGATCCTATCAAGGACGCCAACTGAGTTGTGTCAGTAATGCAGCCATTATTTGGGTTTAATCACATAATACAATAGCGATACTTCTGTCATCTTACGGCCTAATATTGAATTATGAGTTGTGCTAGTATTGCTGCTGAAAAGAATGTGTATTTTCATATTTACACCTGTTCTTAGTCCAAAAACCGTGTTTTTTTGATATGGTACATTGCAATCTTTATGGATAAGTTTGTTTGTGACAAAGCTAGGAGCATTAAGGATTTTTCGAAGGATTTGTAATGTAAGGACTGAGTACGAGAAGAATTGGATGGTTTCGTGGAGCCCCAGAGCTCAACTCCGTAAGACAGGAAATTAAAAAATTTTAACTACACTGAACTTTTTTTTTTTTTTTTTTTGATGAAAGATATTCAGGCGTTCAATAAGTGTAAAATAAACTTCTCAAAAATGAAAATGGATATTACCTATTTTGTAGTAATTACTTTTCGCAGCATTTTTGTATTATTTTTATTATAAAACTGCATTAATATTTATTTGAAATTATTAGGGTTTTTTTCAATCTATCAATATAAAATTAAAACGCAGTTTTTGGTAAATCTAATACATATCGTATGCCATGGTTAAAGAATATGGTGTCAAAAACACAAGTAAGATTTAATTTTTTTCCAATAAAAAAAAAAAAAAAAAAAAAAATCAAAGAAATTGTTAATGCAAGATGCAGGACCCCCACTACTTCCGACCTTGTTCGACAGTTTATAAATCACATCTTCGTTAATTGGACAAATATAGTCGAGATGGAGCCGCTCCTATTGATTGGTACGTTTGATTTTTTTTTTTTTTTTTTTTTGTCTGCCTCTAGCCATTCTCATATCACATCATGTCATAAATTATTTCCAAATGAACTACTTCTATAGAAACTATGTCCACATTTATTGATCCATATAAAAATCTTTAAAAGGTTTCTACTTTTTGCTTCTTATATAATTTAAACCATACTGTTCTGTAATAATCTGTTGACAAATTATATAATTTTAGATAAACTTAATATTTTTTAGTATACTGAATCATTTTCTTATAGTGGCAATCTACTCCCGTCTCATGTATATTTATTTATATTGGTCATGTGCTCATACAAAAATTACCCTAAAAAGTCCCTATACCGATAACGATACCAGGAAATCGATTCCCGAATCTCGATACCGATTCCTGGGGTCAAATGTTTTTTTAATGTAAACTACAATTAATACAAACTAATAATATATATGATAGTTAAAAAACTATTTAATTTGTTTTTAGATTTATACTTTTTGATATTTACAACTTCTTACAAGATAAACAATTAGTAAATTTGCGATAAAATGATTACAATAACTTGTGAAGAGCTACCCATTAGTAGTACATTAATAAATGTTCTACAAGTCCCTAGGCCATATTCCTTTTAGGCCCCTCGGGAAGTTATCGGGAATCGAGTGAGGAGCAAGTCGGGAGATCAGTAGATTCTAGTATGTAGCTTGTCATGTAAGAATATGTATCTTGTTTGGACCAAATATGCAACTTATGGGACATCTAGATCGCAATACGCAAGTTTATTTGTGACATAATAAGGAGCATTGATTTTTTTATTTCAGGATTATGCGAAAGTATCACATCCCGGTCCCCAATACGCCTTCCTTCCAATATCTCCTGTCATAACTGTCTTCCTCAGTCAGCCCTCTAGCCGCCATTTCTTCTCTGACCTCTTCTATCCACTGTTTCCGAGGCCTTCCGCGTCTTCTTCTCTTCTCAGGACAGTATTTAAGTGCTCGAAGGGGCCATCGTGTCTCATTCATTCTCATGACATGTCCAAACCATAGCAATCTTCTTTCACTGATGTTATTGAGAATGTTGGTTTTAGCTCCTACCTGATTTCTTATAATTTCATTTGGGACCTTCTGTAACCTGGATATGGCGCAACTTCTTCTCCAGAAATCCATTTCTAGGGCCAGTAATTTATTTGCATTTTGTTTTGTCACCACCCATGATTCTGAGCCATATAAAGTTGTGCCGATCAAGAAGGAGTGGTATATCCTCTTTTTGGTTTCTAGGGAGACCTTCTTATTCCACAATATACCGTTATTTAGGAGCATTGATGAGGAAAAAAATCATATATGGTATTATCTCAAAGCAACAGAGAACATTAACCTTCTTCATGAATAGTCCAAGTTTAGCAGTTGGAGCTTCAATTGTGTGCAGGCCTAAAATCCTATCAGCAGTTGTAAACCATCTGAGTGAGACACTGCATTAGACGAATTCTTTGCTACGGAGCTTAGCACATAACCAGAAGAAACTGCTTGGCAGATTTCATTGAAATAACACTTAGTACAGTCAATAAACACATTGTAGAGTCCATGAAATATGCGGTTATTTTTTACTTAACAGCTTCGTTAGGAGTAGTTAGAAGATTAACATACTAGAAATCCCCTCCCTTGGGGGGGGGAGGGGAGCTAACGGTGGGGAGAGGTAAGAAGGTCCTATTTTTGGGTTTTTCGATTATATCTCAAAAACGGTGACGCTAGAAAAATATATTTCAAATAAAATAGATTTTATACATATCTGTCCAACTTACAACGGTTTTCGAGATATACGTTATTGAAAATCGATACTTTTCGAAAAAACAAATAATTGTTACCTCACTTTTTGTCAAACATTTGCTTCTAGTGCCTTCCACGATCGTTACTCAGAAGAAATGTCAGAATCAAAGTTGTAGAGCATTAAATTTACTTTAATTAAATATTTATATTTCTGGCACTTGAAGCAAATTTGACAAAAAGTTAGGTAAACATTTTCTTTTTTTCCCGAGAATTATCGATTTTTAATAAACGTATATCTCAAAAAACGTTGAAAGTTCGACAAATATGCATAGAATCAATTTTAAAGGCAATTTAATTAGCTTTAACTTTTATTTGAAATATCTTTTTCTAGAGTTCACCGTTTTCGAGATATAATCGATAAACCTTCTCCCCTCCCCCACCGTTAGCTCACCCCTAGGGGTGCGGACTTTTAGTATGTTTACCTTCTAACTACTCCGTGAGGTCAAAAATAATCGGATATATCATACACTCTACACCCCTCATTTCAGCACTCATTGAATGGACTAACTGGACTGAGCTTAGATCTTCCGATTCGAATCTACACAAAGTTGTCAGGATTGATTCAAAATACTTCGACCAAAAGGAAGTCTGTGAATCTCACCTTTCCGTTTTGTCGAAGAGTTCTCCCCTCTTTCACTTTACATTCCCATTTATAGGTTCCTCTGCCACGGTTATGCGATTTACAGATTGTAAGGTGTCTCATTTTCAATTCCGTTTGTATCTCTCCTAATACTAGGAAATGACAATGTTATGGAAGATTTTGTATCTTTGTTAAACAGTTAAACATTACGAACCTAATTCTTTGTTCTTCTACAAGAAATTTATATCTTCGATAATGTGATGTTGGAGTTGCAGTGGCAATGTATGGCCCTGATAGGTGGAAGGAAACAATATTATAGATAAATAGGTACACACAACACTAACATACACCGTAAAGTAAAATCGTCGTATGCTCCCATAATTATTATATGATCTTGCAACATTTGTGGCAACAATCGGTACCTAGGAATTATTTTCTCTATAATCGATTGAATCCAGAATCGACATTTAGAATAGACACATTCCTAATTTATATGAAGCAATAATATGTTTGATAAATCAATAACTTACCTTGTCTAACTATTCACAGTAAATATGCACTACAATTAAACATATCCTGTAATGTCTGCAAAGTATCAAATGTGAAAATACGCGGTTTTTGCATTCGAACTTAAGCGATTCGTAACATTGATTTCACATAATCAAATAGTTCGTATAATCGAACCTTTGACAGGATTATTCCTCTCCTTTATAAAGTGAATTCAGATTTGAGAATTCGCTCAAACGTATCCATCCGTACGAATGCATCCTAAAGCAATTGAAAAAGTAATGAAAAAATGTTGTTTTTTTTCTAATTCGATACTTTGCAGTTGAAAGGACGATATTTTCTATTGAAAAAATGACTGACAAAATACACGTAGGCAGGTACCTGTTTGTACAATCACCTAATTAGTTTGAATGTTGTTTCGTTTGAACAATCTCTTTTTCGTAATTGAATTAACGAGGTAAGTCTTGTTAGTTACATAAGATATGTAGCTAAAGGACAAACAAGAATCAGTGATCAAAACAATAAATTATTTATTATTTTATTTGTTATTGTTACTATCTACAAATACATCATTGATTAAGAGCACGTGATTGCAAAGCATATTTGATTGTCGACTGTTTCTTGATTCTTTCAAAATATTTGCAGTATTAATTGTCAGATATTTTAATCTGTTGATGTCAACCTTTATTCAAATACATGACGCTTTGTATCATTGACAAATATAGCTTGTAGTCTAAGATCCGCGTCTATGACCAAGTACCCTTATCTGATAATTAATTGAATTATTTATCAAGTTAAAGCTTTTTTTATTTTTATAATAAGATGATAATGGCGTTGCCTGGAAAAGTAATAATTATTATTTTATATTGGGTACAAACATAATGCATGTTTTGAATATTCATTTGGTTTAGGCAAGTTCTTGCTAAGTACACAAAGATAATTTAGTTAATGGAGTATAAACGATTGTTATTAATGTTGTTTTTCCTCAAAGGTTAGTTTAGTGTTGGTCGAATTATTTTATGAGTAAGGACCTCTGAAATTCACCACGCCAAAACAAGTTTTTCGTCAAATATATTTTTACGAGTTTGAACTTGGTCGAAGTGTGGCCCAAACCGCGCGTAAAATCGATTTTGTTTGGAGTGAAGGAAGCATTAGTAAATGTATAGTGCAGCGATGGTTTCGAAAATTTCGTCTTGCAGATTTTGATCTCGAAGACAAGGACGGTCGGAACATTACAAGAGTGTCGACCTTTCAACATTGTAAATCACACAAAATTATAATAATTTATTTTTGGAAATATGTATATTAATTAAATATACAATTATAAAACTTATAAAGAGACATTCATTTAAAAAAAAACAAACGTACTTTTATAAAAAATTCTTTTCTTTTGAAGCTGTCAAATTATAGTTTAAACAATAATTGTTTTCTTTCTGACCCTTTTAATGTATCTTCCCATAGTAAGTGCTTTATTTCTTGAATAACATTCGTATGAAATGTAGAAAAAACGCTTAATTTGCTTTTGGACTGATGTATGTTGTAGCGAACATTCGAATATGCACTCACTCTGTAATTTTGTAATGAACCCCATTACTCCTCATTGACAGGAGGAATAATCGTGCCAATGAACTCTGGAAACAGTTTTTCCACTCACCTAGTATGTGATGTATTTTCACAATCGATACTTTGCGTTTGTATCGACGATATGAAGAGTCAAGTGGGAAACAGTGTAACAAAAAAGTTATTTTTATTATTAGGAAAAATAAACCGTTTAATAAATCGTCTTTTAATTATTTACCATAAAACAGTCTTCAACCTTCATATTAGGCTTAAAATAATATCAAATTATACTCAGAAGCTACTTATTTCATTACTTTTCTGATATAACAAATTTGATTCAGTGTGCCATTGGTCTGGGGTACGCTGTTAAAACAACGGGGTATTGTATAACAGTAGACTAAACATACTTTAAACGAAATAAAATATGAAAAATAAAAAATGTTCAGCCTCAATTATGTTCCATAACAATTTTTTGGTAATCAAAACTAAGCATAAAAAAATTCATAATATAAGAACATTATCTTCTCTTCTTTAATGTCATTAGCGTTGTGTATACCAGTCTTCCTTTTTTTATCCCGAACTATTTTCGATGTAACACACCTAGAAATAATATAATCAAAGGAGGCACCATACGTTACATTGGGCCCCACACAATACTATTCGTTAAAATTATATTGGTCAGAAATTGCGAGAAACTTCGTATGCTATTCAAAATCCATGAAATTGAAAATTGAAGGGAACGTACTCTTACTCACCAGAAATCATTAGTTTTCTAACAATAAAAAAACTTCACTAGCCAAATTGATTACAAATGTTTTGCAAAAAACATAAATTCGATTATTCTGCAATTTGATACATATATTTACAAATGACAGATATTTAAGATGGCGGCACATGAGATTGACAAAAAAATAAAGAGACCCCATCATAGTCAAATTAAAGAAGGACAGAGCTAATCATTATGTTACACTGTACTCCTTGTTACACTGTAACTCACTTGACTCTACTTAATTCATTATTTTTGCGACTATTAATAAAATTATTCTTTTGCAAAACAACATTTCTAAAACGTATCCCATAGGAACAATTGACATCTGGATTAAAAGTAAAATAAACATTGAGAGAAGAAAGAGTCAGATGATTCCTGAGCCACCATCCATTATATCATTCATGTAAGATGAATATGTATAATCATATTAATCATAATGTCGTAATAATCATATTGAAGACAATGAATCCTAGAAAAGCCTAAATATAGTTTTTAATAAATATAATAAGTTATGATTGTATACCACAGGTGCCATATTCCTTGGTGCAGCTGTCATTGAAGGAGCGGACAGCAAGTGCTTCTTCGCAGAAGATGTCTGCCCTAGTAAACACATCACCTTCTGGCTCCGGAATAGGTAAATGTATTTACATTATATACAATTTATTTCATATTTAAATTAATACGAAGTACATTCGTCTTCTTACCCGGTAGTACTCTGCAAGTCTTGGAGAGTCGCGATTTGATCCGCCAATAATCTTTGCTGGCTGCAGCTGTTATGAATACGGATGTATATGGTACATCGGTGGATACGCCATCTAACCACCTCAATCGAGTTCTTTCCACTCTTCTGGTTGGATATAGTTTTTCATTAAGGATTTTTATCCGGCATTCGTTCTAGTAAAGCAGCAAGAAATGTAGGACTCACACTAAATAAAGAAAATACCAAATACATGGTAGCAACCAGAGAGGAAAGAGGACATAGATACGTTGAGGGAGTTGGGTATTACTTTGAGAGAGTGCCTAAGTTTAAGTATCTGGGTGCTATTGTCACTGAGGACAATAGTATCAAAGAAGAAATAAAATCAAGAATAATAGCAGGAAACAGGTGCTATTGGTCTTTAGTGAACATTTTTCAAAATAGAAACATATCCTGCAATCTCAAAATAAGGGTCTATCGAACGAACCTACAGCCGGTTGTTATGTACGGGAGTGAGACATGGACCCTGACATCACACGACGAAAAATTATTAAACAGGTGGGAAAGAAAAATCCTTCGAAAAATATATGGTCCAACCAAGTATGGACTGAATATTTTGCGAATGAGAACAAATGAGGAACTGAAAACTCTATATGCAGCCCCAGATATTCTAGCCAATATAAAAAGATGCAGAATAAGATGGCTAGGGCATTTTCAAAGAATGGAGGCTAGTTGGCTCCCTAAGATGATGTTGGAGGAGCACCCGGGTGGAATGAGAAGGAGAGGAAGGCCTCGACTTCGTTGGCTTAAAGATGTAGAGGATGATCTTCGGACTCTGGGTGCGAAAGAATGGAGAAGAGCTAGCGAAGAAAGGACTGAATGGCAGAGAATCGTAGAGGAGGCCAGGGTTCTACAAGGACCATAAACGCCATAAGATGATGATTCGGTCAAGTGTTGTTTTTCTGTGGATTCGAACCCACGACCTTCTGTACCGGGCGCGCTGAGATCCTCGTCACATTGTGCACAGCCATCTAGGCCCCACGGTTTATTTACATATTATAAGTTGATTTTATAAACTGCAATTTATCTTCCGATCTAAAATAGTTTTTCCAAATGTATGATCTTTTTTTTAATGTTTATACTTGTAAAAAAGTAAAACATTTCCCTAGTTACATTCGATCAAAACATCGGAAACATGAATAATTATATTTGCGACGTTAGCCGTGTGGAAGATAGGGAGGGGATATAAAATATACCTGTGACAAAATTATAATTAACTATAATTGAAGGAGCCACACCGAAGTTTTGCACTATAATAGAACATTTAAAAGATGTAAAATAACAAAACTGCATGAATACTAATAACAACGAATACTGTTAATGCAGTATCTTAGCTTCGATTCTTTTCCACTATTTTTCTCAGTTAGTTAGCAACTTATTTTTCATCAAATAACTCCATAATTTAAAACGTTAACGTTTTAATAGTATTATAGTCATGTTATACTTGCAGAAAGACTGGTTACAATGGTGTCGTGATAAAAGAAAATAAACTTGAAAGCGTACACCTCCTCGACGGTCCTTTGATTGTGCTGATCCATGGATATAAGGGTCATAAGGAGTATATACCCAACCCTCAGCTCGTCAAAGGTAAAGTAAAGTATACTACTTTTAGTATATAATACTTAATACTATATAAATAGTCTAGAGTCTCAACACTATATTTTACTTAATAATTAGTACACAAATTTTGGATAACAACCACTAAAGGGGTCATACGCTGAAATATTCATAAGTTAATAATTTATCTTAACAACAGTTAGGCCCGCCGCAAGTTGAGGCGCAGCCTCGTGACGTGGAGCACTGTGATTCACATTGAGTTTCTGCGGTGAAAGAAACTGATGGTGAGTCCACCGCAAGTTGAAACGCAGTTTTATGAAGCAGTTTCAAAATGGCTAGCATTCCTGGTAGAACGTGGTGTAGCGAAATACACAAGTGCAGTGTGGAAAATATTGGAATCATTCTTTACATATTCCAACACCTACTATATAAGCTCCAATAGAGGAGCTAATGCCATTTGCCTTTGTAGGAGATGAGGCATTCCCCTTATCTGAAAATTTTATGAGAATATTTCCAAAACGAAGTGCTGATAATTATGAAAATAAAGTTTTTAATTACCGATTATCCCGAGCGCGACAAACAGTTGAATGCGCTTTCGAGATACTTGCTTCACGTTTTCGAATTTTCCGTGCACCAATTGAAATTAAGACGGATAGAGTTTTCGGGTTTGTGAAGGCAGCTTGTGTATTGCACAATTATTTAAGTAATTATACATTAGTTCAAAGTGAATATTGCACTGAAGAAGCTATGCCACAAGATCAATTATGCGCATTGGATTAAAAAAATACCCGAAGTGGACAAAAAGCTTTCTCAATTCGATAAAATTTCACCACCTATTTCACAATGTGGGGTCTGTTCCATGGCAGGGGAAAATGTTGCTAAGGGAAAATACTGACACTTTTATTTAAAAAGTAAATAAGGTGGTATTACTAAAGAAATTGAATATTTACTGAATGAAGTAGATAGTTATATATTTTAGTCGTTATAAATTTTATGTATTTTGTACCTAGCGGCCTATTTCAGTCGTTTTAGATTTTTTGTATTTTGTACCTAACTTCTTACCAATACTAAGTAATAAAGTAATAAACTTAGCACTTCTTATATCACATTCCTTGGCCACTTCCTACCATTTCTCAGCCTTCAAATTATTTTTCATATAATCTGCATGACCTGTATCATACAACGGGCGATGATTTCGCACAGACTCAATTAATTTTGCTATCAATTTTACAAAAGTCACGGTGACACTCGGTGAAAAAATGCGGCATGCTAACTGCGGTCCGCGGAGCCACGGACAGAGAATACTGCCTGCGGTGGCACAGCGGCCCAACATGCGGGGTTTCTATCATATCTGGTTTTCACAGAAACTCACTGTGAGTCACCGTGCTTCACGTCACAAAGCTGCGCCTCAACTTGCGGCGGTCCTTATGCAAGGGAGTGGTGCATTTCCAACCACCAGATCTATCATGCACTCTTAGTCCGTGAGCCGACGACACTAAACCTGTCATGCTAGGTCTCCCAAAGCTCACACTTATAATTCGTCATGTTATTCATAGAAGAACACAAAACGGCCCTGCTGCTATGGCTGGCACCTATTAACGCCTAAAAAAAAATAATAATAAAAACAAATATTTTGTTGAGGTTTCTGTCATGATAAGTCTCCCGAATTCTGATTGTTCCTCGAAATAGGGGAGGGGTAGGGATATACGAAAATGCAGTGCTGCCATTCCCTCCGGCGGGTCTTATCAGTTGCTGCCGGGAAAGAAGTGACACCTCGCAATCAGGTTTATATCATCCTCGAAAAACCAAAACTGAAAGATCATCAATTTTCGTGAAAGAAAAACGACTGCTGCCATTTCCAAAAAGTGGAGAACATGGCGGCAGCAACATTTCAACCCTCTATAGCTTCGTTAGGAGTTGTTAAAAGGTAAGCATACTAAAAGTCCTCCAGGGGTGAGCTTACGGTGGGGGAGGAGAGAAGGTCCAATTTTCGGGTTTTTTCGATTATATATCGAAAACGGTGGTCTCTAGAAACATATGACGGTCAAGATTCCTTCCGTGGGTTCGCCACGAAAAAATTACGACCTACGAACTTAAGTACCCAGCGCACTGAGATCCTCGCCCCAACGCGCTATGCCATCGAGTCCCCATCAACTATTATTAAGGAGATGAAGAAAATACGAATATTAGAATTATATTAGTAGAATTGGTAAGGTCATAGCAGGAACACTCGACATTCGATTCAATACCCAAATTAGGAGTGAGATTTGATAGTAAAGATATGTTTCCGGTTCGCTTCATGAGTAGAGCTCAACTTGTAAATTACTTTTTGTTATTGAATTTACCTTTTTTATATTTTCAAATCTAAAAGAATTGAAGATTAATCTTTCTAAACTTAACATGTCCACTTTCAGTAGCAATATGTTTTTTCTGATAAAGCCTTGCAATCTGGATGCAGACCTTTACTTTGTTTTCAATCAATCAAGGATTTGAATGATATAATCGGTCTGGATTTGACAGAAAGGGGAGGACAGGTATAAGTTGTTTGCACTTTTTTAAAACATTTCTGAAGTTGACATGTTCAATTTTGAAAGATAGCCCCTCTATCGATAGCATTTAATAAACTAACGCATGAATGTTTTTTTTTTGGTTACTTTAGCCTACATGGAAAAAGGCGATTACAATATCATCACAGTTGACTGGGGACAGATGGCGCAGTTATCTTGCTACCTCACAGCATCATCTAACACACGGGTTGCTGGAAAGTGCACCGCCAGTTTTCTCCAGCAGCTCTACTCCCAGAGAGGGGAGAAATGGAAACAACTAACGCATGTGATTGGGTTCTCTCTGGGGGCTCATGTCGCCGGAGTCTTAGGACAACATCTTCCAGGCCTTCCAAGGATCACTGGTAACATATTACAGAGCATTACTTTTCCAATAACCTCTATTTCAGAAATATCAGTTGTTCAAAATGATTCTTATAGGTCTTGATCCAGCTCTTCCAGGATTCTCTACGAACACAGCACGCCCCGAGTCTAGATTGGACTCTTCGGATGCTCTCTTTGTGGATGTGTATCATTCCAATTCTGGAATGAAGGGAAGACCGGGGTGCTTAGGACATGTCGACTTCTATCTGAATAATGGCGGATCCCAGCCTGGATGTAGTACAGGTAAGTAGATAACCTTTTTTTCAGAGGTTGATTTTTGATTTCAGTCAGCTTCTAAAATGTTTACAAATACACAGCGATAATTACTAGGATAACAAAAATGTCCAGTGAAACAAAAATGATGGATTCATAAGGTTGGTATTCACTATGTTCGGGAACCACCACCACTCCAAACGCGAACTTTCTAGAGCGATTACTATCGGTGTTGGTCCCAACTCAAATGGAACACTGTATGTTCGTAGGCGCCATTAGGACTTCTGTGGTGTTCGCTAAACCCGTCCCGTAAACAGGGTTACAGGAGGATGTAGCGCTGGTGGTTCGAGAACATACTGGACACCCCCCAATAAATTTCGAACTCCGCAAACGTTGACACATCTGATATAAAGCTTGAGTAGATTTGTAGTATGGGTCACTTTTCTATCACGTCCCTTCTGTTACACAGGATTCATTAGATTTCTTGAGAGGTTATTTGGAAAACTATCATCTAATTAAAAAGTATAAGTTCTTGCCTTTCAACCATGAGAGGCACTAACTGTAATGATGTGGATATGTATTTATAAAAGAAATCTATCTTAAAAGGCTTAAACGTCCGATTTTAAAGGGAGTGAGTGTGACATGAAATATAAGAGCATATATTCTTATGACTACATATTTTGATGAAGTGACTCAATATGTTTTAATAACTTTTATAAAAAGGTTTTCTGATCAATATTCTGCTCATATTTGCTCCACTTTATCTCCTAAAGTTAAATACCAACCAGATATTAATTCAGTAATGATGGAACATGATTATTTAAAATTCTGCTGTTAAAAAGAACAAATATTGAGGTAGTATATGAGGTAGGCATGTTTGATTTTCGATCTCTTACTGGGTACTATTTTGGCTACTATTTTAGCTAGGGTCCGTTTATGTTGGAGCTGCGATAAGCGAGGAGAGCGGCGATACTAACGGAGCTGTGAAAACCTTTTTATGTTTGTCACAGTTGTTTTTATATTGGAGCTGAGAGTAGAGCTGCGACTAACGATACGAAGTGTCGAAAATCACCTCTCCCGTTTTCTCAGCTCTTATCGAGTATCAATGTTGAGTTATTAATAAGTGAAATTTTTGTAAGGGCACCGTTGTGGGACTTTTATTCTCCAATCATTCCATTAAATTTGTAAAACTATTTCATTAATATTTTGTAATAGATAAAGAAACTTTAAAAAAAAAAAAAAAAAGTTTTTACTTACCTGATTGTTATCATTAAGCGCTCCTCTTCTAAAATAAGTCTACTGTGGCAATTATACCATTTTTCTGCATTTTATCCGAACTTTTTGGTAATATTTAGTCAAAAGTTTCGATTTTCATTCGCATATACTCACTAAATTTTCTGGGATGCCTTAAATCTTTATGAAGATGGTGGAATTCCCCAAACGTAAACCTTGCCTTATTAACCCTCGAGTGGTCGAACGGATGACATTAGTCCTCCACTGCTCTTAACATCGCTACTGTGTATTTGTTTATATGACGAGCCTTGAGTCTGCAAAGGGAGGCTAGGCGGGTAGTCTCAGTACCTCTGTTAGTTGCCATTTGATATTTCCGGCATGGAATTCCCATTTGTTTTGGTTGGCTAACAATTGCCCTCCACCTGACCTTTCAATTTTTTTGTCTACATTAGCAAAATTAATACAATCAGCGTTTGGTATAATTACATTGAATTCCCTCTACTGATATTTTTGAAGTACTGTGTTATTTGAGTGAATTATTTCGTTTGTCATCCAAACGACCTTCCCCGTAATTATTATTTTCAACTTGGTCTGTGTTGATAATGATCTACGTACTTTTTTTATATTTCATTATTTTGAGTAAATAATTTATTTCTCTTATCCTTTGGAAAGTATCTTTGAATACAAAGGGATTAAAAAAGATGACTTTTGCTAAAACATCAGAAAACTGAGTGGATGACTATAGTCATCCGCGCGACCTTTCTTGTAACTGAACCATACGCGACCACTCGAGGGTTAATAGGGTGAGCTGCAAATTCGCGCTCTTTCCGCACGACTGCAGCAACATAATATTTTACAGCGCTTGACGACAAAAGCATTTCTTCCTTTTCGGAATCACTCATTATATACTCACACGGTATAAACTATATTTACTATTTAATTTCTTAATGCCACTGTAGAATAGAAGTAGTTTAAGCTATTTATTTAAGCTCCGCTAGTATCGCCGCTCTCCTCGCTTATCGCAGCTCCAACATAAACGGACCCTTAGAAGTAATGATGGGTTGTTCTAGGTGGGACGGAACTTGGAACTAGTTCCAACTTTGAACGAAACCAATCGCTCAATTTTATCGTTCCACCTGGAACGAAAACCAACGCCAAAAGATCTCTGGTTTCGTTCCACCCAAGGTCGCTCCAATTGCTTTGTTGCGTTGATCCTGCCACTGTTGATTTCCTCCCTCTCTCCATTGCTCCACCATCTCGCGCATGGGCATCTTCTAAATAAAACCGCTTTCTTTGAAATTTTCTATTCTGCCGACGGAGCTCGGCTTCAGAGAAATGAACTACACAAGGTTTAATTGCATGTAATTAAATGATTTTTTCGCTATTTGTTCAAAAGCTGATGGAGCAGTCACAAGAATTAATTACTCCTTTTTTTCTCGGAACCAATGTAATTGGAAAATTCTTGCTCAATTGTGCATTATACTTGAGCTAACTATTTGATAAAAAAAAATTCTTGATTCAATAAAACTATTTTAAAAATATACATCTTTTTAATAAGTATACTTAGATATTTAAACTTTCTTAATATAATAGTACCTATAAAATTTTTAATTATGAAATAGGAGGTTATCAGCTTGAAGTCACAACAAGGGATGGAACGAAAATGCATGGTACATAGGTAGTAGGTTTTTCAAACAGACTGTAAATTCTCATTCCACTTTTAACACAGAACGGCCCTTCAATAGTATGTAGTAGGTTAGTCAAACTGACGTGGAACGGAACGGAAACTGGTTCCAATAGTGGAACGGAACGTAAAATCTCATTAAAGTCGGAACGGCCCTTCACTAATTGGAAGGAGTAGTAAAGTAACGACAAGAACTCTCTAGGCAAGACAGAGTGAGAGGGTACCATAGCTATCCTCTTGAACTGTTGAATATCCAAATATTTTACTTAAAGGGCATTCTATTTCTATATACCTGACAACTACTTTTCCAAAGTTCGTAACATTTAATTCAAATAATTACACTATTATACTCGGAATAATAATTTTTAATTATACAGCTCTAAATAACTTGTTTATATCATTACTTTTCTTATATCTTATCCTTGAATAACTCTCAATCAAAGATCGTCTGATTTAAAATAATACTTCAAACCCCAACTTCTCCCACATGTGTCACATGTATTCCATATTGATTATCCAAAAATCTGGTCATCTCCATAGAAGATGAAAATGTACATAAATCACATTTTTTTTTAGAATTTTCTGCGGTACAAATTTTTGGACTATGGTAAGACTCAGTGAAAACTGAATAAATCAATAATTTCAAAGTAAACAATTTGTTAAGATTTTTAAGTTACTCATCACCAATAGCATGTTTAACTTTTACTTGAAAAAATTAATTTAACTTTCATAAAGTTAGCAATAAAACTCTCAATTTGCTCCTTTCAAAACAATAATTTTTATGAACCATTTATAAATGGTTAGATGAAAATGCCAACACGCACAGATGAGAAAATCTTTTAAAATATAAATCTTTTAAATTTATTTATTATTATTTGAAGTAAAGTTTTCTTCATAGCAAGCTGCAACCACCACAGGGCTGTAGAGGTATTTGCAGAATCTATCCTTAGCCCAGAAGCATTCTATGGAAAACCCTGCACACCCAAAGTAATATCCTTCGTAACAGGAATATCTAAAGAAGCATGTCCTTACTCTGGAAGTTCCAAACTGTTTGTACGGGCAGGGGAATATGTCAACCATCAGTAAGTAGACTCAATTTAAGTACAATTTAAACAACCAATATAATAAATTGAATTTGGTTATTTTTTCACTGAGTCACATTATGTAGTAAATCATAGTATGTTATATAAATGGGGTGAAGTTGGACTCATAAGTTTAGTTGAAGTCAAAACAAAAAGTATTTAGATCTTACGTATTATAATATTGGATTATAGCTGTTCTTTTCTTTTTAATTCACCCTAATTTTGAAAGAATACATACTAAGTACATAAAATAACATCTTACAATAGATTTAAACCTAATAGTTTTGGGTTCAGGTAATACTCCAAGAGTCCAAGTACCCTCAGTTTAAGGTATGTAAGTTTTTCACTTTCAATGGCTTTTTTTCAGAGCTCGAGGTTCATTCAAATTCGAAACCAATGACAAGGCACCGTTTGGAAAAGGTCTTCCGAAGAAGAGGATAAATACAAAAATAATTTAAACAGAAAAGTAACACTAAAAATGTCCGAACATAGCAAACTTTACAATTCAAATAATCTTTAAACATAAAATTTGGTTAAAAATCATATAAATGCTTAATTTAACATAACATAAAATAAATAATAAAATTCTTTATTTATTCTGGGACCTTAAGTCCCTTAAGAATAAAAAATAATGTACAATCAAGGGCCTTCAGAGCCTTAAAAAAAAATAATATTTTCAAACAAAGTAACAGATAATAATAATAAAAAAAAAGAGCAGCAAAAAAGATATTAATAAAAAGTGACAGAAAATTTATAATAATTTTTTACAAAAACAAAAAGATTTCTTGAATATAAACTGTTTATAATTATAGTTTATAGTTTATAACAACTAAAAAGCGGCTATTGACAGTTTTTGGAGGACAGGATCTGGGTGGATAGTAGGTGGTTAAAGAAGTGGTATATAAAAATAGAAAGGTTAATTGAATGACGAATGTTGAGAGGGATGGAGTTCCAGAGAGAAGAGGATCGGATTACAAAAGATCTGTCGAAAGTGGCTGAGCAATGAGCAGGAGTATACAAATCTGATTGACGGGATCGGGTTTGGCGGGTAAGAATTGAGGATTTGAGTTGAACGAGTTCGGAAATGTAAGGAGGATGATGGGATTGAACGGTTTGAAAAAAAAAGGATGTCAGGAAATACGGATGACGGTAGGAAGGAATAAGCCACTTTAACTCCGCATAAAACTGCATAATGTGGGCGCTTCTCGGGATCCCGAAAATAAAATGGATAAAGCAGTTAAATAGTCTATTTGATAATATAATTAAAAGGGGAGATTTTAATTTTAATTTTAACTAAAAAATGGCCATTGTACTCCATATATTTCCACCTCAATAAATTTTAAAATAATATAGAACATAAAACTAACTTGAATCAATATCCATTCTCTCTCTCTCTTTTTTTTTTTTTTACAAATGTGTACTGTAAGAAATCAATTCTCTCTTCAATTTCCAATGCCTCAGTTTAAAAATAAATTGCTATTACAAAAATTAATACAAAAATAAATCCATTATTAAAACAATATAATTTAAAAAAAATTAGTAAACCGTTAGTAAAATTTATTATCTGTAGCATATAATATATGTTTATTTACAATAATATGATTCATAAATTCTTATTCATGAAGATAAACATTCAAAGGCTTCCTTCATTTATCAAGGAATTGAAAATGTTACTAAACATTGTAGATTCACTGGATTAGTGTTAATTGAATTTTAGGGCTCGAGAACTACGATGTACAAATAATAAAATAGAATCTTTAATTTTGGAATTTCATATCTTAATAATAACAAAAATGTATAATAAGCTATATTAAAGTCTGAGCGTCATTATTTCATTTGTTTGGAACCGCAATATTATTTCTTCATTTTCCAATAGCAAATACATATTGGCAGTAGCAGGGGATTTATTTTTAATTCTATACAAAGGAGAATTGGTCATTAGGAAAAGAATTGATGTATAACAATAACATAATTAGGTATCATAACATCAGCGGTATCGATCGATTCCTAGGAATTGACTCTGAATCAACGATTTACAATACCGATTTTTTCCTCAAGAGTCAGTGTTATCAAGAATCGACATTAGGCTTCGACACTTCATTAATAAAAAGTATAAAATATAAACCAAATTTTAAAGAAAAAAAAGTGTCATACTTTTGATGTTAGATACAAATTGTAGAAGAAAAGAAGAGTTTAAAATGCAGAATGTTTCATGATTTTTATCAAAAGGAAGAAATGAAAGCAAATAATTTTTAAAAAAAATTTTTTTATTTGATTCTCATGGCAATACATAGGCTTTATTTTAAAAATAATATAAATAGCAGTTACATTATATAAGAAATGTTTTAGGGAATCCCTAAGTAAGGCGTTATCTAATGATTTAATATAAAATCAAGAGAGCAATGAAATTCCTTAATATAATCATATGGTTAAAAGACAAACAAAAAAAAAAATTATAACAATGATTAGTCCATAAACACTACAGGATTACATGCATTGGATTCTATCTTATTGTGTATAAATATATCCAAAATCACTTCCTCGTGTGTATGTATGCGTGAAAATAAAACTTTATGAGATTTAAAATTTGTGACGCTGAGGAACACTGCACCTGACGTCAGCATATTTCACACCTGGCCCCTGGGAAAAACCAATAATATATTACCTGTTGATGGCACGTCATACTCGATTCCTTCAAGATACTAAAAAATAAATTATTTATAACAAAGACTGACATTCATAAATTTTGTCAATGATATACATCTAGGTTCAAACTTGAATCAAGAAATATTAAACATCAAATACAGATTACTAGTTTTTACTTTACAAGTTATGTTAGAAGACATTTGTTATATTGCAGGGCACCCTAAATATCACATGCCTTTCCACTATTTAAAAAAAAAAGTGATCAACTTGATATTTATAACAAACTAAATTCTTCCTTGATTCCATTATAATCTCACTAAGAGTGAACTGTTTAAATTATAAATTACAATTATTGATTATAAAAATAAAATATATTGACTTGCTGAAACTAGTAAACAATAAAAGTACTGATAATTTAAAATAAAACAAAATCTTTTATTTTATTATTTTTTAATATTATTATTGTTTTATTAATCTAGATTTTGTTTCTATCTATTTATTCATTAATTAATTTTTTAAAACAGATAGCTTCAAAAATCTATGATTAATATTAGATTAAATTAACAAAAAACTTCATGAGCATTGATGCATACAATATATTTATAATAAAATGAAGCACGATTGTCAAATTATCATCTCTTCTTCCACTAGGATACTGTGGAAGAGAAAACAAACAAAAAAAATTAATCTATAATTTAAATTATAGTTAATTGTAAAATAATTTTACGATAAGTAAAAATTGTTAACTATTTCTTCACTACCTAGTAACAGCAATTTTTTTGTTTCATATTTAAATAATCCAATGGATGCCTAGCAAATCTATACTATTAAATAAAAGGGCAAGCCGTTTTTCATTTGTGATCACTAACCGCGAAAACTACTGATCCAATCTGTACCAAATTTTGACTACACAATCTCTATAGTTCAAGGAAGGTTTAGCAATAATAAAATTTCCATATTTTCAATCAAATTGCTGTTAAAAAAAGCGATAAATATGTGTTACACAGTGAAGTTCGAAAATTGACCAATAGGTGGCGAGCGCCTTTAAAGAGAGGTTACAAGGATAAGGTGTTAAATAGAACTAGAAATTGATAATAAAATTTGCTTAATTTGATTAAATTATTATCTATCTATCTCAGTGCTACAACCCGTTGCCAGATCCGGGCCTCCACCAGCAACTTCCACCATTCGTCACAGTTTTGTGCAGCCACCATCCAGTTGCGCTATAGTTAAACTATTACAGAAAAGCTATAAACAGTAGGTGACGTATGAATCCCAGTGAAGTTTAACAATTGAAAAATATTTTACAACAGAGTTTGCAATGGTAAAACTACTGAATCCATCTGAACTAAATTTTTACTTCATCATTTTCATAGTTAGAGAAAGGTTTAGCAATAATAAAAATTTAAATGCTCAATATTGAGTGGCAGAAACGATATTTGCGACACTGTTGAGTACTTTTATGGGTACAAATTAAAATCCAACCAGATGATATCAATAAAATTATCTCTCTGAAATAAAAATGATTACCAAATCAAAATGTTGATTCTATGGTTTTTGATATTGTGAGTAAAAATATGAATCATAGGCCTTTAGTTGTTAGCACTGATAATGCGATGGATTTAATAATCCCCCAAGAGTTTCTTAATAATCTCTTTTCCTCTGGATTACCAACTTATACATTAAAATTAAAAATTGGATGTCCAATTATGTTTTTACATACCTTATCATCCACCACCTAATCTGTACACTTTTAACCAAGTTAAAAATTATGTGTGAAAATATCTATGAGGTAATAATGCTCAATTGCACACTTCAATACAAAATTTTTATCGATAAACAAATAGAACTTCAATTATTCGTTAAAATTATCTATTTTCTTTACTTATGAGAGCAGGCGAAGACGCAACGGGGGATGCAAGTTATTTATATTACAATAGAAATATACAGTTTATTACTGTTTCAAAACGTAGATCTCTACAATCATCAAAGCCAAGGGAAAATAATATTTTCATATTGTCCTCAATAAATTATTAAAATATTAGAGTAATATTAATAATTATAGCCAATAATAACTAATCACAAAAATGTTTCAGGCAAAAGAAGCTAATCAGAGATCAATAATTTTAATTTTTAACTAAATATTTCAAAGAATGTAATGGACAGATGATTCAGTAGAAAAGTAAAAGGTGGCTAATAATATCACAGCTCTAGTCAATTCCACCAAAGTTAGTGAGATTACTTGAAACGACATGGAAAGTATAGCCCTCAATATAGTGATTAGATTTAGAAGAAACAATCCCAGAAAAGATATTTATAATACACTCACATCATGCAGATGATGTAGTCATCACAACTAGGATATTACCAGCACTTTCAGGAGAATTAGAAGAATTTGAAAATGCAACAGCAAGTAAGGGGTAAAAATTAGATAAGAATAAAACAGAATATATGAAGATGTCTAAAACACAATGAATTAGAGAGAAGCACAAATTCAGATGCTCCCCAAGAGTATTAATTTTCTAGGGTCTATAATGACCAAAAGGAATAGAATGGGAAATAAGTTGAGATACTAGAGGATTTGAATGGGTATGGAGTTTACTATGAAAGGATAGGTATCTGGTTTGGGCTAAGTCAGCAACATGTGGAACATTAAGATCTTAATGGAAGTTACAAAGTAAGGAGCATTGAGGATTTTTCGAAGGATTTTGGATAGTAAGGATTGGACGAATGGAATGGTTTAGTGGAGCCTCAAAGCTTGATACCGTACATCCAAATAGGTTTAATTATTGTCATATAAATGAGTCTCTTGTAATTAATCAGAAGGTTTGAACGTTTGTCTAGTAAATGTTGAAGAAGTTGAAAACGACAGACAGTTTCTTGTCGTTTTAGTGTGATATGTCACTCTATATCTAAAGCATTATTTTAAAAAATTAAAAATGATCAAATCATACCTCCAGCAACATATTCTACTCTTCAAGTTTCTTCAACAATATTTTTCTTTTTCCACTTAAGACTACTCTCCTTAGCCTCGCCCACCTTCCACTACTATTACATTAGAAGACACATTCTAAATTCAATAAATTTAAATTAAACAATCATTAAATTAATTATATTAAAAATGTCAGCCTTTGTTATTATATTTACATAAACGATATGTATTATACTTAGATGCTAGGGCTAACAAACCTTCTTCCAAGGCGTCCTCAGTTTAAAGTTCAACTTTAGTTGTCTTTGGAGAATAACTGGAAAAAGATTTGTTAACATAATGAGTAAAACTGTTAACAAATACATTTGTCATTTTAAAAAAATAAAAAAAAACGAACAAAAAAAAACATTGAATAAACTTCTCAGACATTACTTCTCTTCTTACCTGGATGCCAGCAAATATGTTGAGCAGGGGTGGATTTGAGAAAAAATAGAAAAAAGATGATCAAATACTGGCAGATTTAACTCTTATAGAACACACACAGCCTAATCGTGATGATTTGAATCAAACTAAAGTCCTGACTCTTTATCTTGACAACTGATAAAATTTGTTGTATATCAAAATAATTAAAATATCTTGTATATGTATGAGGGATCCAGTCAAAAGAAAAAATAAGAAATGTTAAATATACAAATCATAATTTTATTATACCAATGCTTCATTCACAGCATTGATGGCCATCATTACAGCTAAAATTTCTTGGCAGTGATTTCCACTGTTTTTATTATTTTATTTTTAATCAGATAATTTTATTTTTAATAACGCCATTCTACTTTTTTTCTCGGTATGGACACTCAATATCTATGGTCAACAGTGTCCAGGTCACACAACCAAGGAATAGAGATATCCACTGTGGATTCTAAAACTATCAACATTAGATCTAACTCTAAAAAAATATCCATAAAATTATCATCTCAAACATAGCATATATAGCAGAATTTAAAAAAAAATTAAAGAAAAATACAATCTATATAATCTTTAAACAGTTTTACAAATGGTTCAAAACCAAATGACAATGTAGGGTGTTCCGATGTTATCTATACTACAATTATGAATTATTATCCTTCTCCAACTACCATCAACTTTACAGCAGAATTTTGAGCAATTAGTGCAGCATATAACAGAAAATATGAAATAATTTCCTTTGTTTACAGTATTACTATCTGTTTTATTCTAGATTTTTTCCCCCTCTAACTTAGTGTATATACAACTATTATTTTGCCAATTTTTGCACTTATTATTGTTTATATAATTTTTCTTGATCATACATTATGACCTGTTATTGTTATTCAACTCGCTTACTTAATTCCTATACAAACTACCTAAAGCTAATAACTTTTTCATGTCAACATAATTACCATTATTTCTAATTTTTATTCTTCCAATCTGAGTATAATTAGCATGATTTTATTATTTCATGATTTTCATCAACTTGTTTTCTCACTAAGTTCATATTTCATTTACTATTAACTTTTTTTTTTTTTTTTTTTTTAACACATAATAACTTTATTCACAACTGTACACAATGGACAACCAGTGAATGTGAAATTTACATTGATACAACAGACATGATCAGGCATGAGGGAGTCAGCACCCAGTGGTACAATCTCCAGGCGTGAAACTAAATTATTAGCGATTAGACTAGGAGATCCCTCATCCACTTCCTTTTCAGCCTCCGTTGAGTTATGTCTGGTATCTGTACTGTTGCCATATTATGTATCTGTTTGTTAGTGTGTCCACGTAGTTTCTCATGAAATTGTCGATAAATACTATTAACTTATTTTTTATTTACATTATCACCTTATTTTTAGCAGTATTATAGACTATCAGCTGCTGTAACCATAGCAACACTATGGTGTTATTTTATCATGTGACCTTATTAATAAAGTGTTCTTATTGTGTTTTGTCTGTAATTGTTTTTGTTAAAACTATGATTTCTCTAATTCTTCTTTATAATTCCATATTTTGTAACACAATCTCTTCTTAGCCCTGATGATGGCTATCAATTTTGTGGTAAAAAAAATTAGCATATTAAACAATGACTTGTTAATTTAACAATTTCTTATTTTTCCTTTTGACTGATCCCTCATAGATATACAAGAAATATTCACCTATAGTCAACATAGTCTACCTCATCCTTTAAAATTATTAAAACTTCATAACTTAAACCGTCTATGAAATAACATATCTTTTGTTTAATCAGTTGTCAATAGTTATTCAGTATTCATGAATATGTTTGTATAATTTATATAAAAGTAATGTTTTTAGATTGAAAGATACAGAAAATGCATACCATTAAAAAGCATATCAATACCGGTCCAAACAGCTATATGAAAACATTCACATTTTCACTAAAAATCTAAAATTCTGTTCCTTTATTTCTGTTTGTCGAGCTGGTGATTTAAAAATTATTCACTTTTCATTACTAAATCATCTTTTTTTAACTATTATCATATTTTTGGTTACAATATTATGACACAACTTTATTGTTAAATGATACATGAAATAACATAATAGTGGACAATCACTGTAATTTTAACAAAACCACACTAACATCTAATATCTAACCCACACTAAATTTGGTTTACAGTCAATCAATTAATCAATTAAATATTTTGATTGTAGGTGATTACTTCATACTAACTAAACTCACATTGTCAAAACATTGATTTGAACTTCTTTAATTAAACATGCAATGATAAATAATCTGTAACAACAGAACAGTGATATATCTTCAATCATGAACTTACACTAAATGAGAGATTTTATAGTTTTTGAAAACAAAAAAATCCTGACATAACTTCACCAACAAACAATAAAATTAATTAAATAAAAAACATATTCTGGTATACATTGATAGTAAAAACAAATAAAGCAAACCTGTGCAAAGAAGAGAATATATATTCGTAAATAAAAGTATCGAGTTTTACTTCAAAATTCTTGAATTTTCCCCAAAAAGACCTTTATTTTAACAATATTTCAAACCATTTCAGAGCTGGAATGAATAACAAATGAACTTTGTTAAAAACCAATGACTGTCTAAATAGACTTAAAATTAAATGGGATCAAATAAATTTTAAGTAACGTAACCAATATTAAATAAACAAAATAATAGCCGATTAAATGTTTTATTTTATTTTTCTCATTATTCAATTAATTTCCAATTCTCTTTCCCCTTTATTAGCAATATTCAATCATTTTTTTCTAATAATAAGTTTCATGTAATATATTCAAGTATTTCTTCGTTTGATTCTGGAAAAGGGAAATTTAATATTTAAAACAAATTTCTAATTCCATCTAACAAAGAAATAAAGAACAAATCCTTGAGTAAATATTTATTTTTAATTTATAAATCAAACTTTATAATTATTTTTTTGTTAAAAATTAATTAACTGCATTATTAATTTTAACTTATAAAAGAACTGATGGGATTAAAATATATACAATTATGTTTGAATTTACTGAAGTACTTAAGAAGAAACAGAATGATAACGTTATATAAACAGCATTTTTCATAAAAGTTTTAATTCCAGGTACTTCACTGATAACCCAGAACCAAAAGTTTCAGAGCCAACTTTTTCATAACGTATTCATTGTCCCTGGCTAAATATTGAAGGATAAAAGAGGTGGAAAGTTTTCATGGAAACAATCATAAAAGTAATTTTTAAAATGGATACAGTATCGATTAGTAATAATTTTTTTAATTGGTATATTAATAATTCAGTTCTCCAAAAAATTATAATTCACAGATCATTCCATACATTAAATATATGTGTAAAGAAAACCTAAACACTCATATATGAGTGCTTTTCTTAATTAATCACAATGCATTAAGACCACCATTACCCAGAATGCCTACTTGAAATCAGGATATACAGCTGTTGAATATGAGATTAAAGGTTATTATATTATAAGGCTCTTATCATTGTCAACAATTAGCCTTTACTATTCATTTACATTAACATAAACTGCTGAAGATATAAAGAAATGTAAAATTTAAAGCCCTTATTATTTGAAGGGATTTAAATTATTTTCTTTTGCTTTTACTGATGAGAGAGTCTCTTGCATTAACAGATAATTTAATTCTTTAATATTTATTGTAATTAAAACTTTTGTTTTTACAGATAAACACAAAATATCTTTGTTCCATTATCTAAGCCTAAAATCATGTATATTTAAAAAAAATTGATAATTTGCTTTCAATGTAATTGAAACTATTGACAGTTTGAACTATTAACACCCATATCTGTTGCCCAGCTTCCGCAATCTTATTTTGGTCTTTAACTGAGATTTAGGTTACCTCTGCTATTATATTAGCAAAAAAAATAAACCATAACGTTTCATTAAAATAAGCAAAGGTTTCATTAATTTATATATTAAATTAGAAACACCACATAGTTTTAATTTTTATTTATATTTACTTTTTTTTTAAACATCTAAAAGAAAATCTTTGTTTAAATTGTTATTTATCAACTTCACCTTCATAAAAGTAACCAAAGAAGTAATAATTTAACTGATGAATACTGTTCATTCAATAAAATAACAAAAAAACAATAAGCTTTGTAACAAGGTGCGTAGGCAGCAGCAATATTTTTCTCTCCCCTGGAATTACGCCAATCGAATATACAAATATTCAACATTAATTTTGTTTACAAGAAATAAAAAACTATACAGACCTAGTCGAAGGCCATTGAGAATTTTTATCCGTTAAAGGTACGTAGACTACTCCCATGAGAGCTACTCTTGAGATAGTACCGTCTAAGTTCTTGTCAATTTGTTCCAGCCGCTGGTCCCCGCTAGCTGGTCCAATCGGCACTATTAGCCTACCACCAGGTGCAAGTTGCTCTACAAGCTTATAAAATTATATTATATTAAATTGGTCAAATATTTACTGAAGTATAAATTATAGTAAAACTTTTTAAATTAAAAAATAGATTAACCCTAAAAGATTATTCCAATCATACAAATTACAAAAATGTGCCTCAATCATTCATGTTAAGCGTTTTTTAAAACAAAAACCACTTTTAATAATAATTACATTATTTATATATTATATAAGCAGAATCCGGTGATGGTTTCAATGTCTGCAACAAATATCAAATAGTCATAGTAATGTTCAAGCTCAACTACAACATAGTAATAATTAGCTAGCATTTGTTCAACATTAGTTCTCAATAATCAAATGAATCTGTGTTTTATGATTTCATAAGATTAGTAATGGATTTTGGAGACATGACATAGATAATGTTAATTGATCTACTTCCAGCATTGGTGGAGATGATTAAGCATGCTGATAAATTTGTCCTCACAGTAAGAGTGAAGGCATGTGATTCTAAGGCACAATACCTGACGCCACACTGAATGATGTCATTGGGAGAAATGGAATGGGATATTGTACATTTGCCAAAAAATGAGTTACAGTCAAAATCGTTTATAAAGACCTTCAATGGACCAGTAAATATAGGTCGTTATAGACGATGGTCGTAATAAGCAATGATTTTTTTCTCCCCCTTATGATTCAGTAAATAGATAAAAAGAAAACTCAAAATTGTATTTAACTCAATTTTATTAATGGTTTTATAAGTATTACAATTTAAATTTTGTGATCATGTACATAATTATTGATAATTTACAAAGATTTATGCATTATCGTGAAAAAAGTCATATTTTTGATTGCTTTGAATATTTTTTAAAGTACAGACCAGTTTCATCTGCATTGGATATCTCACTATCTGCATAGTTTTCCGAATTTCGGGCCAAACTGTTTTCAACCAACCTTCTTTGTCAGAAGCAGAAGCTGCTCTGGATTCGCCGCTAATTTTCCCAAAAACGATACCATGCCTTTTTGTGAATAGTTGAATCCATGACGCGTCGGTGAGGAAATTTTATTTTAACTTTGCAAACTCTCTAGCTTTTTCAACTAAAATTGGACCATTAATCGGGACGTTTTTGCCTCTTTGAAATTTGAACCACTTTAGAATTGCTTCATCCAATTCTTTTGATTTAGATGACCTCAGCTTTTCGGGTTTAAAATTGTGTTTCTCAGAGGCGGTTTTAATTTTTTGACGGTTCTTCCAGATTGTAGATACGGTAGCATGGAGTAAGCCGCATTCAGAACTTACTTTCGCGTTTGATTCACTGGCTTCTAAGCGCCAAATGATATTCACCTTTTCTTCAATTGTTAAACACTTTCGTTTAGCTTTAGACATTTTTACATCCGAACACAAGTAAACTTCATAAAACACTGAGGTACACTGTGTAACACCATCCCCTTTTTAGGCTAATTCTTTCTAGGAAAAATAAATTTTACGGCAGGGATTGAAGTTACTTGAACACATTCTTTGAAGTACTCTGAATGCCGATGTTACTTAGAAAGTAGATTTCCCGTCGCTATAACCGATATCCAACACCCAAATTTCATTCATTTTTCTGTCGTTTTAGCCAATTTGGTCGTATAGCCAATAACGCCGTTGTTATAAGCAATGGGTTTTGTGTGGGTATTTATAGGAAACCAACCTTCCTTTCAAAATGTCGTCGCTATGATCGGTTTGTCGCTATAACCGCTGTCGTAATATACGATTTAGACTGTAATTGCTCATATCATCTTATACTAACATTGATAAATTTTCAGATGATGAATTTAATTTCAGTAATTTCACAACCTCATAGGATATTCTAGGCCTTTCTCTCTTAGATTTGAGGAGAATACTAAAATACTCTCATGATTTGTCTATATTTCCTATAAACACACTTGGATTTGATTAAATATTAATTAAACTTAGTATTGTTATAGGATAAACTAAGATTTACTTTACCAGTCAAAAGGTATTACCCACTCTTAGCCGAAATTCATAAATTTAAAAGTTTAATATGTTAGTGAAAAATAAAATCATCCCATTTGAAATGAACACTACACTAAATTAAATTTTTAGGTTTTACGTTTTAGGTTAAACTGCTTAATGTAACCAAAACTTTAAAAATAAAATAATCAAATAAATACAGATATACCGCAGGGGCTAGCTAAAGTGCTCAGCTAGTGGTGATTAACGCACCCCCTGGTTTCCCAGTTCAGTATAGAAAACATACACTACAGAACAGTACACAATACAATAAAGGTCAGAAACAGTATATGCCTCAGGATCACCTTTCCTGAGAAGACCCAAAGTATAACCTGACCACCAGTTGTCCAGAGGTAACGGGGCCTCTTTCACTAGGCTAATTACCCGTAAAAGAGTGAAACTGATTCAAAGAACCATAATGGCCTCGGAGCTGCTCTGCAGAGACCACGAGGCCTGGCAGCATTGGATTGAGGCCCCTCTACGCTAGTTTTGGCACAAGGAGGAAGATAAAGATATAACTGATCGTGTATAAATAATTAAAATAAAATATAGGTCTAAATATGTTTCTTCTTTTCCCTTCAAAAGCTATATAGATTTTTCCGACAGAAAAAAAAAAAAAAAAAAAAATTGAGTTGGAAAAATTTAATTTGAATTTTTTTTTTTTAATTGGAAACAAGATGGACTTGATAAGTCCTGGCATATCCTTCACATAAAATTGCATAACCATACATCAAATATCACACATTAAAGTTTCATCTCAATTGGAAAAATTGTATAGGAATGCATGGAAAAGAAACTAACAAATGAGTATTGATTTTTACACTTTTAGATTATTTATAATCACCCTGATGTTGAGCAACTATCAAAAAAATATAATTCAATGGACAAAAATCATAAAAATATAACTCATGAATAATATATTAATTTAATTTTTAACTTCCTCTACAGTAATAATATAATCTTACATCTTTGGGTAAATCTGGAGATGCAGCACCAACATGAATGGCATCAAAGGGAGCATCTTCTGGGCTTCCAAGACGTCCATCTCCCACTTAACAAAGAAATTAAAGTAAATTTGTAACTATTAATTAGCTTTGATGGTAAAAATACTAAAGAGGATAACAAAACAAACAGTAGCAGAATTATATTTTAAACTATTGATTTGTATATTAATTCAACAATCATAAGCATAATATTTTACTATGAATTCGATAAATGGCAAAATATTTTCTCAAAATTATCACTAGGTTTATGAAAAAAGTTTCATATAAATAAATCAATGAAGTTCAACATAATTTGAACAAAAGTTTCAATAATTAATATGAAAAAATTATCTACATATTAACAAAACTGATATTCGAATTTATTATGCTATGTTTGATTGAGTTTTAAAATATATTTAAGGGCATGAGGACCAATAGTAATTTTCCAACGTATTAGGAAAAAACCAGAAATTTACAGATTAAAAACATAAATAACTCTAAACTTGAATTATTTAATAAACTTAACTTAAATAATTTAAATCACATAATACTGGTTAGAAAAAAAACTAGCCAAAACATTACAAATAAAACAAGAAACATGAACGAAAGAAAAACATGACTTAGGAAATAGGCAGTCGGAGAATTACACAAGCACCAACTTAACAAAATTAATTACGGATTTTGCAAGTCTGTTCAATCTCTCCCAAAAGTTGTACTAAAGGAAGAGGGTAATCTCTCAATAAGTGATCATTTTTTGCTAGGCCCAAAACATCAAAATGGAATATCACAAACCAAATGATGAAACAATAAAATAAATGTTTAGTTTGGACTATCATAAAGTAAAAGAGAACCCAAAGTTAAAGAACTAAAATTTTATTTTTGAATTATAAAATGGAATTAGTTGATTAAATTCTGTTTGATCAGCCTAATTGCCTCGATAAATAGCTCACTGAAAAATAATTATAGTAAGAAACTAAAATTTCAAAAAACGAAAATCCAGTTATTGATATCAGTAACATAATTGATAGGCATACCTCTTCAACGAGTCACAGATATGTTTTAAAATTAGAAATGTATCCTAACCCGAACTTAAGTGTAAAAAAAAAAAAAAAAAAAAAAAAAAAAAAAAGAATATGTTCATTTCTGAGAAATATCCCAAAATTAAAAATATTCAAGTAAATTAGGCATTTCTTAAATAATAGACATTAAAAATTGTTGACTCTACAATAAACATAGTCAAGGGAAATGAAATAACACTTTAAATATACCACTGTTATAGTAATAACGACTTACCAATTAATTTAAGACGATTTGATTCAAGAAGTTCTGGATGATCTGCTTTAATATTAGACCTTGATGTATCAACCAATTCTTTTATATGATCAATTCCAACTGCCTTCCCAGATGGTCCAACCATGAGAGCCATGCATGTAGTAAGATATCCTGAACCTGACCCGACATCTAGAGCTTTTGCACCATCGACCAATTTTTCCCTCAGTAGTTCAAGTGCATGAGCATGCTACATGGGATCAAGAGTGAAATAACTGGCTGTTATTCTTGTTATTTACTTAAAATATAGCTTACCATATGTGGGGCACTAATAGTGACTCCATATCCAATACCTTGTGGTACATCCATGTAAGGATTATGTGAAACATAATTTGCACGGTCAACTTGTGCCATCACTTTTTCGACAATATCACTCCTAATGATATTGTTTCCTAATGGAACATAATTTTTATGTAAAGAATTGGGCAAACATAGTCTTAGCAAACTAACAACATATATAGAATGTCCTCACTTCTTAAATTCTGAACAAGATCTAAATTGCTTTTGCCATGAGATCGCCAAGCCATGCTGTTACACAGCAAATAAGATATTACAATAATGTTCAAAAAAAACAACACAGTCTTCCTAGCAGATGTAGAAATCATAAAGAAGGATATACCAAGTTAGATCCTGAAATAGAAAATTAACCTAAATGAACAGGGTGCATATTAAAAAATCTGAGCAAATTCGCAAAGAACTTCAGTTTAATTTTGGATGGATTAAAATAAAAAAACAATAATTTCGGTGCAATTTAAATTCAACTTTTACCAACAAATGACAGACCTTAATCCATAACGAAACCTTCTGTCGTGTTATAACCATATTTACAGGAATTTCAAGTATTCACTTCAGGCAACTTAAATTTTCGATGCAAATATTATTTCAACAATAACTATGTATAAAGTTTTAATCAAACTACTTATTTAAATTTTTATGTATATTCACATGAAACACTTGAAAATTAATGTAATCAATCCGGCTGTTAAAAATCAAATTACTTATAAATGCCCCTATTGTTGAAAAAAAAATAACCACCCAATCTCGCTCAATTAAGAAATTATTTATGCTTCTTCAGTGAACATGAACTATTAAAATAAATTTTTATTCATTAGAAATCTTGTTGACATTTTCGTTTCAGCTGTTAACGTTAGAGGTTTCATTTAAAATATAGATAGTATGTTGACATTTCTTTAAAGAAATTTGTTATATAGACTATTTTTCTGAGGTCAATGCATTAAGAATTCACTAAGACCATGGACGAGAGTGATATACCGATTCTATCGAAACTTAAAGAAAAGTTTCTTCAGGTTAATTACCTTCTGAGAGAGGTAGCTAAAACCGATCCAGAAAATGAACCTTTTAAATCTAAATATGAAGCCAGGGATATTTTAAAAGAGATGTCAGATATCATCTTAAAAGGACATTTAAATCCTCACCTCCTAGACCTTCTAGCTGTGGTATACTGTCTTAATTCTATCATATCTTATGATGTTGAAGAAATAACAACTGGTACAGAATTAGCTAAAAAAGCTTTTGACACAGTTCTTAGTCCTGTCTGTCCCTCAAAAATTATTTGTGCAATGACTTGCTTGAACAACCTGGGGTTTTGGGCCTCTAATCAGGAAAATTACACTTCTGCCCAAGAATATCTGGAGTTGTCAGAAAAATTTTATAATCAGTACAATTTAGAGGTTAAAGCACCACCAATGGAGTTTGAAGAGTTGTTCACTGGTGAAAAGGATCCTAAGAATGAAGAGAACGCCTTTGAAAAATGTCATACACAGACATTATTTTATCTCGCCCAAGTTTATGCCAAGAATAATAATCCTTCTAAAGCAGCCAAATATTGTCATGTTACATTAAAAAGGCAATTAGAAGCTAATGAAGAAGATGCTGTTGAATGGGCTTTAAATACTGCAACATTGTCACAGTTCTTAATCGAACAAAATGCATTTATTGCAGCTAGACATCATCTTGCGGCAAGTACTAAAATGTTGGAGAAGCATATTCTTAAGCTTGATGAATCATTAACCAATGATTCAGAAAATGAAGAATTGAAAGCCAAGTAAGTAGAGTTGTAAGCAACCCTATACTATCAACATTGAATTATCTTTGTTTTTTGTGTGTGTTATATCTATTATATATGACTTTAAAGTAATTAAATACAAACATTTTTGATGATTCTTTTTTTGAAGTTTTCTTCAGCATTTTTTTTTTTTATCTATATAATGCTTTGTGCCTTTTTGTATAGATTGTATCAAAAGGTGTTTATCATTTTTGTTTTAAAAAATGTAATACTACAGCATAGTATTTATATTGTAGTACAAGACTGATTTTGTTTGTTCAGTATATGGTTAAAGTAAAAGTCTTAATTTCACCTCGCTGTCTGGGTTAGATAGTAGTATAAATGTGCTGTTGAATAAAAAAAATTGAAAACTTATAAACCTAAAGGATGGGTGTAGTTGGTATGAAAGTCGTTTTATAAGTTAAATTACAACATAACATTGTTAAATTTAATTTTATTTTAGGAAGGAAACAGCAAGGCATAGACTCGCTGATGTATATCGCTGTTGGGCTAAGTACTGTATATTTCTTTTAAACGGTTCAAAAGACAGGCTTTTATCCTCTGAAGGTGACAACGTCGATCCTCCACCTCAGCCTCCAGGTTTATATATCCTTTCTTAATTTTAATATATTCTATGAAGCACCCACATTTCTATTTTTGTTTTTATTTTATTTTTTTTACTTTCAGTGTAAGCTCTCAGTTTTCAATAATTCATAAAGGTTAACCTTTTAAAGCTTTTGGAAAGGCAGGTATTGATAACTTCTAATCTTTTTTTTTTTTGGGCCCAAGACTCCCATTGAAGTCCTATACTGCCCGCAATATTTATAAAATGTGTCTTTAAAAATCAATACTGCTTTCCTCTATAAATTTACATAATGATTTTATGAAATTTTTATCCAAATTAGATAAATTTTTAATGAATGAATTGTTGTTTTTGATTTATTGGTATTTCCTTCGGATCTTGTTTTATTTTTTACATTCCTTGATAACGTGAATGGGGTCATCCATAACATTGCATTCTGAGCATTTGTCATTCTTATTAACTTTGATCAGTTAGGCCTCGATTTGTATGCCCATGGTTAATTTGTAGCCTGGTTAAAATAGATATTTCTTTTCGCTTTAATCCCAAAGCAATTTCGGTGAACCACGGACAAAGAGACACCTGAGGCTGAACAATGTAATGGTCGCTGCCTCTCGATCCTGACTCCCAGCTATATCTGTCCTGCCATTCCGCGACATGCTGACGCTTAACCCAAATCGCTATTTCCTCGTGCGTTATTTTCGCATTTGTGGCAATTCTTTGCTCATTTTTGGCTAACATATCAGCTCGCTCATTCCCTTCTAATCTTATGATGTTCTTAGAGAATAATTTGGCTATTACCAGACTACTTGATTTATTGCATGATGAATGCCTAGTATTAATTAATATATCGGAGTATGTTATGCAATAGTTACCAACAATTCAGTAATGAGCCTACCAAAAAAAAAATTAATGAGCAAAGCTGCCCAAGTGGGCCAATTTTGGTAAGCAGAACTGGCACTGTGGGATGAACCAAACACAGAGTTAAGGCGCCTGATTCGACGCTCACGTCAAACCATGGAAGGCGTTGGTTGCTTAAGACAGCAGGATGGTGGCCATGGAAGTCGGAATCCGCTAAGGAGTGTGTAACAACTCAGCTGCCAAAGCAACTTGCCCTGAAAATGGATGGCGCTGTAGCGTCGTGCCTATACTCTGCCATCAACGGCAAAGCGGGCCGCTTTTAACATATTTTGTTCTGCCTAATAGACCAGTACGCTACCTTCTGGCTTAAATTACTGTAACTTAAGTTATGTTCATTTTCTGCTATGTTTAAAATATTTGAAATATTTCAGAAATTCTAAAAGGACTTGAGTTTAAAACTTTGAAAGAAGAAGTCAAAGAACTAGAGAAGTCTGTAACTACTGACTTTATTTTGACTTATGAAGATGCAAAACCGCTGTTTCAAAAGGCACAAGAATGGTTAAATCTAGCGAAAGACTACTATAGTTTAGAAGACCATGCCTCAGAATACGCTGCTATTGCTCAAGATTCTAGCAAGTTGTATCACTTGCTTTCCTTCTTTCAGTCTGATGAGACAATGTAAGTTTAGCGCTATTGTTGGTTGGTTTATTCATCTCGATTTATTGATCTAAATATATTCAATGGTCTTCATAATAATACTTGAATGACAGATAAGTCATGTAATTATTACTGTTAAATATATGTATATTTGTTTAAAAGCTGCTAGATTGCAATTATGGATCAAGTATGTATAAATTAATATTGAAATAAAGAAGTAGTGCAGGAAAGACTTACGATATTTGTCCCGAATATTAGTTTTGCTCCCTTCAATTTTTAATGTTAATTTATAATTTAAGTCAGTATAGAAAAATGTAAATTGGTATAATTTTGTTTTTAATTTTCATTTTGGTTGACTGCATTGATATTTAAGGAAGAAGATGGTTGGGGTGTACAGTTATATGTACCATGATATAATTACATTAATTTATTATGCTTACATTTTGGCTTATGATGCAAGCCTATATCATTAAAAATTATAAATAGATATGAAGTAGAATTATGGAAAAAAAAAAGTAAAGGCCCCCTTGAGCCCGTCGGCTAAAGAAAGAATAACATGGAACATGTTTTAGGGGTTGCCGTCTTGACCATTGATGCTCATATGTTTTTTTTTTTTTTTTTTTTTCGCTTACCTGTGATTCATTTGTCTGTAGGAGATAAATTTTCAAATTAAATAGCTTAATCCTGCTGAAGGTCTAAGCCCTTATGTTCTTTTTTTGTTTCTACTTACCTATATGATTTTAAATTATATAAATTAAATTAACAATTAATGGTTATTCAAAATAAAGTTGAGAAAAAATAGGGGTTTCATGCAGAACTTTTTTCATTCAATCAGTATAGCTCCTAAAGGGTAGGTCATAGTGACAAATATTGTATAACAAAAAATATTCTCCATTTAATTTCTGATATGTAAACTGTCGGCAAATTTTCAATCCGAGCAACACCAACAGAGCCAGAGCGTGTCAAACTACATGTAACACCAAAAAACTTCACGTTCTCCAAATAGGTATCTTTTTTGACCAATAGGTAAAGTAAAAAAAAAACATATCACAACAAAACAGGAATGGGTGGCTACAGTTAACAAGCAGAATTAAATACATGAAGTATTACATAAAGAAAATAAAGACAGGAGGTTGTACTTTATTTATCTATTTACGTTCGTTAACTGTATCCAATCAACTTTTATTGTAATTTTTTTTTTTTTTAATCTCATTTCCTGCTTCATATGTATTTTTAATTTTCACAACTTTTGTGTTTATTTTTAATCTGTTTTGAATTAACTTTTTGAGAAATATTTTTATTTTTTTCTATTCTTGAAAAATGTTTGCACTTAAGGTAAACTATAATCTTGAATTTTTAATAACTTTGCAATTTATTTTTTAATAGTTCTACTTCCATGATAAATGACTTAATATAGGGTGTATTAATAGTAATTTGAAAACTTTTTGCTTATTATATAAAGGACCTAGCTAAAATTTTATCATTTTCATAAAGAGAACAAATTACTTTTTTTGTTTCCATTAAAACATAGGTTCTTAACTTGAAACTATACAATTAAATTTCTTTTAAGAAACTTGATTAGTAGCTAATCTAAAAAATACTATCTTTCCAAATTTTTGTTTCTGCTTAAACTATTATCCTGTTTATGTCAGGATTCTCAAATCTGCATATTGATAATTATCACAAAGGTCACCTCTACATCAGTTTAAATGTTACAATATGTCAGTAACATTCCAATGGCCTTGAACATATGTATCATCGTTGATCTTGCTTTGAACAATTTAGTTTGTTATAACTGAAAACAGTCTTTTAAATAAAAGTTCATCTTATGATAGGGGTCGACCTATATACAGCTAATACTGTAAATAACAGACCATTTTAATTTTTTTTTTTTTTTTTTTTCATTTATTGGCTAGGGAAATGAACAAATCTTTGTTGTTGTTTTTTTGTCTTTTTAATTTATATTATTTGATTTTAGACAGTGCAAATTACACAAGCGTAGGATTGATAACTTGTCTTCTGTTGTTAATTCATTAAATCCTACATATTACATGAAAGTATGCCGTGAAATTTGGTTTGAAATTGGAGAAGCTTCCATGTCTATGGCTGACATCAAAGCGAGCCAGGTATCAAACATATTTCAACAATAAATTTTGATTTATAGACGGTCTTGTATTTACCTATTTATGTATATACTTATTTTTTTTTTTTACGTAGGCTAAAGAATTAAAAGATCCTAAGAGTATACATCATTGTGCTCTCAAAGTTAGGCAACTTAGCCAACAAGGAATTAAATATCTCGAAGACTTCATAAAATCATTTAATTTAAAAAGGTAAATATTTTTTTATTATCAATTCTGTTAAGTGAAATTAATTTATTTTTTTGAATAAAACTATAATATTAGAGAATAACACCTAGTTAATGAGATGTACACTCATTCATCAATTATAATTTGGTTATTCAAAAATTATATTTCAAGTGCATTTGTTCTATAATGCAAATGTCAAAAGAGATGATTTTTATCAGACATATTATTTACAATTATTGCTCAGTTGAAAAACATTTTCCTTATAATACTTGAGCCTGTATTGGGTGATCACCGATGTGGAATTCCTTGAAAACCAGATATTATGCTGAAATTTTGTCCCGAGCATGAAAAAACAAACAAAAAAAACATGCATTATGCTTGCATTTTACAATTCTCCTTGAATTTCATGATTTTGAAAGATAATCGAAAACTGGGATTTCTTTACTCATCGTAATATAAATGACCATGTAAATAATTGTTTTAAACTTTACATGCATGATACTTTTAATAAATTCAATTTAATTTAAAATTAACCTAGGTATCTCTTTTAAAAAATGATGGTCAGTCACAGGAGATAAGAGATAACTAGCGTTTACTGATAAGTAGTTTCCAAGTCTTTCACAGCTCACAGGAGCAGCACTGAAACTCGGAGCGTGGTTTGGAACATTGTTTTGTTCCAAGAGGATATAGTCTATAATCATTTATCCTATTGTTTGTTTTGATGTTTTACATAATAAGTATTTTTAAATTAATAAATAAAAATGCAATGATGGTGAAAGAAAAACAGACCCCAAGTTTTATATTTAAATTCTCCTGGACTTTTATGAAAAATAACTTGAAATTATCTTGAATTTTTCTCATCTGACTTGATGGCCACCTTGTTGTACAAAGAAATTCTTGTAAATCCATTAGAGTTTTCAGATATTAAGAATATTTTAAAACATATAATCCTATATATATTAATATATAAAACATTTATCCCATTTAAAATTATAAAATGTAAGCTTTTATTTATGTTTTCTATTCAATTAACAGTCTATTAATACAATCATATATGCTTGTTAATCTTAAATTTTATTTAAATTTTTATCATTTTTTTTTCTACTTATCTCTTTATATATTTATAATTTTTATATTTGAAGTATTACTACATATGTATTAAAATATTATAGCCCAGATGAGAAATATCCTGAAGATTTTGAAAAAAATATCGTTCTCGGTTATATGTATCTTGGTCACTTGTATGCCAGGTTAAATGAACCCGATAAAGATGCAATGATTGGTTTTCAAGAAGAAAGTTTAAGATGTTATGCTGTAAGTTATACATAATTTTTATATTGTATTAGTGATTACCAATTGTAAGTCTGTTAAGTCTATATACTTTTTTAAAATTAATTTATTAGTTAATTAATCGATTAAAAAATGCATTTATAAATCTCTGGATATTATGAAGAAGTAGATAAGTCAAAATTGTGCAGTTTTCTTGAATCATGTAATGACTCTAAAAATATCATTTGCGCCGAAATAAATAATAAAAAGCACAATGATCAATTTTCCACAACGCAGACATTAAAAATCCTAGTTTGAAGATCAATAGTTAACTTGTTTCCAAGATAATTTGACTTATCCACTTCTTCACAACAACCACCAAAACATTATGTAATGTTAGTAATAAGAACATTTAAATTTATGTAGGTTACTCGAATATTCAAAATCATAATCTAGGGAAAATAAGTTTAAATTCAAATAGTAGTAAAATAATTGTCTGTTGTTTCTTATATCTTAAGGGCTCTTGTTCATTTGAACTGTTTCCGACTATTTAGGTGATATTCAAACTATTCATGAGAAATACTCAAACCATTTTGAGAAAAAATCGTCCAAGGGAAAGTTTTCGGCGAAATTCAATCATACAATTACAAGATTAAACCTTGTAAAAAGTGATCTCAAGTTATCCCAATACAGTCTCGATAATCCATCACATATGGGACCAGAGGAGTGCTAGATTACCGATAATGGCGGATTACTGCATGTATAGGAAAAAACAACATAAAAAATTACAAATTATTGCATTTTTAACAAAAATTTAAAATTTATTCTAAAGGATATGACCGACCTATTTATGCAGATCTAATTTATGACTGGCATTAGCACTCAACATGAAAGGCTATCATTTAGTCTTCTATGTAAACATAGTAATTTTTCTTGTCAGGGTTGTAGAATTGTTTTAGACCTGAATCTTGAATTTTAGATACAAATACATCTGTGAAAAGTTTGGCAACTGAATGGTCTAATAACAATTTTTTCTCCTGTAACAGCCAGAAACATTACCCCAATACGACTTTTAAATTTATCTATCCTTCCATCGCTGGCCTTTTATGTTGGATATTGGTGTTTACCACTGCCATTCTTGAATGAACCACTTAAACAAGTGATTCTTGCGAGAACCAGAGGTGTCAAACTAGGGAAGGGTCAAATTATTGAGGTTGTACTGTACTTGTTTTGATCTGTTAATGAATTATAGTTTCTGTTTGATCCTAACAAAAAAATAAAATAAAAAAATATTAACTTTCTTTTCATAATTTTCTCTTGTTTCCCAGTTTTATAATTTATTCTTTATAGCATTGATGAATGTCTCATTTTAGACTGAAACATCTACATTCAACAATTCCTAATTTACTGTTTTTATTTTTTAACCAAATTCTTAGAATACATGTACTCAAGAATACATAGTTATAATAATAATTAGTTTTAATGTAATAAATTATGTCATATTTTTTTTTTTATAATAAAAAATAAATTGAAATCTTTATTCTCTGTTTTAGGCAATTATTGATTATTGCACTGCTCAACCAGATGTAAAAAAAGTGTATGCTGAGGAATATTCTATTTGCCTTGAAATGGTTGAACTCATTCCATTGAAAATTAGTAAAATGAAGAAAATGTTCAAACCTAAACAATAAACTTCATTAATCTTGCTTTTAATGAATTAAATGCGGAATTAATTTGTATGTAGAAACAAACTTTATAATGCATTTGTAACACTCGCGATAGAATGGAGGAGCTCTTAAAATTAAAATTATAGTTGTCTGTGATTTTACCTACCCTCTGGAGCTTATAATGCACAGTGTATTGAATATCCAGGATAAATATAGTTTATAATTAATTATTTTGTTGTTTTATTGTAATTTATTTTATTATAATATCGATTTATATCGGAACTAAGAGACTGCATT
Source organism: Euschistus heros (assembly GCA_003667255.2). Lineage (NCBI taxonomy): Eukaryota > Metazoa > Arthropoda > Insecta > Hemiptera > Pentatomidae > Euschistus > Euschistus heros. The sequence continues at coordinate 2,100,876 of RCWM02000146.1, forward strand.
TTATGTCAGATGACTTATCAGATACTTCATTTATACTTTTATAGGAGTATTCTTGTGCATAATATACTTATATGTTATAATACATAAGTAATAAACAATCGAAGGTTTAAATAAAGTAATGAATGGTCTCTCTATAAAGTTATAAAGTGGGTAAAATAAATCCTTTATACATTAATCATTAATAACTTGTAAAACAAAAAATGAACAGCTTTATCTATAAAACCTGATATTTTCCTTACTTATTTGTTTGTTTTTTTATTAATAAATTAAAAAAACATTCCTTGCCTTCTTTATTTTGTTATGTATCAATAAATGTATTTATTTTACGTGGAAGTTATTTAATTTAAAACTCCTTTATTCCCAGTTTTGTGAACTGTCAAAAGTAATGGTATTGTTCTTATAAATAAAACATATATCTAGTTACTAAGGCTACCAAGAAAACTATAATGGTGGACAATGGAAAGAAAACATGGAAGAAGAAAATGGGATGTGGCCTAAGAGAGGAATTGACCTTAGACAGAGGAATATGGAGGGAGGCTGTTGGAAACTTTGTTTAGGGAAAGCTACTTTTTTTTTTTTTTTTTTTTGTCTCACTTAGCAATATTTTTATATGTAGTGATAGCATCCAACTCTGTGGTAACGTTACTCTTTCTCGTTGGATTTTTGTATTTAAAAAAAATAAAGTAAATTTTTATTAGTGTATTAATGTGAACATTAGTTTTGTTGAGACCTGGTTCCTTTTCACACTCTTGACAATAGTATACTACTACATGATAGTGTTGAGAATGATAATCATGAATGTTGAAAACAAATGAACATTTTCACCCTTCAACACTAAATTAACAATCACTTTATTTTTCAAATAATAAAACAATACTGAGGAGGTTACAATAAACATTATCATGTGTACTTTACAAAATTGGTTGCCATGGCTACACATTAAAGTAATTTTTAGGTAAACAAAAAAGGAAAAAGAAATAAATATTTGATTAAATAATATCACATCCTCTTCGAAGAGCTACTTCTGAGTCCTAGACGGGGATACCCGCAACGCTAATATAAGATTAAAGGTGTCAACGGAATACTAAAAGTACCACGTTTAGGATTTTTTTATTGACTCAACAAGATGTGACTGGAAAATTTGACGCGTTTGCTGGGAATCCAGTTTAAGTATCTTGATGTTCGTCACCCTCCCAACTCAATATAAGTTATTTGTAAACATATGGTTATCATCTTTAGTAGGATTTTTATAATACAAATTTTATAAAATAACAGTAATTTTAGTACATTCCAGATTTCTAAATCAAAGAAAATGACTTATGAAGCGCGTTTAAGGCAAACCAAAAAAACTAACTACTGGAATGAGGTGAGTGAACAATCTTTCAGTTTTGTTTACCGGTTACTTTACGACAGGAATTCTGCCGTGTTTTGTGCATATGCACGACGTAATAAATTAATTACTTTAGTAGACAGATCAGCTGTTTCGCTTAAAAGATACAAAAAAACTCCCAAAGAGTCATTTTTAGTGGAAATCGCACCCTTATCAACGAGGTTGTTATATTGTTGTGATAAAAACAATAATGTTAATAATGAGCACAACGTTATTCAGTACTGAAGCTTTTGTAATACAATGGAGCGGCGATTATCCCAACGTTCAATTAACGCAACGTCAATCTCAGAAAAATGAACATAGTGCCTACATATTTGTTTACTGAGAAATCTAAAATCATTTATTAACCAATAGTGTTTTAAATTTCCTCAGATAATGCTCACAGCAAAACATCCAACCAGTCGTGCCTCTTTCTACAATTATAAATAGGTATTGGGTATAGAATATCCATTTTATTGCGCTTCAAATATTTAAAATACAAATATTTCTTTTTTGCTTCGTCATGTGACGTGATCTAATAACGAAACTGTGAACAAAAATAAATGCTTTGATTTTAATTTGTAAATAAATCTTCATGATTTCCTTTTTTGTTTCATTGCGAATCGATAAAAAATCTCTTGGTTAAGAGAGGTTCTACTTTAATACAAAGTGCTGAAACTTTTAGATGAGCTTTGTAATACCAAATTTAATTTAAATTTACTTAGACTGAAATAGTTCTCCAATATTCAGGGTCTTAATGTTTTCTAATCGTAATTTGAAAAAGTTGAAATGGCTAGTTAATATCAAATGTTTTTTTCTTATGTTATATTACAAATAATAATGTAATGACAAATGAATGTCATTAAAATCTTATGATGATTATAATGAATAGTTAAAATCTTGCAATGATTATTAAATCATGAAAATATTAGCTTGTTGTAAAATCTGTTTAGACTTTTGTAATTTATAGTTATTCCAAGGATATTTACACTTATATTAGATTCCATCGAGACACTACTTTTTTACCTGTTTGTAAAATATAATACTGCTTTTTGAAGTAAGTATTTAGTCTTTTGATGTATAGCTTTTTATTTTTTGTGAATGGTTTCTTTCATAAAAACTTTTTAGTTATCATTTTAGTCATCAACTAATCTTTCTGTTGTTATCCTTTTGCTGCCATACCTTTCTTTACATCTCCTATCCACAATTTCCTCAGACATCCTTCAACCTACTCTCTAATCTGTTCAGGAAAATATACTATGGCCTCTGTTTTGATACATCCTTTTTGAATGAGCTCCTGGTTTAAATACTCTTTAAAATATTTTTTTCCTCAATTAGGATTGATGACTTAATTCCAATAAAAGTGGCAATTAATTCATGAAACTCTAATTGTATTGATCCTTATGTACCATCATGTGTACGTCAAATGATTTTTTCCTCTATCATATATTGTCTTATGATATTATTAGAAACATGATGGGCTCTTATTATGAAATAACTTACACTCTGGGTACCCATCTCTAAAGATAGTAGCGTTTAAGCTTTTTCTTCTCCACCACCACAGATTTTAGCAAATTTAAAGACAATTTATAGTGATAAGGAAAGATATAATCATCTTATTTTATTTAATTTTTTTTTTAAAGGAAACATTTTTTTCCACAGGAACGAGTTTAGGATTCCTACAGTCTTCCTTTCTCTTAATATTTTCAATGAAATATCTTAATTAATAGAGGATCCCTTTCCAAGAAGGATTAGTAGACCTTCATATCTCTAATCTTCAATGCTAAAAATGTGCTCGAAGAGTTGAGGGACACAAACTCTTTCTTCTTTAGATTTATTTCCATGCCCTTTTCAGAATACTGCTTAGAGTTTCCTCAGCATGTATTCCAGATCACATTCCTCAGTGGCAATGAGTTGATAAACTCCTGCAGTTTGTATTATGAATTAGATATCTTTCAAAATCTCCAAACCCGTGTGTTAATATTTCTCTCCTATTTCTAGAAAGGTTGTTTAATTACCATGTTAAAGAGAGTAGGTGATTAGCAGCAACTTTAATTTAATCCTTTGGTGATGTATAATGCTGAGGGGACATGATATCAAAACTTTTTTTTTTTAAAATACTTTTGTATACAATTAGTAACGCTGCTATTTCAAAATTTAATTCCCAATTCTGCACCTTTATAAAGGCCTTGTATGCCTTATCTCAGACTATCACTTATCTCTGACAAACAGTGCTTTCCACACCTTATTTTCTAGTCAAAGCTTTCTAAAGGTGGATAAAGGCTAAATGTACCTCCTGGACCAGAAGTCTTGGAAGTCCACCAAATGCTTTAAAAAAAATTGGGATATAGTAAAAACTTGACCTAAGATGGCCCAGCCTGAATCCTGCTTCTACCTCTGTTATTTTCTTCTTTATTCTATCTTACAGCCAATATTTTAATACACAATACATGCTTAGGTAACAGATTGATACAAGCTACTTGTAATTGTTGAGTCTTTATAATTGTTCAAATATGTTTTACTAACACCTATATGTATTTTTTAAAAATAAAATCTTGGCAGTACAATTAAATAAGGACAATGTTTTTTAAAGATTTATTTAGCTGAATTCGTTTGTATCATAGTTGGCCTATTTTTTTAATTTGTTATATATTTTGACAACTTTTAATTGGCTTCTAAAATGTTTTGTTAAAAAAAAATTGACACAATAATTTTGGTTGATTTTGTGTTATTTACCATTTGTAAGATTACTAAATAAGCAAATTATTAACATTATTAGCAATGGCGAGGAGGATAAATTAATGAATTACCAGTCAAAATATCTAAAAGTAAGTTTGTAATAGGTTAGAACCACTAGCGCTAGGTCGGTGATCAAAAACAGAACGATGGCTGGCAATAGGTTATTCTAATAACAGTTGAGAACTGTTGTAGAACTGGAGTGATTGTAATAACTGTAGTGATTCTAATAACTGGCGTTATTGTAAGAACTGCAGTGATTCTAAGCGTTATTAGATCCCGAAGAGTTATTGGCAACAGCAGTGATTGACGGGCGCGCATTCTAGCGGTAGGACAGGGGTTTACTTGAATCACCTATTACTGGAATAACCTATTATTGGAACCTATTACTGGGATAGAGCCATAACGTAGTAACCTAATACCAAAAAATAATTGTTTAGCCCACCTCTAGACTAGAGGTGGGACAAAAATAACGTAATCTTTAAAATAACCTATTATTGACTCGGAACTGTTATCACCAATCACCTATTACCGAAAAAAAAAAAAAACCCTATTACCAGTGATCATATTTTAAAATATCTATAAAGAAACCTAAATTTGTATTTTAGAATAACTTATTTTTTTATCATTTTAGAATAACTATATTAAAATATAGTTATATCTTACAATATTAGTCAAATTTATTAAATCTTCCATCGAAAACGATGGAGAAATAACAATAAATTGGGGTTGTTGGTGTAAGGTGTTAGGTTATAACAGATAGAAGAACCGATCGGTTAAGGTTATTCGACCAGTTACCGTTCTTAGATCGGTTCTCAATAACTGTTGTGTAACTTCTGTTATCTAATAACTCATATAGCTGTCCTATTATTGAAGAACCGATAGGTCACGTGATCTAATAACGCAAACAAGAACTGGTCGCAGATGGGTTATGACGCTCCTAGCGGCCGTGGTTCGAACTAAAACAGAAATTCGTGATCGTCATATCACAATAGATGGAGGTCGAAACTGTGAACAAAAATACATGCATTGATTTTAATTTGTAAATAAATCTTCATGAGTTCCTTTTTTGTTTCATTGCGAATCGATAAAAAATCTCTTGGTTAAGAGAGGTTCTACTTTAATACAAAGTGCTGAAACTTTTAAATGAGCTTTTTAACACCAGATTTTATTTAAATTTTGCTTGGACTGAAATAGTTCCCCAATATTCAGGGTCTTAGTGTTTTCTAATCAAAATTTTAAAAAGTTGAAATGGCTAGTTAATATCAAATGCTTTTTCTTATGTTATATTACAAATAATAATGTAATGACAAATGAATGTCATTAAAATCTTATGATTATAATGAATAGTTAAAATCTTGCAATGATTATTAAATCATAAATATATTAGCTTGTTGTAAAATCTATTTAGACTTTTGTAATTTATAGTTATTCCACGGATATTTACACTTTTATTAGATTCCATCGAGACACTACCTTTTTACCTGTTTGTAAAATATAATACTGCTTTTGGAAGTAATTAGTCCTTTAATATATAGTTTTTTTTATTTTTGTGAATGGTTTCTTTCATACCTCTTTTTAGTTATAATTTTTATAGTTACTTGGTTAAGAGAGGTTCTACTTTAATACAAAGTGCTGAAACTTTTAAATGAGCTTTTTAACACCAGATTTTATTTAAATTTTGCTTGGACTGAAATAGTTCCCCAATATTCAGGGTCTTGGTGTTTTCTAATCAAAATTTTAAAAAGTTGAAATGGCTAGTTAATATCAAATGCTTTTTCTTATGTTATATTACAAATAATAATGTAATGACAAATGAATGTCATTAAAATCTTATGATTATAATGAATAGTTAAAATCTTGCAATGATTATTAAATCATAAATATATTAGCTTGTTGTAAAATCTATTTAGACTTTTGTAATTTATAGTTATTCCACGGATATTTACACTTTTATTAGATTCCATCGAGACACTACCTTTTTACCTGTTTGTAAAATATAATACTGCTTTTGGAAGTAATTAGTCCTTTAATATATAGTTTTTTTTTTTTTGTGAATGGTTTCTTTCATACCTCTTTTTAGTTATAATTTTTATAGTTATATCCATTGGAATATTTGTAAATAGATTTGTTAATAAATAAACTGAATATTTTTAATTCATTTTGTTTTTGTTTTATTCCTTCAAAAACTCTGATGTAAATTGATTGTATCTGTATGGTTATTAGAATTGTCCAATATTTTGGTCAAGTATTTATGAGAGCAGTTAGTTCTTTTAAATAAAAACTCATTGTGATTGTACAATGATAATGTGGGGTGTTGATAAATTTGTACAAACTTTATTGTAATTTGTTTTGTTTTTTATATAGTTTTAGTCCATACATTATCTCATTCTGTGATTTTTATAATTACCCTTTCTGTTCTGGAAACTCATAAAATGAAAAATACCTTCAGGTCTGTTCAATTATTGTATCCTAATCTTTATCAGTTATTAGTTCAAACTACCTTTTGATCTACTAATCTTTCTCTTGTTATCTTTTTGCTGCCATTCCTTTCTTTACATCCCCTATCAACAATTTCCTCAGGCATCCTCTTACTCTCTAATCTGTCCAGGAAAATTTACTTTGGCCTCTGTTTTGATACATCCTTTTTGAATGAGCTCCTGGTTTAAATACTCTTTAAAATATTTTTTTCCTCAATTAGGATTGATGACTTAATTCCAATAAAAGTGGCAATTAATTCATGAAACCCTAATTGTATTGATCCTTCTGTACCATCATGTATACCTCAAGTGATTTTTTCCTCTCTCATATATTGTCTTATGATATTATTAGAAACATGATGGGCTCTTATTATGAAATAACTTCCACTCTGAGTACCCATCTCTAAAGATAGTAGTGTTTAAGCTTTTTCTTCTCCACACCACAGATTTTAGCAAATTTAAAGACAATTTATAGTGATAAGGAAAGATATAATCATCTTCTTTTTTTTTTTTTAAAGGAAACATTTTTATTCCACAGGAACGAGTTTAGGATTCCTACAGTCTTCCTTTCTCTTAATATTATCAATGAAATATCTTAATTAATAGAGGATTCCTTTCCAGGAAGGATTAGTAGACCTCCATATCTCTAATCTTCAATGCTAAAAAATGTGCTCGAAGAGTTGAGGGACACAAACTCTTTCTTCTTTAGATTTATTTCCATGCCCTTTTCAGAATACTGCTTAGAGTTTCCTCAGCATGTATTCCAGATCACATTCCTCAGTGGCAATGAGTTGATAAACTCCTGCAATTTGTATTATGAATTAGATATCTTTCAAAATCTCCAAACCCATGTGTTAATATTTCTCTCCTATTTCTAGAAAGGTTGTTTAATAACCATGTTAAAGAGAGTAGGTGATTAGCAGCAACTTTGATTTAATCCTTTGGTGATGTGTAATGCTGAGGGGACATGATATCAAAACTTTTTTTTTTTTTTTTTAAATACTTTTGTATACAATTATGCCTTATCTCAGACTATCACTTATCTCTGACAAACAGTGCTTTCCACACCTTATTTAAAGGACCTAAGTCAAAGCTTTCTAAAGGTGGATAAAGGCTAAATGTACCTCCTGGTCCAGAAGTCTTGGAAGTCCACCAAATGCTTTTAAAAAAAATTGGGATATAGTAAAAAATTGACCTAAGATGGCCCAGCCTGAATCCTGCTTCTACCTTTGTTATTTTCTTCTTTATTTTATCTTACAGCCAATATTTTAATACACAATACATGCTTAGGTAACAGATTGATACAAGCTAATTGTAATTGTTGAGTCTTTATAATTGTTCAAATATGTTTTACTAACACCTATATGCATTTTTTAAAAATAAAATCTTGGCAGTACAATTAAATAAGGACAATGTTTTTTAAAGATTTATTTAGCTGAATTCGTTTGTATCATAGTTGGCCTATTTATTTTTAATTTGTTATATATTTTGACAACTTTTAATTGGCTTCTAAAAATTTTTGTTTTAAAAAAATTGACACAATAATTTTGGTTGATTTTGTGTTATTTATCATTTGTAAGATTACTAAATAAGCAAATTATTAACATTATTAGCAATGGCGAGGAGGATAAATTAATGAATTACCAGTCAAAATGTCTAAAAGTAAGTTTGTAATAGGTTAGAACCACTAGCCAGGTCGGTGATCGAAAACAGAACGATGGCTGGCAATAGGTTATTCTAGTAACAGTTGAGAACTGTTGTAGAACTGGAGTGATTGTAATAACTGCAGTGATTCTAATAACTGGCGTTATTGTAAGAACTGCAGTGATTCTAAGCGTTATTGGATCCCGAAGAGTTATTGGCAACAGCAGTGATTGACGGGCGCGCATTCTAGCGGTAGGGCAGGGGTTTACTTGAATCACCTATTACTGGAATAACCTATTATTGGAACCTATTACTGGGATAGAGCCATAACGTAGTAACCTAATACCAAAAAAATAACTGTTTAGCCCACCTCTAGACTGGACCCACACTGTGATTTAATAGGGAACGGCGACACCGGGACCGAACTTGACTTGAGCCCGCTTCCTGATTCCGCAGGCGATCCGTTTATGTTAGGTCGGCACAGGACTCCGGTTCCCCCACTCCAACTTCCTTCCCCTTATTTCATAAACAAACCCACGTCTGGCGGTGCACGGAACGTGGCAGTGTCCCAGTGAAGTTCGTAAATCATGGACATTGAAGAAAAGTGAAAATAATTCTGAAATTGTTCGTTCGAAAGCTTTATAAACAACGTGAAATTCACCGTGCTTCGCTCGATCTTTTATGTATGGAGATAACCACTTCTTTTGATAATTTAATGCACTTGTAATAAAATATTCATAATCGGAATCAGAGGATTCGGAATCAATGTCCAATAGGTGTGCTTCCATATTGGCTTCTCTCTCTCTACAATACTAAAAAGAGGGGTTGGTCTGCTCCGATACTCAAGTCAAGTCAAGTTTTGGTGGCGCACCCTCACTCAAGTCTGGTCCGGTCTTGTCTGCGCAAGTCAAGTCAGTTCGCAGTGGCGCCTCACCTTAGTCGCTAGGTGAGCATTTCCCTCACTTCTTTGATTTTCATAAAAAATGCAGCTTTATGTTACACAAATGTGTAGTTATAAATGTTAAATAAATGTCATCGTAATGTATCAATAATTTTAGTATGAAGCATAAGGTATAAAAATATATTTTTACAAAATTTACAAAGATTCCAATTACCTCTTTCAAACCATTAGACATGGATTGAACAAGCTTTTCTGTGTAAGATAGACTTATCTTCTCCCATTCTTCTTGAAGCGCCTATTTGAGATCTTCTCTGTTTGATATCTCATGTTTCCTCACATCGGTTTCTAATTTACTCCATAAATTCTCTATGAAGTTGAGGTCTGGTGATTGAGGGGTGTTTTTATAGTTTTGGGGCAATTATATAAACACCGTTCTCTTGCAAGATAAGAAGAATGCTTGGGATCGTTATCAAAATTATTTATTATTCCAAGCTTGGTTGCACTTGCTTTAACATTTTTTTTTTTCAGGATGTCATAATATAAATGTTTATCCATTGTTCTTTCAATAAAATAAAGATTACCTACCCCCGAGGCAGCCGTACACCCCCAAACCATAACATGACCACCTCCATGTTTGATGGTTGGGCGAAGATTTTTTTCATGGAGCTCTTCATTTGCCTTTCACCAGACGAAACCTCTTCCATCAGAGCTGAAATTTATGAAACATTAAAACGTTTGTTTAGCTCTGATGGAAGAGGTTTCGTCTGGTGAAAGGCAAATGAAGAGCTCCATGAAAAAAATCTTCGCCCAACCATCAAACATGGTGGTGGTCATGTTATGGTTTGGGGGTGTCTGGCTGGCTCCTCGGGGGGTAGGAAATCTTCATTTTATTGAAAGAACAATGGATAAACATTTATATTATGACATCCTGAAAAAAAAAATGTTAAAGCAAGTGCAACCAAGCTTGGAATAATAAATAATTTTGACTCATCCGAATATAAAAAAGTTTTCCAGAAGTCCATATCTTTTGTTAAATAATCCTTAGCAAAATTGATTCTGACGTTTTTTTTTTTGTCATTGATATAAGGTATTTGCCTTTCAACTCTAACATTGTATTGTTTTTTTCTTAAGCACATACCGTTTTATTTAAATGTTTCATTACTAATGTAGCCAACTTTGGAACACTTTTTGGATTCATTTTTTTATTTGGCACAAAATCCAACGTTCATCATTCCCAGTAAAACGTTTTTTTGCTCTCACCCTAGGTTTTGTTATAATTCTGTTTTCCTTTCTAAAAGGTTCAATAATATGTTGAACGATCGCATAACTTCTATTGATAATAGAGGTGATTTCTCGTTGTGTTTTGCCTATTTTAAAATAGTTGATTACTATTTCTCGTTCACGAATAGTTGTATGCGCACCCATTTTAAGCAAAAGTTCGAACAAGACTGATTAATTGTATTCATGTTATTTATTTTTGTTTTCATTAAAAGAATAGAAACAGTAGACTCGGTAGCCGAGAATTCCATGTAAGTAAACATTACATCTTTTTCACTGTGACCAAGACCCTACGAGTTTTAATGAAGATTTTTTTTTTCAATTTTTATATATGTAGCTGAGTTGATTTGATTATATAAATTTAATCTATGACAATGACTGATTATGATTTCATGTGCATTGGCATTTACATTTTAACAAATTTAAAGTAACTAGCATCAGAAATATAAATCTTCGTTTGCATCATTTTGACTGTGAGCCACTGTATGTAAGAGTAAAGACAATGACATACAAGCAATATCTAATGGCCATGGAGACAATACATAAAGATTATTGAAATGAGATTAAAATTAAAAGAAATTAAAATGAGTGATAGTTAAAAAATTAATGATTAAATTCAACAATATGATTGGTAAACATAAAAACTGAGTAGATACAAGGTTAATGAAATAGTAAGGACCAGTTAATGAATTAGTATCTAAAGGTCATGAAGAATAAATAATGCATACAGGCTACTGAATTAATTTAAATTGAAAGGAACTTAAACAGAGTGATAGTTAATTAAAAGTTAATGAGTAAATACAGCAATCTAATTGGTAAATATAAAAAATGAGTTACAAAGTTAATAAGATGATGAGTAAATACAAAAATTATAGAATAAGATTAATCAATTATTTTCTCTTTCCACTATGTACATTAGTTATAAATTACTACTTATGCCCCAATATTTATCACTCCTTTACTGCTTTGTACTTACTTCTCAATGCTATACTTTATATATATATTATCAACTATACAGGATGTCCCGAATTTAAATGGCAAAACTTCAGGAACTTATAGGGGACCGAAAAACTAAGACAAAAGTCCTTTAGAGATTTGCTCGTTTTAGAGAAAATCGCAAAAAAAGAAACAAAACAAGTTTTCATTTTTATACTTATTTATTTACATTTATATTTATGTTATGTTCTTTTTAATGTAAATATTGCTCAAAATGTTGTCCTCTTGCACCAATGCAAGCATTACATCTGGCACTCACTTGATAAATTGCAGCTAAACATTGTTCTGATGATATTTGGTGCACTGCATCTATGATTCGGTCTCTTAATTGCTCTCTTGAGTTGATTGACACCGAATAAACCTTCTTCTTCAAGGTTTCCAGGTGATCTGGGTGGCCAAGGTACTACTCCTCCACGTCGAATCCATCGTTGTGGATAATTTATATCCAGCCAAGCTCGAGCAACTCTGCTATAATGAGCTGGACATCCATCGAGTTGGAACCTCACTTCAATCCGCTGCTGTTAGGGAATGTCATCTAAATAATTAGAAAAGTCGTTCTCCAAAAAATGTGTAAATGTGATACCATTCAATCTTCCAGGTAAAAAAATATGGTCCCACCTGTAATCCGTTCCAAATTCCAAACCAAATGTTAATAGCAAATTCATGCTGAAACCTATTCTCTCTAATAGCTCTGGGATTTTCAAGAGCCCATACATGATAATTTCTTTGATTAACAATTCCTCCTCGTGTAAAGGTAGCTTCATCGGTCCATATAATTTTTAATGGAAATAAATTATCATCACGAATTTTGTCAAGAAACCAGTTACTAAAATTCAATCTCTTGACATAATCTTGAGGTAATAAATTCTGAACTTTTTGAAGATGGTATGGATTATCACCTTTCAAAGTTCGCCATATTGCTTACCGCGATATTGCTAATGCAGCAGATGCTCTTCGGATGCTAGTCTCAGGATTGTTATCGAAATGGCGTTGGACACAATTTCTTCTCCGATAATCTGCTCTTATTGCTGCCTGGAATTGGTCGCCTTCATTACGTATTAAGAATGACCTAGTCTCTCTAAGTCCATTAAAAGTTAACGAAAAGACTCGTCGATTAGGCACTCTTCTATTTGGAAATCGGCGCGCATACTCCCGCTCCCCTTCTAGCTTTACTAAGCATTACCGTTACGGAAACCATACATAAAAATCATATCAGTGTATTCAACATTAGAATATGTATGCGACATTGTGGCTGATGCTATTAATACACAAAAATATCTGAGTAACTGACTGAAGACTGATTTAGGAATTATAATCCTAGAAGGAAGCCAAAGTGCAAACAAATAAAAGAATGTAAAGGATAACATTAAGAGTTTAAATATCTCACTGCCTAGCCTGACGAACTTTGAAAGGTGATAATCGCTACCTGTAACATGTATATATATATATATATATATATATATATTATAAAATATATAGCAAATCTCTTTAGTTTTTCGGTTATTTTGAAGTTTTTTTTTTTTTTTTTGCGATTTTCTCTAAAATTAAGCAAAACGAGCAAATCTCTACAGGACTTTTCGTCTTAGTTTTTCGGTCCCCTATAAGTTCCTGAAGTTTGGCCATTTAAATTCGGGACACCCTGTATAGTTGATAATATATATATCGCTTCAAGTTCCTCATGATGTTGAACTCGAAGAGGAAATTATTGATATAGTAAATGAAAATCCCAGTGTTTCATCAAGAGACTTGGCCCGTGAAATTGGTATCTCCCAAAGGTCAGTTATCAACATTTTGCACCGAGAACATTTTCACCCATATCATTTCACACAAGTACAAGGGCTAGAACCTAATGATCATGTACATAGAATACAATTTTGCCGCTGGCTTTTAAATAGAGACATTCAAGAACACCAGTTTCTGAGGAAAATTTTATGGACAGATGAGTCTCTTTTTACAAGGGAAGGAATTTTTAACGTCCACAACCGGCACTACTGGGCAGCTGAAAACCCACATATGGTTCAAGAAGCATCTTTCCAGCATCGTTTTACAGTGAATGTGTGGGCTGGGATAATAGGGGACCGACTCATTGGGCCACATTTTTTGCCCAGCAGATTGAATGGAGAAAGTTATTTGGATTTTTTACAAAATATTCTACCACAACTTATTCACTATAAAGTATAGCATTGAGAAGTAAGTACAAAGCAGTAAAGGAGTGATAAATATTGGGGCATAAGTAATAATTTATAACTAATGTACATAGTGGAAAGAGAAAATAATTGATGAAGGCTTGCAATGCAAGTTGAAACGTTGGCATTACAAATTAAAAAACTTATTTTTTAATTGATGTGTATCTTTATGACTGCATACCCCAACTGTCCACTTCTCTGAGTCGTAGTGATAATCTATCGATGATCGACGGTCGACAGCTGTGATCTGCCTAAAGCAAACCACTTACTCCACTAAAGTTTTCTCATGAGTTTTCTTTTTCTCATGGGTAGCGTAACAGCTTATATGTGTGGATTTTTTGTTTGTTTTTATATTACGATTAGGATTGGTCAAGAATGTCCTTCCACGATCATAAAAATCGCCAGATCCAATGAGAGTGGCCAAGGGAATCCTTCGGCCGCCAAAAGTCGTCAGATCTCAAAACAGAATCCTGAAGGACCAAAACTAATTTGTCAGGAAGGAAAGTGGCCAAGGTTGTCCTTCCGCCTTCTTCAAAAAAATTAAATCCTTGCAGATCTCAAAATAGTTTCCTTAAGGACGAAAACTAATTTGTTTGTTGGGAAGGAGAGTGGCCAAGAATGCCCTTGGGGGACAACACTGGACCTTTTAGTCATTGATTAACACATTCAACGGTTTAATAGTTAATATACCTAAATGCATTCAAAGGTTTAATAATTTATTAAACTCTCCTATTAATATAATATATTAACTCTCCTTCCAGATGAATTATTTTTCGATCTTCAGGATGCTGTTTTGAGATCTGCTAGGATTTAACGTTTTTTAAGATAGTGGAAGGATATCCTTGGTCACTCTCCTTCCCGACAACTAATTAGTTTTCGTCCTCAAGGAGACATACTATTTTGAAATCTTTCAGGGTTTAATGATTTTAAATTTTAGTGTTCGTCCTTAAAGATATAACAACACACTCTATCACAGCTTCTCCTTTTAGTGGTATGTTTTGATTCTCCTCAGAGAATACCGTACTTGAAGAAATTTAATTACTGAAACTGAATGGTTCATTAATTTGCAAACGGTATGGAGTGAAAAACAAATTTAGTGGGTGTCAGGTACCGATCGTCATTCGTGGCCACAATATGTTTAGTTTCAGACGGGATTAAAAAATAATAAACTGTAAGGCGCAGTGCACACCGGAGAAACTGGTTCCTAGAAACATGAAATTGAAGTTGCTAGCAACTGATAGATATGGTTAACGTAGTTTCATGTTTCTTGAAACCAGTTTCTCTAGTGTGCACCGCGCCTAACTCATTAGATTATGACTTAAAATAGCGGAACTGCCGAGACGAAACAAGCTAAAAAAGGATCGTATTGTCTAGACCAAAAAAACGATTAAGAATAACAGAGCTCACAAGACTTAAGGAACAACCAGTTGTATAGGCACAACTAGAGCTCCTGTAAATGAACAATTACTAGTTCAGAATAAATCCTGATTCAGAACACCTGGTTTGTCGCCTGACAAGTAGAAATTCTGCTATTAATTAGTAACCTATCGATATTTCGTAAGTAAATATCGATATTTGTTTTCTTGGGGAGAGAAAGTTGAAAGATCTTTAGCGATTGTTTATATTTTACAAGGTAATTGACCAATATGATTTAATAAATTGGTTTATTACTTTCAGTCAGGGTTTGAAATCAATAATTATTTTTTCCAAAAAATCATATAATAATTATTACATTTGATTTTTAATTTAAAAATCATTCCTGATTTATAAAAAAAAATTTTAATTGATTTTTGATGTTTATTAACTTGATTAAAAATTATGATTACTCACTGAGTGGGTAGGTATTGCATAAATAATAATGATTAAATTGCGATCAAAAAAATGTTGCAAACAAACAAATCGATTAATATGTTTGTATACAATATTAATGTACACGTTTTCAATATTATATATATATAATTTAAAGAGAGCAGAAAATACATTCTAACATTATATATTAAGATTCAATCAAATTCATTACCTTTACAGTTTCTGTTCCGTACTTTTATTTTGTTTACATATTTGGGATCGTTGTTAAGGATTTGATTACAACTGTGTTCCCAAGATCCCAATATTTTTAATTTTATGTATACACAATATTCTTTTGTAAGCCAAAATTTGTAATGGATTTAAAAAGTAAAGATGTTCTCTTGCTAATAGTTGACTATATTATTCTCAACCCAAAATATATCTCCAGACTCAAAATATATCATGGAGATAATTCAAAAAATTTAAATTTCTGATTTAGAAAGAAATTACTCAAAAATTATTATTATTGTTAATTGTAAAAATTTTGTTCAAAAATAATGATCAGAATTTGATTTTTATCACTTATGATCAAAAATAAAAATCAATCTTAATAAAAATCATCAAATGATTTTAAAAATTTCAGATAAAAATTTTGATCGGATTTTATTTTTATGGTTTTTAATTATCGATTTCAAACCCTTCTTTCAGTGTGTCGATTTGATAGTATTATTTTTTGTCATTTATCGATTATTTTACAAATGTTATTTTTTAAATAAACCATTATTCTCTTTTTTATCCACCATTTCAAATATCCTGTTAATTGAAATGACAATCTTGAAAATCAAATAAAGTTTTTGATTTTCAATTTCCAGATAAATTTCAGCAGGAAAGGAATTGTATAATTTTTAAATAAAATAATATAATTAAATGTGTAGTGTTCTGTTTACCTTGTCTCAACTCCATAACTAGTAATAAACTTTAGAAACTAAAACTATAATAAGATGTAGATAGTTAGGGTAGGCAGTCATAGATACTCAGCAGATCAAAATAAAATTGTTGTTTTATTTTGATCTGCTGAGTATCTATGATTGCCTACCCTAACTGTCTACATCTCCAATTCTTCACAGTCAATTATACCTAATAAATATGAACTAAAACTATTATTATTTTTTTTTTTTAAACTATAATTATCTAATTCTTTAACTACCTATTTTTGAAATATAAAGAGGTAAGCCATTCAGGGTGAAGTCATAAAAATGACCAGAAACAAACAAATATACGATGTATAAATGTCATTAAAACACATTCTATTTTCTTTCCAGCTTGGAATTATATGTTTAGTACTAGAAGAATTTATAATAATTGTTTTGAAAGAATAATAATTTTAATTCATAGGAATTTGAATTGGTTAATAATTAAGTAGTACTTTCAAGTAAATGTCACAATTAAAAAATATTGTGAAAGAAATTAATATATTTAGTTATGCAATATTTATAAATGATTATTCATTTATGAATGATAGTTGATTAATAAAAGAATATAATTAAATAAATTGATTAATAATATTAGAGGTTCAATAATTGAAAAAATACAGATCAATGTAAATAATGAGTATTGTACATAAAAAAGGGAACAATACGGATGACATAACAATTTCAATATACACAAAATGGATGATTAAATAAAAATGTTGGATGATTGAAATTAAAATCTGGTATATTATTTAAACCTTAGCAATTATGGATCTAATGAAGAAGCACAGACAACTTCAACATTTACTATACACACGTTCAAAGCTCCCAATTAATTACAAAAGACTCATATACATGACTGTGATTAGACCTATTTGGATGTTTGGAGTTGAGCTTTGGGGCTCCACTAAACTATCCAATTCATCTCGTATTCAATCCTTACAATCCAAAATCCTTCAAAAAATTCTCAATGTTCCTTACTTTGTCACCAATAAACTTATCCATAAAGATCTTAATGTTCCATATGTTGCTGATTTAGCCCACACCAGATACTTATCCTTTCATAGTAAGTTCCATAACCACGCAAATCCGTTAGTTTCTCAACTTGCTTCCCATTCCATTCTTGATAATCCTCCGAGGCGTATGAAACGAAGATGGCCTAGAAACCTCCTAGTGTAGAATTTTTAATAAAGTGCTACTGATGTATATAATACATTTACTTGATGTATATATTTTGTACAGTTGTAAATTTCAATAAATGTATATTAAAAAAAAAAAAAATTAAAAAAATGAAGAAGCAATAACTTGTAAATAAGTAAACCTTCATTAAAAGTCTTAAAATAAGATAAAGCAGAAACATGTGGGAAGGATTTTAAATTCAAAAGATTAAATAAAAAAGAATTGTATGACTCAGTGGAACCTTAAAGCTGAACTCCTAATATTCAAATAGGTCTAATTACAGACATTTAAATGAGTTTTGTACTTAATTGGAAGCTTAAAATATTGGCCTGCAAAATGTTGAAATATTCGGGAACAATTATATAAACAGTTGTCTCCAGATTATATATCCTGGATGGTTAAATAAGTTTTAGCACAGTCAATACGGTTTCATTAAAACTTTTAACAGTTCAATAACATTAATATGTATTTTATTATAAAGATTCATTTATGAATCAACAGTTAAATAATGGAATATATATTCAATCTATTTTGTAAATTAATAATTACATTTTTTTTCTTCTATTCTAGGTTTCAAAAAAGTTTATCATTCCTCAGTATTTAAGGCAGACTCATCTAGACTCTTTCAGATATAGCTCATCATCGCCTGAAATTCATCCAGACAAAAGAAATAAAGTAACATTTGTTGATGATATCCGTTCTTCTTTAGAAGGGGCAGCGATGTCTAATTCAAATATTATGATTTTGGAACATTATAAAATTGTGTTAAGGAAAGATCATCTAATGATGGATAACCAGGTTAAATTAATTACAGGGGGAAGAACAGGTCATGAGCCTCTGTTTGTAAGTTACGTCGGTCCTGGAATGTTAACAGCAGCTGTTGTTGGAACTAATAATTCCGCCCCAGCTTCTAGTGATATTTATGTTTGTTTGAAGGAATTATCTTATAATCACAATGCGGGTATCATAGCGATAGTTCCTAACTCATTTGAGGAAGTTGTCAATTTTGGCTTAGGTATTGAAAAAGCACGTTGTAAAGGTATATTAGTCGATATGATAACAATTGGTGATGATTGTTGGGAATCTAGTAAGATAAGGTTTGGAAGACGCTGCCTCGCTGGAATAATACTAGCCTTCAAGATAGCAGGAGCAATGGCAGAAGAAAAAAAAAATATGAAAGACATATTTATAAGGCTTAAAAGATTATGCATTGGTACAATATCATGCCACATTGGCAGAAATGCATTTATTGGTACTGATTTAAATGCAGCAACGGGATCGTATATTCCAGAAACTAATGTCTGTAAAGTAATAAAAACTATGCTGGATTATCTAGTTGATCCCAGAAAATACTTCTCGCTCCCAATAGAATTACAATCTTCATATTTATTAATGATTAATAGTTATACTTGTGACAGGCTTTTCCTTTATGCATGTGTTAAAGAAGTTTTACAACAGCTCTCGTACAGAGAAATAAATATTGTACGTGTATATGCAGGGACTTTTGTTTCTGGAGAAAGAGGATTCTCGATTACCTTGCTAGATTCTGAAAATGATATACAACTGCTTAGGTATACTGATTCTGCTTGCTCTTGCCATTTTTGGCCACGTGTAGATCTCAGAGGAGTGCCATCAATAGTCAAGGGGCCCATCCTGTTAGAAGGGGACACACAACTCACTCCGATGGGGCCAGTTGTTGAGAAAAAAGAATTAATTGATATCCCCTTGAAGTAAGACATTGCTATGCTAGTAATATTTTAGTAAATAACCAGTTATTATTAATTTATTTCATGTTTATACATATATTCATAGGCAGTTTTATTGAAAAAAAAAAAAATTATAAAATGAATGAACAGTAAGTGTTAAAGAAAGCTTAGTTAAATATTGATATGGTTTATTTGACTGTATAATAAAGATGGTGTAGATACTTGGTGTGTATAGTTGGATATAGGTGTGTGCAGTCAAAGAAACATGATTAATATTATGTATTACATATTATGATAAAGTATTAATGTATTGTCCTAATGTTTCGGCTTACAATGTCAAAAAAAAAAGTTATGATAAAAAAAATTATTTAAAAAAAAATAAGGAAAGATAAACAGTATGTTAAGTTAAAACATAAGTTTTGGAACAAGAAAAAAATTAAAATAAAAAAATATTTTTGTTTTAGATATGTCAAAAGATGAGTGAATATAGTTAATAAAAAAAATACATAAATAAAGTATAACAGTTAGGTAATAATAAAAGAATAATTAAGATTGAGCCGTAAATAATATTGTGAATTAAAAAGTTCATAGATAGTGATAAGGAAAGGAAAAAGGGGGCAAATGTTATGAAAGTCAACATAAACTATATACCTATAAAAATTACATTTTTTAAAATAATTTAATTTATAATATAATTTTCTATAGTTGAAGATGTTGTTTATTGGTGCTTAACATCCTTATGTTCTCCAACTAGGGCAGGAAGGATTTATATTCAATAAAATTACTTTTTTTTTCTTTTATTTAGTTGTATCTTTTTGTTTTTTCTTCTAGCCCTGATAAAGGCTTACATTGCAAGCTGAAACTTCCACAATTAATGAAAACTTTTTAATTGTGTTTCCTTGACTACACAACCCCATTGTCTACACCATGGTTGATTAAATATAATTATGGCCAATGAGAAAATCCTGTAAAAGTTCATAATGAATATGTCTCTGTTAAAATTAGAATAAACAAACGAATTAACATTTATTTTGACTACATAAGGAAGTATATAAATGAAATAATCCATAACTATTTAAAATTGTGTTAAAATAAGTATAAATATATTAATATGAAAGATATTTGACAACTGTCGAAAACATCAGACAAACTAACTGCCATTATTTTAAGTTGCTTTCAGGACTGATTACTTCATCAAATATCTTTTCAGTGCTCGAATTATTTGCTCGATGGAGGTCTTTCAATGTCCTCGTATGATCATAACAGGGTGTATAAAAAAAAAAATACGGTTTCATTAAATACATGAATCCTTTCATAAAATTATTGTCTTAATTAATATTTTAAAACTCTAATCTAACGTTATTTATCAATAATGGACTGCCTTGATATAGCATTAATTCAAAAGCTTTTATTGGTATCTTACAAAATATAATTTTAAGGAGCTAATTTTCCCTATTTATGGTAGACTTTCCCATAATTAGCTGCTGCCCATATCTGAATAGGTTTACTTGTAAACATTATAATTATTAAGAAACACATCTGACAAAATATCTTTCCATTTATAGATTAATATTTTTTATTTATGTCAAAAAGGTTTGCATGCAAAGCGTTGATAACATCAGAATCAGTTTTGAACCGTCTGGACGCAGCCCATCACAACTTCGGCACTTCTCTCCTTCCGGCTATAGAAGTAATAAACCAAAAATGTAATGAAAAGCAATTTCCGAGGGTGTATCCATATAATCTTTTGAATATGATTGGTTACATTTGTCAGGACAATATTGCAAGCATTCAGGGTACGATCCTGTATATCTTCTTCTTGGGTGCTGCACAGGTAACCCTACTTAATAGTCAAAATTTTTATATTTTTAAAATGATAAAAAAAATCATCCAGAATGAAAAAGGCAAAACCCAAAACATCATTTGGATTTTTTTTTATTAAGGCCTTTGTCTTTGAGGCAAACATTAGGCTAAAAAAAATGGTATATATAGCTATCAACTGTCGCAACAGGAACATTCCAGGATGCTTCTAAATGTGCATATCAAATTGTGGTTCTAACATTAGGTCTAACTAATGCTACGACCATTATAATGAGTATATTATAGTTCACTATTAAGAAATATTGGTTGGTGGGTCATTATAGAAAATATTTGAAGTGACTGGTGGCCTAAAACAAGGTGACCCTCTATCACTCAAGGTATTCAATCTGATCCTCGAAAAAGGGATCAGAGTTATAAGAAATTATCCCTGAGAAGATATTTATAATAAGCTCGTCCAACACATGGCTTACGCAGATGATGTAGTCATCACAGCATGGACACTAGCACTTTTGGGAGGGTTAGAAGAGTTTGAAAGTGCGGCAGTGAGCAAGGAGTTGACCATTAATTGTGGTAAGGCCTTTAGCTACTAGGGGTAAACCTTTACCTACTAGGGGTTTCTAATAATAGAAACAATTTATATGAGATTAGAGTATAGTAATGAATTTAATAAAATCCTAAGTTCTCGAGAAGTGTCTCGATCTGCCAAAATCACTGTTTACAAAACAGTAATAAGACTGGATATGACATAATGGAAGTGAGTGTTGGGTTTTGACTCGAGAGAATGAGAGGATACTGAGGATTTGGCAAAGAAAGGTCCTAGGAAAGATCTTTGTCCAGTGAATAACCACAGGAATCAGAGTATCAGATCAAATATGGAACTGGAACAGCTGTTTGGCTCATCAAACATTGTTTCTCTGATCAAAGTGGGAAGATTGCAGTGGCTTGAATACATACAAAAGATGCAGGAAGACAGACTCCCAGAAAAAAATATGTAATACGGCAGGCCGGGAGGAAACAGAATGAGAGAGAGACCAAGGCTGTGTTGGATAGACAATGTCCAGAATGATCAAAGAAGACTAGGTGTGAGAGGTTGGAAGAAGAAAGCGGAAGATAGACAGGGATGGATGTCGATTCTTAGTGAAGCCAAGGCCCGACTAGGACAGTAGCGTTCAATATAATAATAATAATTAAGAAATATAAGAAGAAAATGATCAGGGATGCAATCAGAAAAAAGAAATAACGGCATTCCACTAACACATGTTTAAACAGTGACCTAGTTGGTCAAAAGAAATACGGTTTATTTATTTTACGGCTTGATTGGATTTGACTGATCTTGCTTGATCCCTCTCTGCTGTTCAAAATTTTGGTTTGAATAAAAAAAATCATGTTTGAAACCTCTATTTTTAAGTGTAGGAGATTTTTCGACATGCCCTAGGACAGTTGATGTTGCTCAGATCAAAGATTTGTTTAAGGTTAACTTATCAGAAATTAAAAGGGAAAATACTTTATGTTATATATTACATTTGTCAGTAGGACCTGCTGTTTAGAAGCAATATTGGTTTGAATGAAAAAAATCACGTTCGAAAACCCTACTTTTTCTCAACTTTGTTTATTATGAATAATCATTAATTGTTAATTTAATTTAATTTAAATGATTTGAAATCATACAGGTAAACAGAAAAAAAAAATAAAGAACATAAGGGCATAGACGGTCAGCTGGATTCAGGTATTTAATTAGAAAATTTATTTCCTACAGACAAATGAATCACAGGTAAGCAAAAAAAAGAAACAAAACATATGAGCATCGACGGTTTCTAGGGCAACCCTTAAAACATGTTCCATGTTGTTCTATATTTAGCCGGCAAGTTCAAGGGGGCCAGTTTTTTACTTGGACTTGTTTTTTCTTTCTCCTGACTGGACTCCAGATCATCTTTTTATTATATAATCATTATAGTCTAAGATATGATTTTACTTTCTTTTATATAATTTTATTCTTAATTGACATTGTCCCAGAATAAAGTTTTCATTCTATTCTAAAAACAGTTTTTGAGATATGCCTCTTTAATTTTGGATGAGCAATACACTTAGGGACAGTCAATTGATAAGAAAGAACTTATTTATTGAAGGGGATTTGTAAAATAATCCCAATACTACATCGAAACAGCAAATTGTTTTCAAACTTCAGGTACATACAAAAAACTTGTGGAATCAATGTCACGGAGGCTTAATGAGGTAATTAGAATGAGAGGATACCCAACAAATATTATTTTTCTTTTTAGAAGTTAAAATGATGACTTATTTGAACTGAATGAAAATGTAAGACATATAAATTAAAAACATTATTTATTCATTGTTTCTGATATAATATATTAATATAAATTTATTGTTATTTGATATAAAAATTGTTTAATGTGTGAGTATTTTTCCGTAAGAGAGCAAAATAAAGGAGGTAAGAAAAAAATACATTGTATGCTATTGTGTTACCACCCGAATACTGACTACATTCAACTCAGCTAAACTAAACTCTATCATCATGTTAAATATAAAAATCATATTACCCAAATGACTTGATAAACAGAAAAGATCCTGAGTTCAAATTTGGCTCACATAGGGTGGAATTAATTCTGAGCATTTAATTCCCTACCTCTGACCTCCTGAGTGTCAGGAAAATTCTGTTGCCAAGATGGCAAGGAAGAAGAGAGAGGGAAAAAAAATCGCTCAGCATAAAGCAACTGTAACTTATAACTTTTTCTAAATGAGATTCTGGATAGTTCGGTAAATTTGAATTGGATTTATATATACATATATAAAAAAAAGTAACAAATCCCTCCATATTTTCTCTATAGCTGGAGGACCAAAAGATAAAGGCATGCCTTTTTCTCTTTTTCCTGTATTTAATTAATTCTTTGTTTTTAGGCTTTCCTAAGTTATTCTCGAGAAATTTCTGTAACATTTGAAATGTGGGTTGAAGCACTGAACCGTGGAGTTGACTCAGTCAAAGCCTTCACCCAAATCAATGAAAATGATTTGTCTATATTGTCGGCACTGTCCCCATTTGCAAGTACATTGAAGTTTTTTCTGGCTAACAAGACAGCAGATATGTCTATAGTAAGTTAAATTGTTTTAATGATACAATATCCACGGGCCTATTGATTCCTACCTAATATATTATTTTATTTTATTTAATTCTACAACCCACACACGAGTCCTGATTTAAGATTGATGAATTAATTGCCACTTCTATTGGGATAAACTAGTTTTCTAATAAAATAATCCCAATAGAAGTGGCAATTACTTCATCAATCCTAATTGTATTGATCCTTCTATACCATCATGCATACCTCAAGTGAGTCATGATTTTTTCTAAAAACAAGCACCATGCGTTCCTGTCCTGTGCTGCCACCGTCCATTGCCGTCTGGGCCTTCCAATTCTTTTCTTTCCATGAGTTTGTTTGGTTAGGACACTCTTTGGAATGTCTCCTTCAGACATATTCACCTTATGTCCAGCCCACCAGAGTCTTCTAATATTAATGGCCAAGATTGTTCGTCGTCTCCATTTATTTCCGACACCACTCCAAGGATTCACCAAAGAACTCTCCTTTCAAAAATCCTTGGTGTCTTATCATCAGACCTTGATGTTGCCCATACCTCAGAGCCATTTGTGAGGACAGGGCTGATCAAGGTTTAGAGTGAACTTGGTTTTCCTCGACACAAGCCTACTGGTCAGCTGCTTCCTGAGGGCAAAGTAGCATCTATTAGCTGCCAGGATCCTCACAATTTCAGCATTTATGCGGTTTTCTATGTTGACCTGCAAGCCGAGGTTGATAAATTCTAATACCTGCTCAAATTCGTAAGGTCCGAATAATATTTTTGTTCAATTCAACAGTACGGCTTGGCTGATATCCATATACTTTGTTTTCTCTTGATTAATTTCCAAACCAAAGCGGTGGAAAGCTGTCTCAAGGGTGAGGAAGGTCTCGGTCACCGCTCTGCAAGAGTTTCTGATAATGTCTATGTCACTGGCACATGCCAGTATTTCAACGAGTTTATTGAACGAATTTCCCGTGGTCCACAACCCTGCACCCCTAATGGACTTCTCGAGGACTAGATTAAATAATAAACAGACCAATGTGTCTCCTTGCCTCACTCCTTTAGCAGAAGGAAATAAAGTCTTTGATTTATCATACATCTGCAATGGATTGAAATAGAAAGGTGAGGTCTGCGGCATTTTTGATCTAGTTTCACCCAATTTTTTTTTCACACTAAGAGGTACTCGCCCTGTATAATCCATGTAACATAGTGCTGATGTGTTGAAAATTTTGCATGTTTTAGAACTGAAGATGAATGTTTAGCATTCGAAACTAGTACTCTGATACAATCCTAAATGTTTCAAAACATTATGTATTTCAACAATAGGACATACATAATTTATAAAATGAAACAACAGTTAAGCTTTATTAAATACAAACATTTAAAGAAAATATATCAATTTAAATACAACAAAGATAAGATTGAAATATCATTTCAACATAAATTCAGTTGCCATTCGTTGTATTACATTGATAATCAATACAAAATATATTCAATTAATCTAGAAAACTTGAGATATCATTACAATACATACATTAATACTCATAATATTGTATGTTTTTGCATATATAGGAAGAAATGCTTGATGACGCACTTAAAATAGCAAATAAAATGATGAGCAGTACATACAACGAGGAAGCACCAGAAAAAATAAAAGGAATGCCTGAAGTAGCTGGACAAGCTGGCCTCATCTCTCTAACGGCTGTAATTGAAGGATTCCGATTTATTATCCGTCAAATTGATGGAAAACCACCGACGCCTATCATTTCAGATATTTCTTCGGATGATGATATTAATGAAGAAAATGTTGGGGTAGAAACGCTTTAAAAAGGAATGTGATTTTTTTTTTAAAGACTAGGTCTTATGTATGTTTTGAAAATAGTTTTTATTTGTACAAAAAAATCGAATCTCATAAATACAATACAATTTTTAATTTTGTATTTCAACATTTTTTTTATAAACCTTTTGTTAAAATTCACTTTCGATTTTTTTTTTTCCCCTTAACTAGCTGCAAGTTTAGTTTAATTCTGAAGCACCTATTGTTACTACCCCAGTTTGAACACTACATACACTATACGGTGACAAACTGAATATATGTAGTGGAATCCTGATATTTCATATCGCAATAAAACGTAAGAAAGTGCTGGTGTCTAGGAAGAATCTCATTAATTTATATTAAAAAATGCATTCTAGTCCCCTCGGTATAACATTTTTTTTTATCTAAAGTCAGCAAAACGTTTTATAATTCGGATTTTTCTGTAGCATTGGAGTCCTGTTTCAGGAAAATCTCCTTAATTCGTATAAAACCAATCCCCTTGGTATTGTATAATGTACTTTTTTTCCCACTTGGGTTGATAAAATATCTTACAATTTGTATTTTACCATTGAATTAAAATTTGTTTTTCTAGGATTTATTTTGTTTACAAGGGATAATCAATTCTTCAATGAAGGAGTTACATATATTGAAATTATTTCATTATTCATGGCATTCACTCCTCTTTTTTATTAATAAATCATGTTACATGTTTCGGGAACAACAATGTCCCATCCTCAGACTGAAACAGTATTTCATTATAATTGCACTACAATATTATTTTTAACATCAAACACAATAAATTCTTAATTTAATTTACACTTTATATATCATTATAATTTTACCTTTAAAAATTTTTTCTTGGTGTTAACACACCGTGTCAGTTCCATTTACATATCTAAATAATAACTCTTCAACCTTATGGGTACAAGGGTCAATCACAAACTAACTATTGTTATTAGTCCTTAGTTGGTCAATCTATATTATTAATTTATTAATTATACCTGCATATATTGTTCCTATTTTATCAGTGTCTGTTTTGTAGTTAACTGCATTATTGATTATAATGTATATATGCAGGTATAATTAATAAATTAATAATATAGATTGACCAACTAAGGACTAATAACAATAGTTAGTTTGTGATTGACCCTTGTACCCATAAGGTTGAAGAGTTATTATTTAGATATGTAAATGGAACTGACACGGTGTGTTAACACCAAGAAAAAATTTTTAAAGGTAAAATTATAATGATATATAAAGTGTAAATTAAATTAAGAATTTATTGTGTTTGATGTTAAAAATAATATTGTAGTGCAATTATAATGAAATACTGTTTCAGTCTGAGGATGGGACATTGTTGTTCCCGAAACATGTAACATGATTTATTAATAATAAAGAGGAGTGAATGCCATGAATAATGAAATAATTTTACAAGGGATGTTGCCGACTTATATTGAAAATTGTTTGATTCCCTCATTATCGTGGCTCCTAAAAGGAAGCATCTATCTGTTCAAATAAAAAAAGAAATTATATCAGCTATAAAAAGTGGTGAACAATGTTGTTCCCGAAACATGTAACATGATTTATTAATAATAAAGAGGAGTGAATGCCATGAATAATGAAATAATTTTACAAGGGATGTTGCCGACTTATATTGAAAATTGTTTGATTCCCTCATTATCGTGGCTCCTTAAAGGAAGCATCTATCTGTTCAAATAAAAAAAGAAATTATATCAGCTATAAAAAGTGGTGAACAATAAATTAATATGTCAGAATTCATACTTTCTTTAAATACTGTGTTGTTCGTGTATACAATTACTAATAAAAATATACCTCATATATGTATAAAGTATTATAAATATAAATAAATTTAAACCTTCAGTATATCATATTTTTAATTTTTACACCCGATATATTATAGTTTCGTTACAATGATCATATTGATATATCATACTTGTTCAAGATTCGATATAATAGGATTATACTGTATTGATAAACTGAATATTGCGATAACAAAACATATGTTAAGTTTAGATAAATAAATATACAAAAAGGCAAAGTAAACACGAAGGCCGATACTGACAATCTCACCTCAACAAAACCCAAATTCATAAGATCAACTATGAAGAGAACCATTCCATCTCTCTCCTCATCTAGTCTTGGTCTATCTCTCGTATGTTCAACACAACTTTTTTATAATTCGGTCATAATTTTTTATAATTCGTACATTCTTGATATCACCCTTCTTCTACCTAAATGTATTTTTAGAAAAGTTTTCTTCACTCCCCTTTTTAGGAAAATAAACATTCCACTCCCCCTTTTTTATATATTTATTTAATCTTTAAAAAAATAATAAACCAGAAAGAGTGTCACTTTAAATACATTATTTCATACTTATTTCAAATGTAGTAACATAGCACATGTCAAACAGGATTTTTATTGTATCTTTAGTTTTTGTTTATATATGAATTTCCTTTTATAAACGAGAGGTCTTTTTGCTGAACTCTGTTTATACAAAAGCTAATGTCTTGTATTGCTGTTTTAACTTAACAGGTTCTGTTTCATGGGTCATTCTCCTAGAAAGGGCCTACCGCAGGCCTGAAATCTGCATACATTACCTTACAATATTTTAATAAAAATATTATTCAGATTACTATTTTAAATGTAAAATAGTAAATATTTTATACTCGCAGCTCAGCTTTAAGCTCTATTGTTGACTTTTTCCAAGGCGTTTATAAGGGTTGTTTTTGTACATACGAGAGACATTGAAATGTTGAACACCAATTTTATCATTTTCACTTTAGCAATTTACGTATAATATATTCAATAAATTATATATAAATATAAATTATATCTCAATTTTTATGTACACATGTCATTCTAAATGAAATTTGATAAAAAATAAATAAATATCTTTTGATTAAACAAGACAACACTGGAGGTAAAATTAAAAAATGAAATGTAAACATCAAAAGGGCTAATAGCTCTAAATCCAATCAGTTAAACTTCATTTCCCCAGAGTTTAACTCATTCCATCACGTTTAAGATGTGAGGGAATGAAATAACTGCAGTTTTAAAAAAATAGCATTACCTATTAAGCGCTAATACAAAATTATTAGTTACAGAGCTAGCTATAGCTGTCTCTGGGTTAAGTATGTAACACCGAGAAAAAAAATTATAATAATTCACTTAACTTCTTAAATTCAAGCAAGGGAATGAACCACAATAAAAATATGGAACCATTTAAAAAAGAATGAAAACAGGTGTCACTTCTAAACCGCACTGAACTCGTTCAACCATGCCTTCCCCCCCTTCCTTAGAAGTAGCGAAACCTAGGGACATCTTTAGTTATCGTTGATATGCTTTATGCCACCACTAGAGTTCAAAATATGATCTGGTGTAGGAATGAAACAAAACTCTGGGACAAGCTTTTAACAGGCTGTTTACCATTTTGGGAATCCATTTAATTCTTGATTTAGAGGTTTTTGGAATCTTTTAACCTCTATTAGCCTCGAAAATACTGAAACCAAAACATTATTCATTTTAACTTAGTAACATTAAACAGTTTCAAAACTGAAAGTAACTAAGTACCTGGGCTGGAACAGAGTGAGGGAATGAAAATTTAATGTTTGAAATTAGCTTGTTTTTTTTTTTTCTAAAAAACTTATAATAGTATCATATTTTTTGTTAGCAATTACTTTAAAATTTTTTCCTTAATCATAAAAAAAGGTTTAGACATATTCGATTGCTAGAGAAGCTGATGGGACAAGGATTCGCCCCTTCTGGGAGAATGAGCCTCATAATAAAAATAAAAACAAATGAACAGACTTTGTTTCCATTACATCTTTAATATCTTATTTGATAGATATCAATGAGGGACAGTTCACTAGCCCTCTGTTGTATATATTACAGGTTACTAACTCGTAACATTAAAAAATTTCCAGGTGAAATTAGCTCATTACAAGACTAGTCGATAACAAAAACATTTCATTAAAAAAAATAAACAAAATTAAGAAACATTTAAAATAAAATATTGGTTACTTAATGATGTAAATTAAATAAAATTATCTTTTGCTATATAAATATTAATTTATTATTTACTTGCAATGTACAACATGATACAGATAAATATTTATAATGTCATTGTTTATTCGTGGAACAGGCTTGCCTCTTTCTTTCCGCTATCCATGTTTCAATCTTTTCCCGCAGTTCGGTATTCGATTTGACCATATTCATAGTTAGAGGTGATCTGTTAAATGGGTCCGTTTGATCACTCAGCAAGTGTCTACAAAAACAATTAATTTATTTTATAAATTAGAAGATTTATATTAATATATTAATATATTAAGAATTCCAAAACCAGATAAGTGGATTTTTTTTAAATTTTCTCAGCTGGTTGATAAAGGTAAAAGTCAGACTGGATTAGGAAGGGGAATTATTTTTTGGACGGCTGTTTCCAATGCGATTAAACTAATTTTTTGAGAAAACATTACATCTAAAGATAGTCTAGTAGAAAAATTATTCAATAAAAAAAAAAAAATCTGGAAATTGGACTTAGCTGATTTTGGAATTCCATGCCTCATATAAAAAATGAATGAGCATATATCTCGAAATATAAAAACTTAATTAGAAAATTTCTATATTTCTTATTATTTCTATAGTGAAAACACATATAACTCTGAAACTATTTGTTCAATTCAAAACTTCTTTTTTCCCTCTGAAAACTGGTAAAATTTACTACCAAACCCCATACATTAAATTTAGATCAAGTCCCATAAACTGCCTATTCCAGCCCACTGAAAAAGTAAAAATTGTCATGTCTTCCCAAAAAAACAAAAACATTTAGCATGCTAGTAAGAGTATTTTATAAGACTTGATCAAAATTTTATATAAATGGTCTGATAGTAAGTTTAACCAGCTCTGAGATGGAAAGAAGAAATTTCAGACGGAGAAATATTTTTGGAGAATAGCAAAATATGTGCCAAAAAAAAAAAAAAATTGGCATGAAATTTGGATCAAGTCCAATCCCATGAACTGCCTATTCCAGCACAATGAACATGTAAAAATTGTCATATTTGGCCAAAACATAGACATTTAGCATGCTAGCGTGAGTATTTTATGAGACTTAATCAAAATTTTATAAATGGGGTTTGGTTGTAAATTTTACCAGCTTTCAAATGGAAAAAAGAAGTTTTGGATTGAATAAATAGTTTTGGGGTTATAAGTGTTTTTGCGGAGAAGTGCTTGAAGAAGTGTTTGTGTGCATCAGTTTGGAAAACGCACCCTACCACATCATTTGCCACTAGATCTTATGACCTACTGAGTGTAATTTAGCTGTTGTATAAATTTCAGCTATTTATGTTTCCATTGAATGGGACATAAAAATTTGGCCAATTTTAATCCTTTAATCATTCCAATTTCACCAGTATATGCACCCGCTTGAGACTGCAAGACTTGGTGATCCTAATTGTACCGGACAAGGACTATCAATTAAGATTATCAGTAGCTTTACATTCGTCCATTGAATAAATGTGTCATTTTCTCCTAGACTATCACATATGTGAACAGCCCTTCAGTTCTTAGTTTTTAATTTCTAATGCAGGATCCAATTAACAAATAAGGAATTTATATACATTGGCAATCCGCCATAATTAGTTTAATAAATTTTGGAACCTAAATTTATGGTTTTCAAATATAAGAAATTTAAATAATTGACAAAAGTTTTAGTAAATGATTATTTATTTTTAGACTTATGGATTTAAAATAACAAGTAATAGAAATTCAATGCATATTAATATAAAATATTGTTTTATATATACAGGGTGTCCCGAATTTAAATGGCAAAACTTCAGGAACTTATAGGGGACCGAAAAACTAAGACAAAAAGTCCTTTAGAGATTTGCTCGTTTTTGCTTAGTTTTAGAGAAAATCCCAAAAAAAGAAACAAAACAAAAATGTTATAGGTAGCGATTATCACCTTTCAAAGTTCGTCAGGCTAGGCTACATTAAGGCTATGTAAACACTTAATGTTATCCTTTACATTCTTTTATTTGTTTACATTTTGGCTTCCTTCTAGGATTATAAGTTCTAAATCAGTCTTCAGTCAGTTACTCAGATATTTTTGTGTGAATAGCATCAGCCACAATGCCGCATACATATTCTAATGTTGAATACACTGATATGATTTTTGTGTATGGTTTCAGTAACGGTAATGCTTTAGAAGTGGTGCAGGAGTATGCGCACCAATTTCCAAATAGAAGAGTTCCTAATCGACGAGTCTTTTCGTTAACTTTTAATAGACTACGAGAGACTAGGTCATTCTTAATACGTACTGAAGGCGACCAATTCCAGGCAGCAATAAGAGCAGATTATCGGAGAAGAAATTGTGTCCAACGCCACTTCGATAACAATCCTGAGACTAGCATCCCAAGAGCATCTGCTGCATTAGCAATATCGCAAACTTTGAAAGGTGATAATCGCTACCCATACCATCTTCAAAAAGTTCAGAATTTATTACCTCAAGATTAGGTCAAGAGATTGAATTTTAGTAACTGGTTTCTTGACAAAATTCGTGATGATAATTTATTTCTATTAAAAATTATATGGACCGATGAAGCTACCTTTACAAGAGGAGGAATTGTTAATCAAAGAAATTATCATGTATGGGCTCTTGAAAATCCCAGAGCTATTAGAGACAATGGGTTTCAGCATGAATTTGCTATTAACGTTTGGCTTGGAATTTGGAACGGATTACTGGTGGGACCATATTTTTTTACCTGGAAGATTGAATGGTATCACATTTACACATTTTTTGGAGAACGACTTTTCTAATTATTTAGATGACATTCCCTTACAGCAGCGGATTGAAAAATGGTTCCAACTCGATGGATGTCCAGCTCATTATAGCAGAGTTGCTCGAGCTTGGCTGGATATAAATTATCCACAACGATGGATTCGACGTGGAGGAGTAGTACCTTGGCCACCCTTATCACCTCAAGGACTTTTTGTCTTAGTTTTTAGGTCCCCTATAAGTTCCTGAAGTTTTGCCATTTAAATTCGGGACACGGTATATTTGTGGGTATCATGACACATATTTTTTGTTATGAATTGTTATTATTATTGATTCCAGGACTTGAGAATATGGCTTAGCTAAGAAATGTTACCCAAATAAAAAATATATAAATTTTCTAATAAAGTTTTTATATTAGGAGATATTATTTGCTAATTCATTTTCTATATAAAGTTAACTCATTGAATTGAATGAAATTCGTTTTTTAATTATATGAAATACTTTATAAAAAATATACCGTGCAATAGTAGGTCTGTCAATGTTAACCCTCGATGAAGGGAGTATAACAGGGTCCGTCATTAGTGTAGACATGATTGGATCAAGGAATTCCTCAGGGGCTTCCGATAAAAGTTCCTCGTCGCCTTGCTGAATGGAAGCCAATCTGGCCACTTCTTCGGACACTCTTTGCAATTCCATTACCATTTCAATACCACCGCCAACACGAACTGAAATTTTAGAAACAAATAAAAGTTATCTGAATAATATAAGTAAGATAATATAAATTTAACAAAATGCAAACTTAGTTTTTTTTTTTATGGATACAGTAGAACCTCATCAATCCGACCCCTAAGGGCCCAAGAGGTAGGACGGAACAGCCAAAATGTAGGATTAACTGGAGATTACAATGAAACACATATTTTTAACAATTGAAAGAATATTAAAATTATATTAAAAGTTAATACATAACTTTGATATATTAATTAATTTTATACATTAAATATTGATATATAACATAAAAAAAAAATAATAAAAAAAAATTCCTCCCCATTTTCATCATTTTTTTTTCTCCTGGTCTTTATTAGCCCCCTCCTTTCCCCAGACTTCACAGAAAGGTCAGATTACCTACCCGGAGAGTCGGTCTAGGGGAAGGCAAATAAGTGAGGTTCTACTGTATAGTATTTTGCCAAAACAAATAAATGGTATTTATAATGATTAATTTGAATGCGAAATAAAAAATTATAAAATTCAAACAACGGCTGCCTACCCAATACATCACTTGCTAATGTAAACAATTGAGGGCTGTACGAGCGACCATCCTTAGAAACAGCTGAGCAAAATTCAGTACTAGAACCTAAATGAATATAAATACCACAAATGTCTTTGACGATCGCACCAGGGTTGAACATATATTCTTCGTGGTCTTTTACCTAAAAAAAATAATACAAATATTATTTTTTTAAATCATATTAACTAAGCCATTTTTTTTTTATTTTCTATTTTTAGAATTTTTATATTGATATATAAATTGCTTGCAAAGCAACTATCCATTTGTAGCACTTAAAATTCTATATTTTTTTGTTTATGGAACTGTACTTTAATATGTTTCCTATTTTTGAGTGACTTAGGAAGCTATGATAAATGAAGTTGTTTTCTGTATCCCTTTACTGTCCGTAAGCAAAAAAAAATAATAATTTCTTTTAAAAGAAATATAATAAAAAATTACCTTCAAATTTTTCTTGTTGGGTCCAACCAAATGGTACAAAAAGTAATTGAGCATGGCAGTAATCCTTTCAACCATCATCGGATGGCAAAAAATTGACTTTATTTCCGAACTCATATATTCTAAAGTGTGAATCGTTTCTTGGCCTAGAATATTATCGAACCTGAAATAATTACAAATTTTTTTCAGAATTATAAAATCTAAACGTACATTAACAAAATGAAAATATAAAATAATTATATATGTATTAAAATAAATTATATGATATTTATTGCACCTAATAGCATCCCTATGAACGATTAATGAACGTTTAAGATACAAACAATAAAAAGCTGAGTGTTTAAAACTTGAAATTCTCTACATACTAACTTCTTTGTATTCATTATTTCTTTCTTTACGAATTCAAAGCTTTTAAAAAAGAAAAATTCAAATATTAAAATTAGCAAAACCTGGCAATGATATTGGTCCTAATTAATAGATTACATTATATCCAGTTTTATTTTCCTCAATCCAAAAATACTACATCTGATACATATAGACACTTGCGTTAATTTACTTATTGTTTTTTAAATGTTACTGATAACAAATCAAAGCAGTTCTTTAATTAGGAATATATATATATATATTAAAAAAAGAATAAGGTAAAGTTCTCATCACCTTGCCGTCATTCCTATTTGTCTAAATATTTGTTCGTTTCGATCTCTCTCATCGAGTGGTAGCCTTTCCCACTCTCCTGCATCCCTGTAAAAAGGTTATATTATAAGTAACATAATTCTAATTCTAGAGCTTAGCGTACTGTTTTCCAATTATCTGTTTACTATATCTACAGTAACCTGGCAGTTTGAAGAGTACGTAATTGGGCCATATTAGAAAGAGCTTCATCGAGCAGGAAAATGGCATCGTTCATCAGGAGGTTGAGAAATCTGAGGAAGAGAGGAGGAGTCACTTCTTCCATGTTAGTTTCCGCCTCACGAGCGAGCTGTCTGTACAATAATATTTACCTTTAATCTGACAAAACAAAAGCCTAAGAACTTATAAATACATGATGTCCTATAAAGAGAAAACATATTTGTTTATAACTGGTATAAATTTAATAAAATAAATTTGCTTACTTAAACACATCCCTGTGTTCTTCTATATTCCATAAATAGTCCATGACGGTGTACATTGGCCTCCTGTAGTTAAATTTCTGTTCAAAAGCGACCCCCTCTCCGGTCATTTCAATAGAGACGAAAACATGTATAAGACAAACGACAATCTGCAATGATAAGTATCTCAGTTAAAAACATTAGCTTTATTATTTGAAATATTCAAAGCTGACTATTATTTAATATTAAAAGAATTCAATCCAAATGTCCAGTATAATCGACCAGCTGCAAAATTTTTTCAAAAATGGACTTGGCATTATTGTTATGCAATAATTTTATAATTTTTTATTCTTTATATCCATTAATCTGCCATTTTTGGTGGCCCGGAACCCCTCTGGTCCCATATGTGCCAGATTATCAAGATTTTACTGCAATTAAGAAACAAACAAATGCTTACCTGTGTCTTGTGAGGGTGATCAATAAATAGCCTCTCCCTGTAGAAGACTCCAAGAGGGTTCGGGTCTAGGGTGGGAACCTGCCCCTGATCTCTTGGTAAGAGGCACTCAAGAGATTGGGCTAGCTCTGCACGGAGGTGAGGATTACTGGCTCGCCTTTTTGATCCCATCATGACCAGGAGAAGAGACAGAAGTGGCACCATCAGATCGAGACCACCTTCCTCGAGCGATTGCGGCGAGTAAGATTTCACTAACTTCAAATACCATGCGACGCTTTCCACTACAAGCTCAGGGATACACCTGTAAATAGGAAGAACTTTTTTAAAATAGTAAACATAAAGGTAGCTGTGTGAGAATATGTAAAGAGGAGAAAATGATAAAAGCCTTAATAAAATTTGTTGTTAATTAGCAATACATTTCTTCTTAATTTTTTTTTTTGTTACCCTAATAGTGACCTACATAATTTTGTCCAAAATATTGGCTTAAATAACAAAAGAATTAAATAATGTTTCATTATTCATTTATTCATCTGTGGTTGGATAGCCATCACTTCCCATTTAAAGATTTCAACAAGTAAATACAATATAAAAATGAGTCAGAAAGAAAAAAAAAAAAAAAAAAAAAAAAAAAAGAAGTATAATTAGAACAAAGCTAAAAAAAAATGTAATAATAAAAATCTACAACCAGTCCAACGGGCACAACCAGCAGATAAGTAATGTATACAATATGTAGCTTGATAGGCATGACAGAGAGATATCACTCAGTGGAGATTTCTCTTGACCAGATATTTTGAAGTGATGAAGAATAGAGGGGAATGAAAAAAAAATTACTAGTCCCTCATCCTGGTCATTTTGAGTCTTTGTCGAGGGTATTGGGGAATGTCTGTAGTAAACATGTCTTGCATTAGAGAATTGGTGTGTCCTGCCATTTTGTCGTGGAAGAGTCTGTAGGATTTGTTAATGATCGAATTGATTGTCGAAATGTCGAGGTTTTGGTGTAGTATATTGTTTCTGACATAGGGAGGGTCCTGTGCTATCATAAACAAAACCTTTGACTGTAACTGCAGCAATATGAAAATGTTAGACTTTTGGCAGTGCCATAAATGGGGTTTCTGTGAGTAGGTGTACACGAGTCGCCTCTGTAACATCGGGAGTTTCAATTTGTAACACAAAAGAGAGTACAGAATCTTTAATCTATTGTTTGGAGCCTGTCTGTTTTATATCGAACAATGGCTCCATGTCAATCTTCTACCGAAGGTTAGTTCTAGGTAAGTTATCATTTCTGTTTATTGGACTGGTTGGTCATCAGTGACCTGTGGGGGACAAGTGGCACGGCCAAGCGTAAAAGTTTACTGTTTTGTTTTCTGGAGGTTAATTTTTATTTTCCACTTTAAAAAAAAAAAAAAAAAAAAAAAAAAAAAATCTGTTATCACATCGAGTAGATGCTCTAATGTATAAGTGCCAAATTCATGGGTAATTTAAATAATAAAAAGGAAATACTATGGTGGTATGGTAAAAAGTAAGATTTATTATCTAGATTGTCATTTAATCCTCTTCGTTTTAATTGTATCTGGGTTAGCAAAACATTGACTGATTTGTTATTAGTTGATATTTGAAAGACTGAGGACTCTGTGTTATAATCTTATAATTATAGCATAAGGAAGCACAAGAAAAGAATTTATATTTAAAAACTGATGATTACTTGAGTATCGGCGGTCCGTATTCTGGCAGGGGGAAAGCTAGCTGTCGTTGAACTACTGGTATATAAGAGCTTCTCTCTTCAGTCGCAGGGTCAAGAATTACCTGAATCAGCCAAACAGACGTTGCCACTTCGAACTG
The DNA here is from genome assembly GCA_003667255.2 of Euschistus heros. Lineage (NCBI taxonomy): Eukaryota > Metazoa > Arthropoda > Insecta > Hemiptera > Pentatomidae > Euschistus > Euschistus heros. Next base: position 2,138,728 of record RCWM02000146.1, read on the forward strand.
TCCCAGCATCCTAACCATTGTCGGTTCAAGGAGAGCACATCTCATACACAAGTACCTAGGCAAATAAGCTATTTATTGAAATTTACAACTGTATACAATAAAATAAAAATATATCCGATAAATGTGAAGATAATGCTCATAATAACTTATCAATTGCTTGTAAAGCAACTACCCATTGATAGCACTACAATAAAAATTCTATATTAGAAGGTCCCGAGGCCTTCTTTTTAGATGCTTTAGAAGGTTATCTGGAATAGAGTGGGAAGCCAAGTTTAGATGGATTTGAATGGTTATAGAGTTTATTATAAAAGGATATGATTGAAGAAGTCGAAAACAATGAGCAGTTTCCTGTCGTTTTAGTCTGGTAAGTACTGTTTTTTTAACAAGAAAATATAAATCTAATAAACAATCAATCTACTTGAAGTAGGTGTTTGTTTCATTAGTCTAATTAGATAAGAAAAATAAATTATTAATCAGAAAAGATCTATTTATGACAGGGAAGAGAATATAAGGAGCATAACATGACAGTTCTGCATTGCAGTTTAAAGTTCCTTTTCATAAGTAAACAGTTGCAATAGATAGTTCATAATATCATTATAATCTGTTAGCTTTGTAGTTTTGAGTCTGGTATATAAAAGGCATAAAATCACAATAATTTGATTTAAAAAACCTTTTAATAAGAAGTTCCTTATGTATGTTGTGGTAATTTAAAATACCAACATGACACTTTCCCATTTCTCAACCAATTTATTATTCCTTTATTTAACAAGCCTAATGTTTTTTGTGATTTCATTCTTAATAATAAAATTGTTTATTTTAAGAGTTGTAATTCTATCAACTTATTTCAATAATACCTAAAGTTTAATCTGTAACTAATATAAAGCATATTTTAATAGATATAAAAATAAAAAAAAATTGTTAGTGAAAAGGTGTGTTAACAAAAAACGTTTTTATGTTTGTTTATATGAAACATTGTTTAAACTGTAATGAAAACATTATGGCGATACACTGATAAAAAAAAAAAAAAAAAAAAAAAAAAAAAAAAAAAAAATACTAACTATACTAGTATTTTTTAATTATAATATAAACATTTTAAAAATGCCTGTTGGGGGTTTGTTTTAAGAAAAAATAAATATTAATTCTTAAAAATTTTACAATCAATAATAATATTAAAATGAAAAAAATATATTAAGTTGGAAGAGAAAAGTTAAAATGAGACATTCATTTCAAGATGAGGTAGGTTGGCAACCATGGATATATCATAAGATTGCCATTCACTTGTTTTCAGTATAAACTTGTGAAGCATTATTACAATTCCACATGAGGAATATAAATAATGAAAACTGGGCCTTTAATTTTTTTAATAACAATGCCAGTTCAAAATCTAAATAGATTATTTCCAGCATAAAGAAGGGGTGTTTAGAGCTATTGAAGAGAAAACTAAAACTAAAGTGGGTTCATATGACGGATTATCTATTCAGAAACTACAGCTTTAACACAAAGAGCTAATTCAGGTATCTGTCAACAATTTTCTAATACATTACTAAGATATATTAACAATATGATTAACATTTCCATACTTAACATAATTCACTAGTAATCTGTTTATATAACAAGAAAAATTTGTTCTATGGATTAAATTAAGAAAACAAAACTAATTCCTTCCTTTCTTAATTCCTACAGTACCAGACTTAAAAGACAAGAAACAGCTCAACGTTTCCAACTAGCCCAATATTTACTAGACAAGTGTTCAAAGCTCCAAATAAATTACAAAAGACTTATTTACATGACAGTAATTAGACCCATTTTGACAAATGGAATTGAGCTTTGGGGCTCCAATTGGGGTATCCAATTCCTTACTATCCAAAATCCTTCATAAAATCACCAATGTTTCTTATTGTCACAAAAAAAAATTATCCTTAAAGATCTTAATGTTACTTAGTGGTTTCGCCCAAACCAGATACATATCTTTTAATAGTAAACTCCATACCCATTAGAATCCACTAGTCTTCCAACTTGCCACACACTCAATTCATAATAATCCTCTGAGCCATCTGAAAAGATGCCCAAGAGAGCTTCTAATGTAGAACTATTGAAGTGCAACCCGTTATTAGTTCTTTATATGTTATTGACATGACATTGTGATCATTTCCTCAAATTTACTTGTATATGATGAATAAAGTCATGAATAAATGGTTTAAAAAAAAAAAAAAAACCTGTAGTATTCTTCTCTTTTTTATTTGAAGAACTCAAAATATCAATCAAGATTTTGAGATTATGCTACAAATTCAAAAAATTAACTAGAAAAATCTTCTACACTATTGTGACATACTATTTGTGCATAAAATCATGATGGAAAAGGAACAGTTGATAAATATATATACCAGGTATGCAAGTTAAAAATGTCGTTTATTTCTTAAAATATATACACAGTAATTTAAAAAAAAGTATAATATATTTTATTCAAAGTACTGACCCTCGCTTTCTACACACTTTGTCCATCTCTTGGGCAATATATGGATACCATTCCAAAAGAATGCTTCATCTTTATTTGAAATCCATTCATCGAGCCATTTTCGTACGTTTTCGAAATTGTTGAAGTGTTGCTCCGCCAATGAGTGTCCCATCGATGAGAAGAGGTGATAATCAGAAGGCGCCAGGTCAGGTGAATACGGCGGGTGGGGTAGGAGTTCCCAACCAAGCGAAGAAATCGTTTCCTTAGTCAATCTGGCTGAATGTGCAGGAGCGTTATCATGCTGAAGAATGACTTTGGCGTGCCTGTGAGCCCATTCTGGGCGTTTTTCGATCAATGCGTGACTCAAATTGATCATTTGTTGTCGGTAGCGCTCGGTATTGACTGTTTCGCCGGGTTTGAGAAGCTCGTAGTAGACTACTCCCTTCTGATCCCACCACACACACAGCATTGTCTTCTTCCCAAAACGATCCGGCCTTGCACTCGATGTGGATGGTTGTCCTGGCGTTACCCATGATTTTTTTCGTTTGGGATTCTGAAAATAAATCCATTTTTCATCGCCAGTTACAACTCGATGCAAAAAAACCCTTTCTTTCGTGGCGTAAAAGCAGCATTTCGCACACAGTTTTTTTTTTTTTTTTTTTCCATCTGTTGTTCGTCCAATTCATGTGGAACCCATTTTCCAACCTTTTGAATCTTTCCCATAGCTCTCAGGCGATCGGAAATGGCTTGCCTAGTGACATTCAACTGTTCTGCCATCATTTGTTGGGTTTGGGTATTGTCTTCGTCTAATAAAGATTGCAATTCGAAGTCCTCAAACTTTTTTGGTCGATTTTCTCGTTTTTGATCAGTAACATCAAAATCACCACGTTTGAAACTTTGAAACCAACGTTCACATGTCCTGACGGTTGGAGCAACATCGCCATAAGTCTCAACAAGAATTCGATGACATTCAGATGCCTTTTTCTTTTGATTAAATAAGAAAATCATGACATGCCGCAAATGCTCTTTATTTGGCTTAAAATTAGACATTTTTAACACCAAAGAAAGGTATGATACGTCCACGTAAACGACTTAAAAACAACTGACTTTTGTAAACAAATGACTAACAAACAAAATAGCGTTTAGAGATAAGCAAATCCTTCAATAGGCTAAGAGCGCATTCTATTGGAATTAAAACGACATTTTAAACTTGCATACCTGGTATATATATATATATATATATATATATATATATATTTTTTTTTTTATATTTTTTATATATAGAAATTCCCAAAATTTTTTTTTTTTTTTTTAAAGGAGCCCAAACCAGTACTTTTTTATTATTATTATCCTATTATCCTTTCAGATGCCTCAAAGGGTTATTTGAAATAGAATGGGAAGCAAGTTGAGATACTAGAGGATTGAATGATAGTGGATTTCACTATGAGAAAGGATAGGTATTAACTTGAACATTACCTAAAAATAATTTTGGTATGGAAACATAGATATGAGAAGAGAAGTAAAAATAAAACAAGGACTTCAATTAGGGGATAGCTTCAAAATAGAATTATAAGTCAGAGAAATAAATTATAAAAAACCATTCTATAACTTAATTATATACAGAAAAAAACGACACTTTATGTGATATAACCAGATATTTTAATAAAAATAATAAAATAAGCAAACCTGGACATCTCCATTTCCATCCTTTCTCTGAACGTTTCAACTATTTCCTCTCTCGGTTGAGATCTTGCTTCATTTAAAGCTCTTTGTAATCTTCCTATTTCCTGATACAGTTGCTGAGTTCTTTCTAGCAAAACCCGAACACTAAGATCTAATGCCCTACAAATAAAAGCATAAATGTTAACTAACAACATAGTATAAATGTAAAATAATATATTTTGTAAGTTCATAGATAAAATCAGATATACTAAAATAAAACTATTTTTTGGCATGGGTATGGGTCTGCCCAGAGTCTATACTATTTTGATGTAATGATTTTTTCACCCTCAACAAAAATATAACATTTTGACACAGTTTATAAATAGATTTCTTTAAAATATGGATCTGAGGGAAATAAAACCCTGCTAGAGGTGTGCTAGATAGTTCCGAGTGTAAGACACTCAGCTCTAATCCTGGTTCAAATCTGGCTTAGGCAGATGATTATTTATTCTATTAAATCCATTGAGGTTTGTGATCCTGCCTATAAAGAGGGAACCCTAAATCACAAAAAAAAAAAAAAAAAACCTGGTGGTTGAATGTGATTCTGGTCAAAAAAAAAAAAAAAAAAAAAAAAAAAAAAAAAAAAAAGGAGAAATAAAACTAGAACAAAAGAAATCTCCTCTAGTGAATACATAAAAAGAAAAGAAATTGTGATGAGAAAGTAACAAACTAGAAATAAAAAAATCTCTTAATTATTAACATAAATTTAAATTAAACAAAAAATAATTAAAACTAATTTTATAATTAACTGAATTTTAAAAAAACATAATTTGAATTTAATTATGGAGAAGAAGATAATCAAGGATGCAGCCAAAGAGGAACACCACGTCCATTGATCTTAATAGTCAACAATGCTTTTATCATTATGAATTTAATTATGTCAGAGTGTGGTTTAAGTTACGTATAAAAAATGGGATATAAATACTTGTGTAGATGTTTTTGCTGGTGGAAGTGTCTTCAGCATTCGGCAAAATGGCAGAGGTGGGAAAATAAAAACATAACTTCCTGCTGATGGGTAGAAAACTTGCGCAGTGGATAGACAACGGTGCGTGAGAGCCTCCCTGCTTTCTTCTAGGGAGGTCTGGCCCAGATTGAACTTTGTGTTTAAGCTCACAAGTTGTATTTTAATACGTAACTTAAACCCATCTGTTAATAATACTTGAACTGTTACTTATATATATATAAACATACTAAGCAGAAATATTTAAACTATTAAACAATTTTAATTATTATATATCATAAAACTTTTTTTTTTCTCAGTATGTGAGATGAAATAATAAAATTAACATAATCAAAGTCTCGGGCTTTAACAGTAGCAGTAACAGGTTTTTATTTTTTTAAAAGCAAAACAAATCATTTTTGGAATAATTAGATATTAGGATTAGATTGACATATTCACTTACGCCAAAAAAGCAAGATTAAAGTGGCTCAGTCACGTTGAAAGGATGCCAGAACAAAGAGTTCCCAAGAGAATGTTATATGGCAGGCCTGACGGACAAAGATTAAGAGGGAGGCTGAGGGTGACGTGGCTACAAAATGTTGAAAAGGATCTCCAAAAAATGGGAATCAGAAGGTGGAAAACATAAGCCAAGAATCGCCAGGAATGGCTATGAATTGTGGAGGAGGCCAAGGTTCTTCAAGAGCTGTAGAGCCCTTTAATAAATAAAATTAAAAAAATAGGATTAGATCTAAATGTACGTTATGAATGAAGCCATAGTTTCAAAAGAAATATTACTCCAAGGACCACTGCATTAAAGAATTTTGAATATTTTAACATGAAAATAATTTGAAATTTACTGAACAGAGTTGTAACATCATAATAGAAAATTTATTATATTAAATTCTTTATTACTACTAACATATCAAAAATACATCATATCGTAAACAAATTTATTTAAGAAACTAAAGCTACAACTAAGAAATAAAATCAACTAATCAATTACCTTCAATTAAATTAGGATTGATGAATTAATTGCAACTTCTATAGGAATTCTTTTTTTTATTTGAAAACGAGTTGAGCGTTAAACATTCATCATCAGTTCTAAAAACATTTCTTTTCTTATATTTTTAAAAACATTTGAGATGTATAATTTATGTAAGCAATTGCTGTTTTTTTAATTTTTGTAAGTTTTTAGAGCAGATGAAGAATGTTTAACACTTCGTAAATAGTTTTCAAATAAAAAGCATTCCATTAGAAGGGGCAATTAATGCATCAATCCTAATCATATTGAACCATCTATAACATCACAGAATCTCGAGTAAACCTTCAATGAAAACAACTGAATATAAATAAATTTAGCACAAAGAGACGAATAACTACTAAAAATTTGATTCTAGTTCTGGTCTAACAATGTATGCATACCTAAAAGTTTACAAAAGAATTAATAAATAACTGAAGGTTTTATAGTAAAAAATTATAAGCTCCATTAATAGGGGAAATGGGAACTTATATATAATCTTGTGGTGAAAAAAAGACAAATTTTTGTACACTTTGAAAATATATTAGCTATAATTGTAAGTTTACACATGACTCAAAAATGGGATTGTTTTTCTCATTAGTTTGATATATTAAAAATAATTCTTGTTACGATTTTCTAAAGTCAATAATCTAGATCATTTTTTCAGTAAACCCTTCAATTATTAATAACGTACCTATGAGTAAGAAAAAAGCATTCCGTTATAAAAGAAAATGGAACGGTCGAAAGAGGCTTCTTCTCTCCCGACTCAGTTGGTTGCAAACACGTTTCATTATAGAGTGTCGTACAATGAACTCCTGCATTATCCATTGCTTCTTTATTCGTCCTGTCGACCTAAAATGATATAATTGACTGTTATAATATATAATGATAGTTTAGGAAAGGGATAGTAAATATTGTCATCTATACAAAAAATAATCTATTAAATATAAACAAATTATTTTTAAATAGAGGGGAAATTAAAAGGAAACAAGAAACAAGAACTATTTTCTGGTCAACCCATAAAACAGCAATAAATATGGAGCAATCGTATATCTATATATACAATTCAAAGAAATCAATACCTTAAAAGCAGGATATGTAGGATCGATTTTGAGAAGTTTCCTCTGATCTTTAACAAAAGGTTGCGAAAGTCTTAATAGAACTGATGCTAGATTAATAGAAAAGCCGTCACTAACGCAACCAACCTAAGAAAAAAATAATAATGTTATCTTTAAAATTCACTCATACTTTATAATCCAGACTTCATTGAAGAAGTATAAATAAGTCCCCCAATAAAAACAATTATTGTAATTATGACATTTGATGAATCCTTGAATAAATATATATATATATATATATATATATATATATATATATATATATATATATATATATATATATATATATATATATATTTTAAATTGGTTAATAAAACTGTTGTATAAGGATTAACATCAACTGTTGTATAAGGATTAACATCAGTAACACACAATGTAGATAATTATGGTAAAAATTTTAAAAATATATATATTTTTAATAAGGTTAATGAGGTTCAGTCAATATTGACTGCACTTCGAGAACCTTATTTAAGCATCTAATAGTAACAGTCAAGAAAACATATCCACACACACACATACATATATATCCCTGGTTGTCGTGAAGAACTCAATAAGTCAAATTTATTTGTATTTGGTTAGTCATTTTTGATTGTTTTCCAAAATCCTGTAATTATTTTAAAATACAATTTGCACCAGAATAGATACTTTAAGGCCTTATTAAGAGCACAAATTAACCAATTTTTCACAATATAGATAATAAAGATCCTACTTAGACCCATCCACTTCTTCACGACAACCACCGTTATAAAAACAATTTTATTTTTACAAATGTACATCATTATTATTTTATTCATGTATCATTTTTTTTTTCCTTATATGGTACCACCATATAAGGACTGTTTATTTATATATTCACATGTTCCATGCCTTATAGGCATGCTACATGTTTTACAATGTTATTACAAAGTTTAGCATGATTAGTTTAGCATAACGTAGTAAGATGACAAAAATATTTAAACAAAATCACAAAAAACAAAAAAATCAAAACAAAAGCCAACAAGAAACTCCTCCGCTGCCCATCATTTGTCAGTTTGTCAAAGTTGATCTTTCGTATAAATGTAAGTCAGTCTTAAATTTAGAAAACAAATTTTGTTCTGTCTCTGGCCATGTTCCATGTTTTAGAATAATACTTTATATTGGATTAAACCTTTGACTTTCAAATGATTTACATTCGTAAAGTACATGTGTAAAACTTTAAGTCTGTCCATCTTGATTACATATGTCAGATCGTATAATGTTAAATTGTTTGAGATGTTGTTTAGAGTTACCGTGTCTTGTCATTAGTTGTGTTAGTTTGTAGTTGATACTTTGTATGTGTTTGTAGTTGTTGTGTGTAATGTGAGGTATAAATCTGTGTAAACTTGGTGACTTTGATGAGGTCACCCACAATTGGTCCCACTTTTTAACCATCTCTAAACTTATGTCCCGCTTTATATAAGATAATGAAACTTTGTTATACATTATAATTATAATAATAATACCATTATTCATGTATCATTATTGTATTAATCATTCATAACTTCAATTTTCTATTAATATTTATCTAATGTTTTCCATAAATTTTGGTTGATTATTAAAAATGATCTAGTATTCATCATTTCTAATGTATCTATCTCATTGATTTAGTTCTTAAATTTATTATTTATTCTAAATACAATCAGCACTCTATCAATATTTAATTTATATTTATACCAGTATCTATTATATCTTCTATTAGATGTGTTTAATTGTTTAGTTTTTATACTATACTGAATTTTAATACTAAAGTAATACATTCATTCCTTGATATAAACTTGAGTTTCTTCTTTAGAGATTGCCTTACATTGCATGGTTGATTTTAAAATTTTCTTAACATCTTTTATTCGTATTTTCTAAACTAAATTATTTCTTTATGAAAAGGACATCCATTAAAATAATATAATAGCTAAATAACATAAATATAAATACCGCTCCAGGAAGGCCTAATCTTGTAGTGGCTGAAATACGACCCCTAGGGAGATTAGAATCCAAACAACCGCCTATCCATTGAAGAACTTTTTTTCTAAGACTTGGTGAACCTCGAAGAATTTGTTCAATAAGGCTATGAAACCTTTCACATAGTTCTCCCATGGCGGTCCATAAATTGTTGTCTAAAGCGTTCAAAGCCTATAAAACATATTAGACAGAGTCACACATTACTTAAATAAAACATATAATTATTTCACTACTTACAGCTTCCAAGGGTCTTTCAAAGTATTCGATAAATCCTTCCACAGTCTTTGGAAGACATGAAAGATTAAGTATAGCTCCAAATAGTGTTTCAGCATAGGCTAAACCCCTTTCAAAATTAGTAGGCATGGAATATGTAACAACGACCTAAATTAAGTAAATTAAATGTACTTATAAGATTGTACACCTTTAAACATGATATAATTAAAGAAAAAAAAAATAGAAAACTTACCTCTGCTAGGGCAGGGATGGAAACAAAAGAACTTAATAAAATAAAGTGAGATCGGGGAAAATTTATAACTAAGGCACGAGAAAAATCTATATGAACTTCATCTAAAATAGGGCCAAATGCATCAAATAAGGTTCCTTCATCTTCATTTAACATTAATTGGACCAAATCATTAATAAAACTGGTAACCTCCGTAGTATCTTCAAGTTCATAAAGTGTTACGACCTAAAAAACGTACATTATAGTAACAAATACATCACAAAACCATGTCCAAACTTCTTAAAATTATCTCCTACTTCTAAGGAATATAAGTAAAATGACAGACCTGCCTAAAAATATTCTGCATTTCAAATAAAGCAGATTGTCGAAGAGCAGTAGAAACATTTTCTACCACATATGCAACTAAGTTTTCTAAAGTATCTTTTGGAAGGTTGTTTGTTTTGTTTCTTATCAACTGATTCAGTCGTCTGAAACATTCGAATAAATATAATACACTATGGGATTGTATGACATGAGCTTCAGTTCTCTCATTTCTCAGTTTCACCACTTTGCTTTTAATCAAATGTTTTGAAGGATCAGTGAGTAAAATCCTTTCAAAAACAGAAAATTTCAAGGTATCGATATCGACATTCGTTGGAGTCCCTTCTATATATATTAACTGTCCTAGTCGGCCTGAACTTAAGGATACATTATTTTCCTGAAGGGAGATTCCGAACACATCTTCAGCAATTTTATTGATCTCTTCAGAAATTTTATCTTGTTCGGAAACCCCACTATCAGGTGAAGGTATTTCAGATTGAGAGCTACTTTCCCCTTCAGTACTACCAAACAATTGGTAAAAGGGATTATTTCCATTTTCTTCAGACATTTTTCGAAGAAACTAAATTTTAGCTACATATATATGTAGAGGTTAGGTTTAAGATAAAATGAAAAATATAAATAATAATACACCACTTCCTGAGTCATTGAATATTGCACAACACAATGATAATCACGCACTCAATAATTAATAAAATCAAAAAACAAGCTATTTGCTGTCAAGCACTGTAAAACAACTTCTGAAGGTTGTCTTCAATATTTACATATACGAACGATCCATTAAATGTTTCATGTCAGATATGAAGGATAAAGACGATTTGTAGGCTTGAGAGCTTATTAAACGATTGAAACTAGGCATATCACAGTTTATTGAAAAAGGAATGTTCCCTTAAAATGATATTCATAATTTAAACTATACTAGCACTACATTGGCGCCTGAGGCACTAATGTCCTAGCACCAGATTTAAGATTTTGTTGATAAGGTAGGTTATCAGTTTTTTCATTATCACTTCTCTGTTACAGCCCTTACTTTAAAATTTCGTTCAATTGTAACTTGAACGGACTTAATTTGAATTTTGACATGAACCCTCTTTAATAAATACAAACTGTTAAGGGAGCGTATTTGTTCCAAGGTCTTTCCTTAACAAGGACGTTTTGAGTTGCCAAATTACGCTTGCTCATCATTTTTTTTTTTCTCGGAAGAGATGATCTTTTTTTTTAAGAAAAAAAAGAAAAGAAAAATACGATTTTTTTAAAAGACAAAATTCTCGACTAATCAGAAAAGAATGAGATCACCTGGACTCATAACAAAAAGTAATTCCTAAATTATGACAACTAAGAAACATAAATAAAATAAGGACTACAGACATTTCATGAACACAAAATAAAAGTAATAATAATGCCTATTTCATTTGTAAATTAAAATTGGGTGAGTCATTACGAAATGATGGTGCAAGAAATATTAATGTTTATGTAACCGAACAAATATTTCACTAACGATTTTAATCGTAAATTTATAGTCATATTATCCATTTTTATTGTTAAATATAAATCAACACAACATTGTATTTTGCAATCATATTTCATCTTGAAAAAAACATTCATGTTAATTCCTCAATCCTAATCCATTTTAAGGTCATAACATAAATAGCTACAACATATATAAGGATATTGTAAACCGAAATGCTTATTTTTTTATTTATTAACGAAGGGTTAAAATTATTCTTGGAGTTCAAGATTTAATTATCGATTTATTTTGTTGTATAAAAAAAACAATGATTCTCAAAATCACTTAATTGAATATGTAAAAAAAAAATAGTTTACTTTCAAGCAATACAATTCTGTACTTTATTCTTTTCTATGTGTTGGTTGTTTGAATTACTTAATGAGTTCGTGAAGTTATCAAGGTAAAAGTGAGCAAATGAGCGAAGACATTGCAGAAGCTAAAAACCACTTCAAGTTGTGATATTTAAGTAAGAAATTCTATAATTTGGCCATAGTGCGTTTCATGCCTATCAACTTGCTTGATATATTCTTTTCAACAGATATTTGGAACGAATGAGTTGTAACAAAATAGTTTACTTTAAACGTTTTACACTTGTCAAACAAAAACACTTGTTTTAAAAGATCTTCCACCTTCCCATACTGTTTGTTTCTAGCGTAAACTTTTCTTACAATAATACCTCATACGTTTTCAATTACATTTAAATCTAGAAAACAAGTAGGACATTAATGAAGATATTATTGTTGTTGTTTGTTTTTAAGGGCAAAAAACTGCTATGGTTATTATTGCCCATATACCCGAACTTTACTATACCACCTGCATTGCAACAATGACAATAACAATAATAAATTTCTAATAAAATTATATTAATTTCAACCATAAATAAGATTTTTTTTAAAAAAAAATTAAAAATAAAAAAATTATAATAATAAAATAAAAAAATAAAATAATAAAAAATAAAAATAATAATATAATAAAAGATAAATAAAGAGAGAGAAAAAAAAGTGATGAATAAAGTAACGAACATTAAATGCAATTATATAACCTAATTTTCTTTATAAATTCTATAGTACTAGAAATGTACTGTTCACTATCACTCCAAGAACATACTGAGCTGACGAGGTGCACCACATTTATCCATATCTCTCCTGTACTAAGGACACTCCTCCAAGATGTGCCTCACTGTTAGAGCAACTCTGCAGAGTTGACACTGAGGGGGATCTCTCTTTGCCATCAGGTAGTCATGCGTTAAACGACAGTGTCCAATTCTTAATCGCGTGATTATGTCTTCCTCCCTTCAACATTGTCTGGAGGATGAGGCCGAGCCACCGATGTTCGGTTTGATTGCTTTTAATTTATTACTTTCCGATGCCGACCATGCAGTCTGCCATTCACCCAAAATCTTCATGAGGAGTGGTCGAAACATCTCTGTCGCGGACAAGAAAGTGGGTGTAATGGTTTCTAATTGGTGGGCTTATCTTGCTGCTCCATCTATTTGCAAAACTTTTGCAGTTTTGGTTACTCGGCTATTATGAATCATTGCACTATCTTGTTGAAAAGTCCATTTCATATAATTATTTTCATGAAATAAATACAAGTGATTTTAAAAAACATTTTTGAGGCCTGCACGGATCATTTTGGTGAAAAGATTTTTTTTTTTTTCACTTTATTTGTTATATCCACCCCTGTCACTCAATTCGTGACAATAAGCGGATGTGATATGAGAAATTATCTAAAAATTGTCATGTAAGGCATGAGGGAGTTCAGCACCCAGCGGTACCTACTGTAGTCGCATTGTTTAAAAAGATTTATCTTAGATCTCTTAACCAGCTCCTCTTCAGCCTCCGTCGTGCTGTCTCTGGCATATCTAAAGTCGCCATGTTTTGTATTAGTTTGTTATAGTGTCCTTGAAGTTTGTCATAAAATCGTTTGTAGGAAGTGTGGATATGGTCCTGTACAGTGGGTATGTTTAAGTCTGTATGCAATGTTCTGTTACTGACGTACCAGGGTGAGCGAGTTATGATACTTAAAACCTTAGACTGAAAAGTTTGTAATTTTTGTATGTGAGTCTTTTTTGCTGTCCTAAAAATTTGAGATGCATAGGTCCATAAAGGTTTGAGTAAGTAACTATAAGTATTTAATCGTTGTCTGATTTTTAGAGTGGATTGTTTGTGAAGAAAAGAGTATAGTAGTCTTAGTCTATTATTTAGGCAGAGGCGTTTCATTTTCACGTGAGGGCCCCAGGTCATCCTTCTGTCGAAAGTAAGTCCTAGGTACTGAACTGTATTTTTTTGTTGAATGGGTTCATTGTTTATATAGACTGCAGGGCAGGTGTCATGTCTAAGAGTGAATGTGATATGCTGAGATTTGTCATTATTGAGTTTAATTTTCCACTGTTTGAACCAGTCTTGTAATTGTTGTAGTGTTGCAGAGTCAGTGAAGCCTGTGTGGTGTCTAAATGTCTTGTCAGAATTGCAGTACCATCTGTGTATGTTGCTATTATTGTGTTAGGTTTAGTTGGAATGTCATGTGTGTATATTATATAGAGCAAAGGTGCTAGAATTGATCCTTGCGGAATTGGTGAAGAGAAATAAATGTAAATTGTAACACTGGCTGAGCTTCGTTCCCAAACAATTACACTCCCGCCAACATACTTTATCTTTGAAAATTTTTCAAGTTCTATTCGAAGATCTTTCCAATAATATTTATTGTCATTAGGACAGTCCAAATTAATTTGTTTACTTATGAAAGATCACAGAATGCCCATTAGCAGAAACATTTTATAGCCTTATTTACAAACTCGTTGAAATATGGTGAGATTGAATATTTGGCACTTTCGCATTTTATTTATTTATTTATTTTTTATTTATTTATTTTTTTTTTTACATTTGATTACTTGTTTCAGAACACTTAAAACTGTAGAAAGTGAAATTTTTAAATGGAAATCTTAATCATTTTGTTAATACTTATCAACAGAATTATTTAAATAATTTACAACGAAAATGAATGTTTCTTTTAGGCTCACTTTTTTATTTTTATCTTTTTGTTTGTTAGCCAAAAAGCGTCTCACCACATTGTGATATCTTGGGAGTCTCCTGGTAATTTCAAGAATACATTTTTCAACAGAAAACGAAATTTTGCCCGTTTATGCTTTTGAAAGCACTTCACCAAGAAGTATGGAAAACGAAGATAAGATAAAGAGATAAAGTTGGATGTATAATTTATCATAATAAGAGGCTTAGAATTTAAGTATATCCTTCAAGCATTGTTTAATTAATTGGTTTTGCAGATATTAAACAGAACAGAATTTTTTTTTCTTCACAAAACGTACTTTTAAGACCACGTGAATATCACTACTTTTCCTTTATCATTATCACCCTTCTTTTCTCCCAGCATTTTCTCGTCACATCTGCTTGCCTTTACTTCCTTTCCTTCTTCCACGCCGATTTCTCCATCTGGGCAGTTTTTGTTTGTTATTTTTAATTTTTCTGTTCCTTCTCTCATTTGTTTTACACACCCTCTTATACTCTTATAAAACAAACAAATTTACCAATTAAAATTTTTTTAGCAAGATGAAATTTGATTAACATGGAAAGTTTATCTCCTATTGCTTTATTTTTCAATTGTTTTGCATTTTGTTAAATCGCATAACCCTTCTTAATCAAATCAGAATTAAAAAACTTGAGTGGTTTAATAATCATGAAACACACTGTGTCGAAGTCCCATATTAACGAACATTAGATGTTCATGTTTTTTTAGCAAGGTTTTACAAGAGGGGCAAAACTTTGGTAATATTTTTTTTCTTTGTTTCCTTAACATCTTTTATGATGTCGATTATTTCTTCTTCTTCTGATTATGATGTCCTCGATTTCTTTTTTCAAATATTGTTTGTTTTTTTATGATCCTCCGACTTTATTAATAAAGAAGTAAAACAAAATAAAAATAATAATCGTGAAAGAATGGATTTTGTACAGTGTATTTACTTCAAGCGTTACTGATACATCGCCAGTGGGCCGAATAGCACTTCCTACTGGAAAATAATGTTTTGTTCCCAATTTCTATTTTTTTTTAGTCGCAGTGTTTAGGAAAAATGTTTAAAACATTTTAGGACAACGAATTTCCAATATCTTGGAAAAATAATGGTATTTTTGTAAAGAAAAAAAAAATAATTTCTTAAAACAATCTCCTATGAATTTCTACTCATTACAATAAAATAAAGTAAGCCACGAATCAATAATCCGGACAAATAATCTCGATTTATCGTTGTCAACAAATTATCAAATTTAAAATTTCATTTTTTGCATAAATATTTGGATTAATCTGGGATGATACCTAGATACTTCGGTATGCATTTTTTTCATTGGAATGTGTTCACAAAAATTTGCAGTTTTATGGTAAAACGATTATTTATATTTATTAAAAGAATCAGAGTGAGAATGTTCTATTAACAATCTCTGAGCCATGGGATAGTAACTTATGCACTGTTGCAGGCATATAAAACCAAGGATAGAGGTTAAGGTACAAATCTGTTGTCACTTCCACATAAGATTCGAATTTGTCAAAATCTAACTCAAATCCAGAATTAATCGCACTAAGAATATAGTAAAACATCTGCAGAATTTCCTGGTCAGTAATTTAAAAAAAAATCTTCTTGCCGTATTTCCGTCATTCGAGGTCCCAAAACCAGGTTTTGGCCTATCCACAATTAACCCAATTTATCTTTTAAAATATAATTTAATTTCTTCTTTTCAATTCGGTTTTCTCAGATTCAATTCTTCTTTCTTATAGGGCATAGTACAAGGGATATATTTGGTAACTTAAACTCATCGCACGTTTTTGGGTCAAATTATATTTGCACTTAGTTAATCTGCAGTCAATTTAACATGCTGAGGACTCATCATGCGCTAGTGGTCTCTTTGTTGCAGAATCTAATCTTAACTTTTTTAATTGTCTGGCGGTCTGGCCGGTAGTTAGTTTTTTTAAAATATTTGTAGTGTCTCGCTTTCCACATGATCTCGCGGCAACCTCAGCTGCAAATGTGATTTCTGAGTAGCTTCTGGTTTCTTGCAAATCTTGGATCTTCTTTTTTTCCCCTTCGTCACCACATTCTTCAAAACCTTTTGAAGGTCGACCTGGAGGCGCCAAATTGTGCAATGGTCCTGGTGAATCTTGATGATAATGTTCAAATGAAAATATAATATCGGATTTTGAGAACCATTCTTGAACTTTCTTCAAAAATAACTCCTCATTTCTTCGGCACTTTTGTCATTTGCCCGTAAAAGACAATGTATTCTTCATTGTCGTGTTTACGGCCAGTATTTTATTTTCATTAGAACTCTTCCATATGGAAAATATTTCCAATAACTGTTAATGTCGTACCGGAAAAGGAAAATCCATCAAATTGCTTACATAGCAGACCATTGTGCTGGTAAAGTTAGTATACAATACAAGTGTTAGTTAACAACAATTATGGTACCGGTGACATGCGGTGTCATGTTAGAGATATTTTAATGAAATAAAAATTACACTTTAAATTAATTTATTTAAAACAATAAAATTGTAAATAAAATCCAGCATAAACAAATAGTGACATCGTCCATGTTAATAAATAAAAAACTATTTCAGTCCCTATGGCTCAAACAAACCATCATTGACACTGAAAACAGTAACGCAATTGTTAGTATATACAGGTAGTAAAAAAAGTCTGTGTACACACATTATTGAAATACACATTCATGTTTTTTTTAAAAATAGAGTTGCTTAATTTTTTTAATTTATTAATGGATTTAATTACAATTTAATTTCCAATTAATACATATCAATCAATTTTTTTTTGTTCGTGTAGTCACGGAATTACGATAATTTATTAATAAAATATATGCCAAAAAAATCTGTGTACACTATTCCTAATCAGAAAATATCCAATCAAAACATGTTAATCCCTTGAAAAATTGCTTTCAATGTATTCTTCTCAGCTATTTTTAGTCTTATATTATATTTTGTCCTGCATGGAAGTTAGTTAAAAATTATATTTTCTCTCAGTATGGAGATTTCTGTATAATTAAGAAAATTGGCAATCAATTCTATACAAGAAGGAAAATATGAAAAATAATTTTAAAAAAATCACTCAACAGTTCCACAAATCATGACGGATATAAAGAAGCTGGAAAATTTCACAGTCGTCCAAGATCTGTACGTCCAAAAAAAAAATCAAAGGGTTCATATAAGAGAATTTTTTAAATTATTTACAAAGACCATCGCAATCGCAGGTATATTAGAAAATTATTATAACATTAAAGTAATAACTCAAACAGTGCAAAATATCATTAAAAAAAAATCAGGATATAACTCGCGGTGTACTAGATAGAAACCCTTTATAAGTAAAGTGAATAGGGTGAAACGACTAAGTTTCGCAAAAGAATGTGTTAACTTGCCAAATAGTTTCTGGGAAAATGTTTTATTCAGTGATGAATGTAGATTTAACCTTTTTTTATCTGATGGAAAAGTTAAGATGTGGCGGAAACCTAAAACAGCCCTGGTAACTAAAAATGTTTGCCCTACTGTTAAACATGGAGAAGGAATCACGGTCTGGGGGTGTATGAGTGCATCTGGGGTGGGAAAACTTAAGGTGATTGATGGAATTATGAATAGATGCGTTTTCTTTTGATTAGAGCTTCTAAGGGATTAAGGCAATGATATTTATAAAATCCTCTAACTAGATATTGTTCTTTTCAAAAGTGAACGGGATTCGGTGATAAGTAATTTTTATCTATGATTTATTTCCACTTAAAATTAATTTTTCGTTATACTGTAGAGGTTAGCAATGTAGTTAAATCTGGAAGAAAAATCGATATAATTACTAAAATGGCAGTTATTAACAGCTGATTGTTGCTAGAAAAGTTGATATAGATACTATTGTCTGTAATCAAAAAGGTTTGAAGACGGTGTCATTTCAAAAATATATTAATGAAGTTAAAATTAAGCGTTAAATCTGCTTATTTAAAACAATAACATTGTAAATATATTTAACTATTAGAAATGAAAACCACTACTTATGTGCAATAATATCGTTCATCCATAATATTGGATTATATCGTTGGATTTCCAAAAAAAAATGATATCAGTCACATTGGATCTGGGCACTATTGGGTCTTCATTTATTTTCCTTTGGAGCTGCAGAGCGATAAAGCTAATAATATTAATGGAATCCTTTAATTGAACATCGTTCTTATTAACTGTGGACCGAAATCGATGATTCGCTGATATGACTTTTTTCCACTTACAATACGTATTCGTTCCACTGTGCATCGTTAGCACATTAAAGATACAAGTAATTAAGTTATGTCTTTGTTAATGGAAAAAACAATCAACATATCCCCTTGATTTAGCAAAATATATCAATAATACAAGAGACTTATTTAAAAAATCTTACTAATTAATTATATCAAATTTTATCAGGACAAGGTATGACTAGTAATTCAGTGTTTGATAAAACTTGGTATCCATGCTTCTTGTAAGAAAAGTAGAAATTAATCAACCTTAATCCTTTTTATCAATCGAGGGAGTTAATGGCTATTACAATTTGTTCCATTTTGATGGAATATGTTAAACATGGGCCATTAAGGAGATCTAAGCAAAGAGACTTCTAACCCTAGAAATAGATTATAATCTAAATATTAAAGTTAGACGGAGAGTGGAACAAATGGAAAACATCCTCTTCATTATTGTAACTATGAGGCTAAAATAATTTGGGCGTTATGAAGATGGGAGAGGAACGATGGCTAAGAAGAATTTCGGAATGGAGCCCAGAAAAAAAACAGAAGAAAGGTCTTCCTATGCGACTAATTGGGAATGGTGATGCGTGAAGGAGACTGGCTAGACAGAACGAAATTATTTTCGGCGAAGAATTATGAGTTATACAAAATCTAAATGATGGGATAAACCATTTTATTATAGAGCAATTGCTACAAATTTTGTCAAAACAAGAATTAATTTGTTTTCTTGTGATAGTTATATCGACAATTATAATTAGCATTTAATCGATGGTTGACAAGAAACATATACTCAGCTAACCTATATCAGATAAATAAATTATATATTCAACATTTATTAGATTAATAAAGCCTGGTGCTAAGGTGTATATTTATATTATTGTACCACATCTCTACAGAAAATATGTTGATATTCCATCATCTGAAGCATAAAACGTTCCAGTTATCCATTTCATTTAGTGCAGTATTAGTAATGGAGGATAAAATAAGTGTGGCAGTGGCCCTTTTCGTATTTTTTGCCAACTCTGGTAAAAATCCAATAGAAGCATATCATTCATCGCTTCCGTTATACAAGCATGTCTCCAGCCCTGGATCGCACTGGTCCGTGTAGTGCGGGTCAGGTAGGTTTCGTGGAAACAGGCTTGTGTAACGGTACCATCTTTTTCAAATATATGACAGGAATAATCTCCGACCACTCCAGATATCTTTATATGTCTTTTAAGGCCTTTAGATGCCCATACTAGAACAGAATAGAAAATAAACTTTATTTTGAGAAGATGTCCCCTAAGAATAATATAATGTACAGAAATAAACACAATGAGTCTAGCTTTGATAAGATGAAATGAAATAAATTACCAATCTGGTTAACTATTTACAATTTTACAAATAGAGAACAAAAACAGACACAGATGAAATAAAAATTACAAAAATTGAAGAAGAAAAATAAAAACCTATGTACATCTTCTACTGAATGCTTTTTTTTTTTTTTGTCAAGTTTAGCTAGTTAGTATCATTCTGGAGGGAAAGGAGGTATTGAAAGAGAAGGGATTTAAATGTGGACAGAGGTGGAGCATTAGGGATATTACAGAGTAGAGAATTCCATAAGGAAGTAGCACGGGAAGTGAAGGAATGGTCAAATGGTGTACTCTTATGGGAAGAAATATACAGGTATGAGGAGCGAAATCTTGTAGTGCGGGAGGAGACCGAGGATCTGAACTGGAAGATGTTATAGATGTAGGAGGGATTCTGAGAATCTATATGGTCTGATAGAGGAAGGAGGCTAGGAAGTAATTTCTGCGGGATGAAGGGAGACAATGTCTATCTATTTTGTCTGTAAGAAATATCTCCTAATAGTCAATATATATAGATTTACTGAAACAATGGAGAGACCTAACACCATTTCTTGTGCTGGAAGTTGCCATATTTATATCTCTCGTTTTGGACATGATATGGAATACTAACCATTGGGAGACAATGTCTCTTAGCATGGACAAGGGCTAAGCCTACGATAGCCAGGAAGTACTCTGACCAGAAGCTGGAGTCCTGCTAAAAAATATCACAAAACTTTTTTTTTTTCCAATATTAAGAAATCTTAAAATTCTTTTTCAAAATAATTTACATATATATATATATTAATATATACTATATGAATATATATATATATATATATATATATATATATATATATATTTAACAAACATATATATATATATATATATTGGTCACTGTTAGTTAACTTAATTAGAAGATAGATGATAAAAACACACATAGGGTAACCATAGTTTATTGTGTGCCAACATTTTGATTATAAATAAAAATATATGACTATTAACGTAGAGTAAAAATAAAAATGTATTAACAAAATAAGGGGTATAAAAAACAGCATAAAGCAATACTAATTTTTTTTTAAATATATAGGTAATATGGAAAGATAACATTAATTAGGATCAATGAATTAATTGCCACTTCTATTGGAATTCTTATTATTAAATGAAAATAACCCTAAATTCAACAATGACTTGAAAATTAATACCTCAAGTAGCAAATAGTCTAAAATTAAATATTTTTGAATCACTAGAAATAATAAAATCATTCAAAACCAATTCAGATTTTTGTTTAAATGACCAGATAATAATTTCCAATAGCCCCATTTTAAATTTGTTTCCAGTAGGAACGAAAAAAAACCAACTACTCATAGGGAAAACCTGAAGGACCCATCTCTACCTGACCTTTTCACCTCTGCACATTTAGTTCACTTGAGGTCCTGATATCCTTCCAAAGTTTTGCTTCCTTTGGTGAGTATCAACATGTTTGATTTCTTGTCTTACATTTTTTAAAACTTAAAACTTATAATCTATGTAAAAAAGAGTTGATGTTTTGAATTTTTTTTGTTGTTAGAACTGACGACGAATGTTTAACATTCAAAATTAGTTTTCAAATAAAAATAATTCTGAATAATAATGATGAAGTGGCAATTAAATCATCAATCCTAATTGTACTGATTCTTCTATACCATAATGCGTACCTCAAGTACAAAATTAATGATTGTAACATAAAATTCACCGAATCATTTCAAAAACAACTCTGAAAAGGAATAGTTTAACAAGTATAAACAGAAAATTATATAATTGCAAATTATAAAATTAAAATAAGGCTGTAACACAAAAGTACAGCTTTTAGAATGAATAAAAACAACTTTCATTAATATATACAAAAAAATAAAACAACATTTAAATAAAATAAAAATTTATAAAATATTTTTAACAAATCTAATATATCACATTTATACACAAAAATTACACAAGGTTCATCTAATTTTTGTTGACTTAAAATAAATACTTCATTTTCAATAATAAAAAAATACAGCTTATCTACATTTAAAATGGAGATGTTTTTTAATAAACCAAAATCCTTAATATCAGTACAAAAATACCAACTTTTAAGAAAAAATACTTAGTAGACTTTGAGTTACAAATACGTTGCATTTATAAAAATAATACTGAACAAATTTTTTCATAAAATCATGTTTCTTCTGGTTGCCAAATCAGTTTTAACGATAATAGGTAATCATATATTTTTCTGGTTTTATTCACATCTATTTTTATTAGAGTCCGTGCCTGTGCTAACTTCAGTCCGTCATGCTTTTTACATTCTGTTATCAACAATTCCTTAAAAGAATTATAAGTCTCAGGAACTATTCTCGAAGTCGAGCATAGAAGTTTTTCATCCTCACTCAGAAGATTATAGCTATAAACAAAATTACAAGCCTAAAATTAGAAAAACTTAAAGTTCAAATAAAAAGGATTTTTTTTTCTTCAAAAAATTTAATACTAACCCAGGAAGATTTTCTAATGCTAATGGTTGTGTTGGTTTTCTCTGTGGAGCTTTTTCATCAACTCGACATATACTACGCTCATATTGAAGTTCTGCATGGTATTTTAGTCTCTTATTTTTTAATTTTTTATAGATATCAATTGTGTCAAGATATACCAGACCATTTTTTCGGTAATCGATATATGCATTGAGATTAATCCTAGTTTCATTTTGGTATTTTAACCTTTCGACTAAGAAATCAAATTCAGGTCCACTTAAAAACCTCAAAATTGGTAATAACGCTTTCAGTGTCTGTTTTCCAAAGGGTACCTAAAAACGTACAGAGTTTACTACAATTAAATCACAGCTAATCACTAAACTAACATGAAATTAGGAAAAAGAAAAATCAAGATAGAAATTGTAACCAACATTAGTCAGTAAATAACTTAGAGCTACATTGAACTAAAATAAAAATAAATCTAAGCCAAAAGTAATACATTTCTTTTTAGAAGTCAGGTGTTTAATTTAATAAAAAAAGAAAAAAACCGCTATCTCTCTCCTGCTGATTTAGTACAGTCATTGCTTCCTGAAAGCCTCTTTCATACCTTCCTCCCAGGTAATCCATGGGTCTTCCTCTTGGTTTTCTTCCTTCCAATTGTGTTCCATATGTCATTCTTGGACTCGTTTCTTGATTCATTACAAAGAGGGGCCTTTGCAATTTATTTTCTTCTAATGTTATCTCTACTGGCTGTAGATCGAGGTATGTAGGTATCGAGGTCGTGTTTGAGATCCTTTCACTCTTGGTGTTCTCTTAACTTTCCTCAAGAATCTCATTTCCATTCCTCCGAACTGATCCCCATGTTTTTTTTATGTTAAGAATAGGTAACGATAAGAAGGAATGTAGATTTGTAGATGAAAATCTTCATCTTCTTAGTAACCTCTCTTCTGCTGATAAAACCTTTTCCGATGAAATAGAACAAATTTCCAGCTGCTCCTAATCTTTGCAACTTTACCCCATTGATATAAACACAGCCCGACACCTAACTATTAAAAATCTTGAACCTGCTTTAAGATTTTCCCTTTCAACCTTAGGGTTCTAATTAATCTGTAGTGTTGTCTTCCTACTCTCATGTATTTCTTTTTTTTTTTTTGTTTAATACTTATATTGATATTGGACAGCACTTCTTGCATGGCATTTAAATTATGTTGCAGGTCCTATTAGTTGGCAGCTATGACTAAATCAGCAAATGAAAGCATTGAGTTAAAACAATATTATAATAAACACGAATAAAGATGTAATAAAGCAATACAGGCAAAACACCAGAAAAACAAAGAGTTACATGAAGAAAAGAAAACTTAGGGAGCTAAGAGATAATTTGAGGCTAATGTGTCATAGCAGTAACTTTCCAATCTCTGAGAAACGAGACAATTGTTCACAACTTGTAAAAAAATAATTTCAAATATCATTGTCATATTCTTGTCTCCTCAACCACTGTGCAGAGTCGGGTTGCCATTTTCAAAGCAAGGAACGTAACTTATAGTGAAACTGATAAAAGCAATGTTTTGGACACACTAGATTAAATATAAAAGTAAATTTGAGAAGTCCTTATACAGGGTGAGTATCTCTTAGTGTAAAAAAAAAAATTGGGTTAAACTAGATCAAAAATGTAGCTAAATGCCGCAAATCTCACCTTTCTATTCCAATCCATTGCAGATATACGATAAATCAAAGACTTTTTTTTTTGAGGAAATCACGACTCTTTTTTTTTTTTTTTTTTTTTCCCATAAAAACTGTAATATCTCCATTTTGTCTAAATATTTTTCAAATTTTGGCCACATTTTCAGATTTAGCATTAAATTTCCTATAAGAACAGAGTACACGTAACCTTGAATTTTACAAACTTGGAATCTAAAGAACAGCTTGATCTGCACCTTATTTGGGGAAGTCACAATGTCTTATTTACTTCAACGCTCACCGTTTTTCGTAAAAACTACCCACAAAACGTCAAATCTCACAAAAACTGTCAAATTTAATCAGCTTTCGAATGATATGTTAAACGTAATGATTTTGTTTCAATTTCATGGAGATATTTACTTTTGAAACCGAAAAAACATGGTGTTCTCATTTTGTATACAAATCAGTTACTTGGGTAAATAAAACATTATGACAATCCCTTAATGGAAATGTGCATTTTAAACATAATAAACTCTTCATTGGAATAAAAAGCAAAGGAAAAAATGATTGTTTAATAGAAAATAAAGGAAAACTGTCAATAAAGCGACACTACATCAGAGGATATGATATTATTACATATATTTATTATTATTATTTAGGATTTATTTTATTAGATTTTATATGTAATAAAATCCAGTGATAATGAACATAGACCTTAATTTTGCCATTAGCTTTTGAATGCAGATTGTGTCTAAGAATACTACTTTTTGAAGTGAATTTATGGGCAGATGAGTCTGTTTTTACATGGCATTTCTACCAATCCATGTATATCGTTATGCCTTCGAAACGGTCGAAATGCCTTCCCCTGTAAAAATGAGACTCATCTAGCCATAAATCACATAATAAATAAATAAATGTAATAACATAAGATCCTCTGATCCGCTTTATTGACAGTTTTCCTTTATTTTCTATTAAACAATCATTTTTTTCCTTTGCTTTTTATTCCAATGAAGAGTTTATTATGTTTAAAATGCACATTTCCATTAAGGGATTGTCATAATGTTTTATTTACCCAAGTAACTGATTTGTATACAAAATGAGAACACCATGTTTTTTCGGTTTCAAAAGTAAATATCTCCATGAAATTGAAACAAAATCATTACGTTTAACATATCATTCGAAAGCTGATTAAATTTGACAGTTTTTGTGAGATTTGACGTTTTGTGGATAGTTTTTACGAAAAACGGTGAGCGTTGAAGTAAATAAGACATTGTGACTTCCCCAAATAAGGTGAAGATCAAGCTGTTCTTTAGATACCAAGTTTGTAAAATTCAAGGTTACGTGTACTCTGTTCTTATAGGAAATTTAATGCTAAATCTGGAAATGTGGCCAAAATTTGAAAAATATTTAGACAAAATGGAAATATTACAGTTTTTATGGGAAAAAAAAAAAAAAAAAAAACGTGATTTCCTCAAAAAAAGTCTTTGATTTATCGTATATCTGCAACGGATTGGAATAGAAAGGTGAGATTTGCGGCATTTAGCTACATTTTTGATCTAGTTTAACCCATTTTTTTTTTTTTTACACTAAGAGATACTCACCCTGTATAAAGAGTATATAATATGTATGTTTAATAAATTGATGTAAAACCATATAATTTTCGAGAAGTAAACGGAAATTCATAACCTGTACCTTTTACATGAAATATAAAGTATATCCTTTAAACATTCTGAGTTTGGTCAGTAGCAGATTCACCTCTGTAGTAAAAGAATGTTTCCACAATTATTAGCGCGATGACAGATGTTGAGATGTGAAACATTATAAGCCTCACTTACCAACACTAGTTCAAGATTTTAAAGCATTGTCTTCTATTCAATGAATGAAGGTATGCTTATGTTATCTCGGTGATCCTGGCTATCAAAAAGGTATCGGTCAAGAACGATAAGAATAATTTCCAACTTCATTTCAAAATATTCCCTTTGCAATGTTCTTGTGTGATACTGCTGTAACAGAACTAAGAGTTTGAGTTCTTTAGCATTTATTCCTCTAGTTTCACCTGTTTTATATTTCTGTTTTTATTTTGTTTGTGATGACGAAGGTTGAACAGATATGAAACAACTACCCGATTACTCAGTCGATAAATCACTCCCTCTCTGCAGAGGAGATCTGTCTGTATCAATCCCGATCTGCATGTATCCTCATATTCTTCCAATTTTAGAATTGATGTCACCTTCCAAAACTGTTAGTAATAGTTTCTCCCAATCTAAGAATTTCATCTTTTTATTTCCATTTTTTTAAAGTTCTTTTTTTTCTTTAACCTTGAATTTCATATTAATAAACCTTTTAAATCAGTTGGCTTACCAGTCGTTTCATATTTATTTTTGAGTCTTACAATGGTCTCATCCTTTCTCCGTTTTATTTTTGCTACCAGCGATTTCTATAAAATCATAGGAGCAGCAGCAATTCCTTTTATCAACTCTAATTCATCACTAATATTTCCTACATTTTCACTGTCACATTCACTGCTCGAATGCTTCTTCACTGAAAACCTCACTACTATTAATTTGTAAATACAGCCCATGGCACAACTGAGTACATAATATGTACGCTAAGGAATCACAGGCACCAGGTTGGGACTTGTTAGGTTAGGACACATTCTAGTCTGTAACTCAGGTCTCAGATAAGCAAACATTTTACTTGTGCTGAGAGGATATCATTGCAAGTACAAGTAAAAGGTTAGGGAATATCCTTGTATTAGGTAATCATTATGAATATGAAAATAAGGAAAAGTTTATACTTCTAACTTCGACATTAAAACATAACCTTATACTTAGGAGTATATCCTTCATTTTAATGAATAGGACTTGATGTCCAGATGTTTAAAGAGTGCTTCTATTGTCCTTTGTTCTAGAGTAAAATATACAAAATCTATAAATAGTAGGTTAGTTAAAAAATTAATAAATTCATAGCATTGTCGTAAGGATAAATCTCGTATAATTAGAAATAATTTTGGAAAAGTATTGCAGATATCATGAATCCAATAATTTTCTATTAAATTTAATATTATTTATCAAATTCTAATTGTGTATTGATGCTGAACTTATGAATTCCCAAGTCAAAAGTGTAGCCATTTAAAACCTGGCCTTGGAAAAGAAGGATAAACTTTTAATACAAGAGGGGGGAGGGGGTTCATAGATTTTAATTTCTCACTCTAACTGGAATAGTTTTTTATGCGCAATTAAGAAGTTAAGGCTCACTCTTCATATTCTATTTAGAGAACATAATGGTAATAAATAAATTAACGAAAAATGTAGGGACCTAAAGAAAAAGCATACATATATAAAAATAAACTAATAAAATATTAAAATTTAATAGTTTGAGATAGCTAAAAATTCATAATTTGATTCAGAAAATCAGTATAAATTTTCTTTTAGGAATTCACTCCTGCTTCAGAGCAAAATACCTTATCTCAAAGTGGCAACTTAACACCGATATTTTTCTATAGTTCACTTGGCCATTTTATCACTATTAGAGAGAAAATTACTGTTAATTACCATCGCGTAATTATATAGAATAATAATAGAAAATATCAATTCTACAGACGATAATACAAACATAAAAATAAATTAATAAAAATAATTAAAAATGAAAAAAAAAAAAAAAAAAAAATACAAAAAATAAAATAAATAATACAAAGTAAATTAGTCAAGGAAGAATTAATAGCTGTTTACATAATTATAAGAATATCTGAATTTAATTTAATTAACTTCAGATATTGTTCTAATTATGTAAACAGCTATTAATTCTTTCATTGACTAATTTACTTTGTATTATTATGTATAATAATTTTTAATTTATAAATTATTTTTATTAATTTAAAAAAAAAAAAAATGTTTGTATCCTCTTGGTCACATCCAATTTTTTTGTTATTTTAGCCCTGATGAAGGTCGAAACGTAGGCAAGCCAAATATAAAGTTTTTTATTTAAAAACTTTGATCTGTCAAATTTATTTAATCTTAATATTTAAATTATTAAGTGCTATTTTATTTTACTCCTTAATTAATATTGCAACATTTATTTATGTTTTATTTAATATAAAATTATTAATTTATTCTGTAATAAATTTATATATTAATAATATTATTTTATAATAAATTAATAATATTATAAAATTATTATCACTTATTTGTAGGGATTGTTTTAAAATATAAATCAAATAAGAAACTATCACATTATCAATGCAATTCATAAATATTCTACTCTAATAATTTTTTTTAATCTGATCATTGATTTTAAACTAGCTTAGGACCATACACTACAACAACCACTAATATTAGTAATTAATTTAAAATATAAGTATTAACCTCTAATCGCTGAAGCATAGTATACGTTTTTCTCCTGTCCACAAGACCATGGTTTCTTACAATACGCTTGCGATAGTTTCTCTCTTCTAAGCATGAATTATAAGATTGCATCAGAGCATGCTCCATCTCAGCAATCAAAGCAGAATCTTCGTCCTCTAATTGCTCTTCTTGTTGATTCATACTTATCAGTTTAAGGATACCTTCAGCATTATCGTTATATTCAACAATAAAATCAGATCGAATGTTGCTGTAACCAGTGCAAGGCACAGAGCAGGTCAAGTTTTTAACATGAGGAAATTCACAAGTGGTAGGTCTTTGCTCTTGTGATTTTTCCCTACATTTCATAGAAGCTAACATGTTATTCATTTTCCAAACATGAATAGAACTACTTATGTCAGGGCCCATATTTTCAACCTCAATTTTACATTTATTCGAACAAAGAGGGGGATCCCTTACACCATCGAAATCCTTGACAAACTTACTAAAATAGTGCTCTTCACATTGTTTAGGAGTGAATGGTTGAACAAGACTAGCTATATCCTCCCAGTTTCCTAGGCCACAATTACTTATTGCATTCAACAATTTAAACTCATCCTCTAGGTCCCAATCTGCTGATTGGTTCTCGCTCATGGTAGAACCATGAATAGTTGGCTGATAAGGTAAAATATCCATTATTAAATATCACCATGTAAACTTGAAGAGTTCAGTTGGTATACAGTTCTTTGTATACAATCAATCACTGAAATAAACTTCGAAACAGCGACGGATCTCTTGAACAAATAAATAAAAAAACAAATTACTTTTAAAATGTTTTATAATAAATATTCACTTTTAGCAATTTATGCTGAATAATGTTGCAATTTAGAACTGTAAACTTTCCTAGTCAACTATTTATCGTTGAAATTTGGAATTAAAACTGAACTTTACATGTCAACTAACTAAAACCAAAACACCTTTCACATGAACAACTGTTTCCCGCTGCGGGAAGGTTACAGCCTATGATTGAACTGAGCATCACAAGTTCTGGTAGAGGGTAACAAGGTTGGTTTAAATTAATTTTGTAATCAATTTCACTTATTAATAATAAATTCAATACAAAATAACGTTCCTTACATCTTATAATTTACTCATTTATTTTTTTAAAATGAAGTTTATGTTTAGAAAGGATTTAGTGTATTTTTAGAATGGGACAAACATGAACTGTAGAAAGGAGGCATTACTTTTTAGTAGATAGAACTTTTTGTTACAATATTTAAAAAAATAAATAAATAAAACGGATTTGAAAAAATAGTCAAATATATCTCTTAAGACTTGACTTAAGCTTTTGTGAAACTTATAAGATGTAAATTTTAAAAATTTAATATATATTTTGTTGATGAACTGTTATCCATCAAATCTTATTTTGAGTATTAGTTGTTCTTGTTTTGTTCATATGGTTCAAAATAGTTTATTATATAATTACCTTCAGTTATTTATTTTAAATTTACATACTTTGATGTTTACTACTTGTCGTTTCATCCATTTTAATCTTTCCTGACTTTTTGATTTTTCCAGCCTGGGATGAATTTTTAGAAAAAGGTCACAATTCGTCTGCTTTCAATGTTTTAATAGAATAATTGACATTGTACTGAATTGGATAGTAATCTGTAGGATAATTCGTCGTTCGAAACGTTCCACTAGCTGTAGCATTAAAGGGCGTTATGCTCCGACAAACAACACAGTTTTCAAATTTGTATATAACAGGTACATAGTGATGCTATAAATCTTATTTAATAATAAATGCCATAAATACTTTATAGGATTATATTCATACAATTTTACCTAGTAATAACTAAAAAGATGTTTGACTTGTCACTTTTGAAATACTTCACGAATTCTATTTCCATACTAGCGCATTCTATGAAGAGAATTTGAAAACGATAGTTTCATGTTAACCCGCTAGTCTGTAATTGTAATTTATTAACAACGAAGTTGACGTTTATTATTTTGTTTTATTGTCTTGATTAGATTTATGAACGCTGTCAAATTATGAAGTTATAATTTTGGAATTTAATTATTGATGGATTGATCAGATAACTAAGTATCTACTTTCCTGTATGTTTTTTTTTTCATTACATATACAGAATAATTCATGATTTTTAAAAAAATAGTTTTATAAAGAATATTTCCCTATGGTTAGTGATCTGTCATTGCTTGTATTGTAGAACAAAAGTGTAACTATTCACACATTTCAAGTATTATTGCCATGACTAAGAAGATGAGATAATTCATTATTGTTAGAACTTCCATAAAACGTTATATTAGTATATTATGAACAAACCTCAGTGATGAACGAATTATTAACAAACAAATATTTTTATTGTAATCATAATTTAGATTTAAAAATGTATTTATTTTCTTGACTTCAGTTGTTATCAATGATGCTTTGTGATAAAGGTTATAGTAAAAAAATAAATAATATAAGTTTTTCTAATTAAATTTAATTATCAAGAAAAATAAAAATGATATGTACACATATTTATATGTATGTTTGTATATATTTATATTAATTTGTCACGCACTGATAACTTACTTATTTCACTAATGTTTTGTTCACAGCTTGGATTTGAGATCTCCCATTTTGCTTCCTGCTTTCTTCAACAATCCTGTAAGTTTCATTGCCAAGCCCATGTTGCCTGTGATTTTGATCTTCCCTTCAAAGTAAGCCTTCTGTGGATTGAGTTTACCAGACAATAAGTTAATGACATCCTCATCAGCCATAATGAATGTGACATCTGGCTTTTCTTTTCCATTGAAGGTGACACTGCCTTTACCAGTAGAAGCGTTTATAATCCAAAAACCTTCTTTTCCATCTTTAGACTTGACTTTGAAACAGTAGATGCCACGAGCTTTTTCGACGGTCCCTTCAGTATCTTCTTTGAGAACTTTGTCCAATGTCTGGAAGACTGCTGAAGATTTAAATACCGAAGGATCATCTGTTGTACCAACTAAGCTCATGGAAAGGCCAGAGCCTACCGGCCTCAGCAAGCAAACTTCTGATGTTGGCTCCATGGCGTCCGGCGACTGACTGAGCTGCTGTGGCAGCGAAGAACGATAATTTATGCTAACCTAATCTAATCTCGATGACGGGCAGAATCTCAAGGTCTTTCCCACTGCTTCTTCAACGGGGCTCATTGTAGTTTTTTTTTTTTTTTTTTTTTAATATAACCATATACAAAAGTACGAAAGAATTTAATAACAATAAATTGTAATTTTATGAGCAGGAAAGAAACGAGAAAATGTTACAAGGATTCCAATTGATAGTCAGTGTATACATTATCAACAAGCTAAAAACTAAAAAAAAAAACGGTAGTTATCATGTTGCGATTTTTATTTTCGCTTTTAGATAACAGAAGAAAACAATATTCGATTTCAAAACAATATTTCCTCTATTTTATTTGGTTTTGCTCTCATCAATAATTAACATTACCGATGTTAATTATGTATTCGCCATTGCTGAATATACACTTCTAAATTATGCACTAATTACTTTTAATTTTAAATCAATATCCAAACGTTTGAAATTACAATAAAAATTAATAAACTAAACACAAATCAAGGAATTATATAATTATTAAATGATATCAGGAGTTTTTAATCTTTACCAAAACACTTACCGATCGAATATTTTTAAAGCTCAAGTAAACACAATTTTAGGTTTATTTATTGCACAAGATATTGATTTAATAAAGATAAATGAAAATAGTCCTTGATCTTAACAACCAACGGGAACTATATCTGGATTTTCAAGTATTCTTTCTTTTCTTATCGAAAATATTTTTTTGATTATTGTTGTGCTTTATCATTATATATAATTAATATGATATATATATATATATATAAAAGAATTAATTTTATACTGACAATGATTTAATAAAACTCGTGGAATTAGCTAGAAAATTATATTTAATATGAGGAAATTTATTTAAGGATATAAATGTATATATATATATATATAAAGGAATTAATTTTATACTGACAATGATTTAATAAAACTCGATATTTAATATGAGGACATTTATTTAAGGATATAAATGTATATATATATATATATATATATATATATATATATATATATATATACATATATACATACATACATACATACATATACATATACATACATACATACATACATACATACATACATACATACATACATACATACATACATACATACATATATGCTTCGTCTATTTATTGAAATTTACAAATGTATAAAAAAAAATAATTATATAAATGTGATTACAACGCTCATCATAACATGTCAACTGCTTGTGAAGCAACCACCCACTGGTTGCACTTCAATGAAAGTTCTATTTGAAGCGGTCCCGTGGCCATCTTCTTTTCAGACGACTTGGAAGATATTCGGGTATTGAATAGGAAGCAAGTTGAGAGACTCCACTAGTCGAATGGTTATGAAGTTTACTATGACAGGATAGGTATCTTGTTTGGATCAAATCTGTAACATATGGAACATTTAGATCGTTATGGATGAGTTTATTTGTGACCAAATGGGGAGTATTGAGGATTTTACGACGGATTTTGGATTGCATGGATTGGATAGTGAAGTTAGAATTTTGGGTCTTATTATTCTATGCTCTTATATGTTCTTTTTAATCCTTAATTTACTGATCATTCAGTTTTTCCCGTGTATTTATCTTCACAGTCGTTACATTTTAATTCATATACACCGCTCTTTTGGAAAGGGTCTATTTTGTCTTCAGATGAAGGGAAATATGACAATGGTTTATCTATTTTAAATGCAGGATTTAAATCTAATTTTTTTTTTTCATTTCTTTTCGACTTTGTTGGAAATTAGGTTGTAATATGAAATCAAAGTATATTTCTTCGGGGGTAGTAGCTCTGTTTTCTTGGGGGGGGGGGGGGGGGGGTGTTAAGTATATATTATTCATAGTTTTTTATAGATTTGATTTTTTTTAAATATTGTTGATCGTGATTTTACTGTCCGTTATTGCTGGCTATAGTGTATATGGTTTGGATTTCTTTGTTATAATTTTGCCCATTTAGCGGTATGTTAAAAAGGAGGTAAAGCTTCGAGTTTATGTGTTAGTGCTCTCTTGGTATTATTGTGTATAACTAAATCTGCGTGTGTGTGGGTTTCCTGTATGTACCAAATTATGTTTATTTTTTATAGAGATTTCTACATATAAAAAATATTAAAGTTTTGTTCTTCTGTAATTCTAGTGCGAATTTAATTGATGGTTGGGCTTCGTTTTAAAAACTATTGATTTGCCTGTTCGTCCCAGAACATATGTATATTAAGTCACCAATATACCGATACCAGTATATGATGTGGGTGTAGTTCCGCAGACGCCCCCATTTTCAAATGCCTATTTTTTCCATGTCACTCCACCAAAACATAAATCCAATTAGTGCTATTTAATCTACATTTGACAAATTTTTGTTTAATATTAAACTCATTGAAATGTTTTAAGTTATCCTGTAGAAAATATTATGTTAAAAAAGTTGGGGGCGTCTGCGGAACTTTTTCCCTTGGTAAATAGTATTATTCCCCCGGAGAAAAAATATTATTTACAAGTTTGGATTATAATTAAATATAATAATTCATTGAGCACATCTTTATTAGGGTCTCTAGCAGCTCGTCTCCAAAGATATTCACACAAGTGTGAATATAAATTTTGGGAATGGCTTCCACCCGCATGTATTCCTCGCTTAACTGATCTCCATGGTGATTCTATGTTTTGAGTGTGGGACAATGAATTAGGATCCCATTGTCTGGTGGGTGTGTCCCAATTTTGCAAGCTGGGTGTAGCTTCTCCATTCGTCTGTAATGATAATGCTTCCCGGTTTGACATTTTTTATGATCAGAGGTAGCAAAGTTGAAGCGCCACGCTTATTGTGGGCCAAATTTCAATCCGGAACTTCTTTTGCCCATCCCGTTCATCACCAGAATCCAACTACCGTCCAAAATCCTTCCTCGATTATATTTTCTTGCTACAGTGATGACATTAAGAGTCACAATGATTTTTTTTTTTTTTACTCAAAGGATTATTTTTTTGTTGATATAACGGGTTTGAGATTGGAGATTAAATCGGTGACGCAATAAACAATAAACAAAAATGTCCTTGAATTTTAGTTGTAACCTACCATAATATTTTTACATCATTTTACGTAGCAAAGGGCTGGGGGCGTCTACGGAACTTTTTCCCTTGGTAAATAGTTCCGCAGACGCCCCCAACTTTTTTAAATTAATATTTTCAACATAATAATAGTATAAACTTTAAATAACTAAGTATGAGAAGAAAATTGGTTAAATGTGGATTAAATAGCACTAATTGGATTTATTTTTTTGTAGAGTGACATGGAAGAAATAGGCATTTGAAAATGGGGGCGTCTGCGGAACTACACCCTATGATGTGTTGAGCCAATTTAGAAGTTTCTGAGTGAAGGATTTTTTGTTCTAATTTGTAGATAAAAAGGTCGACTAAAAGGGGGTACCTCATAGATCCTCCAGGAAACCTCTTCCTGTTTATAGAATTTATTGTCGAATTGGAGGTGATTATGTTTTATGCAAACTGTCATTAAATTGTAAAAATCTAATTTGTAATGGTTGTAGCTTGGACCGGAAGATTAATTCTTCTAAAATTTCTATATTTTCTGAAGGTGGGATACTAGTGAAAATATATTGTGACATTAAAGGATATTAAAGATGCAGGTGTTGGGATATGCAGTCATAGATACACAGCAATTAAAAATAAATTCTAGTTATTTAATACCGACGCACATAGGTGTATTTAGATAATCTAGGCGGCCAAATGTCGATTTTTTAAAATCCACAGAAGGTAAAAAAAACAAGCTATTTATAAAGTTAGATAAACAGATGACCCTTGTCCCTCCCTTTCCTGCAATACCTGAGTCGTACGATTTGTTGAGACTTCCCCCATCGCGTCAGGCCAACGGATCTCTCTCTAATTTCTATGTGTAATCACTTCATTTAAAATGGGTATTCATAAATTTAGTGATATTCTTCATAAATAGAGTTACTGATCTGGAAACTGCAGGTGAGGACACATACTTTTGAAGTGGTTATTATTTTATCAATTAATGTATCAGTGCCATTTCGGCTGTTTGAAAAAAAAAACCCTGTTCTTTTGTTAATTTTTTTTTTTTTTTTTTTTTAAAAAAAATTTTTTTTTTTTTTATTTATTTATTTTTTTTATTCTTTAGGGTGCGTCCCAGCTTTTATTTTTAATATATCTGAAAGATTGGACTTTTTGTAAAATTATAATGACCAAATCAGCCGCACCTTTTTGATTTAAGTGGAACCAATCATGGCAATGAGAAAATTACAAAATATTAAATGAAATATTAAAATTCTTTTAACGAGATCTTTAAATTTTTTTTTTTTATATTTGTCCATTGGTTCAGAAGTAAGAGGAATGACCCGAAAATCACTGAACGATAAAACGCGGGAGCAGAACCTTCCAATTTTGAAGTAAAATTAAAATATTTGAAGACATCTTTTGACTAGTGAGAACTATTCTAGTGACCAACTAAAGGAAATGAAGTACCAGTTTTC
Source organism: Euschistus heros (assembly GCA_003667255.2). NCBI lineage: Eukaryota > Metazoa > Arthropoda > Insecta > Hemiptera > Pentatomidae > Euschistus > Euschistus heros. Next base: position 2,174,966 of record RCWM02000146.1, read on the forward strand.
CTGTTTAAAATCTAAATTTAAACAGAGATGGAAGGAAGCTGATAAAATGAAAAAAAAAGGACGATCTTCTCAAAACATTCAAAATACTTATTTTAATCAATTAAATTCATTAAAAAACACCATGTTCACACTGGAAGACAATTGTTATAATGTGAAACAACAAGTTCTTTCGCTTACTCTGATTGACGCTAATGTGTGTAATGCCGTCACATTAGCATTAACTATTTGTGGCGTAACATTTAAAGAATTCAATCATCTGATAAAAAAAATAAAATTTATGTTGATGCCGATGCTCTTTCTTTTGGTTTATCTAAATATATTGCACGCTAGGGTTTGTCTATTCAAACGCATATTGCATCTATCATATTTGCTCCATGTAAAAAAAGTCGTAGCTAAGAACAGATACTAAAAAAGCAATCCGTTATGCAAAGGAAAATGAAATTCAAGAATAATTCATACAAAAACATAATTGATTATGGTTGTCCCTAAATCTGGATTTGGCAACACGATGGCAATGCCTGCATTTTTAAAAAAAATTTTAGATGCAGATATCACTGTTGTTGAATATAATTTGTTATAGCAATTTAATGGCATCATTGAAGTTCAATCAAGTGGCTACAAAGTACATTTACAAAAGTTTGAAAACTGACATTAAATATCAAAATTATATATAATTCCTTATCCACCTAAGATGCATAAAATTCTTATTCACAGTACACCTTTGAAAGAAAAAAAACTGTCGCCGAATTTTTTAAAAAATAAAATGCCTGAAAATGACTTTTCTAAGCTTAGTATAACTAGTAAATATATCTTCGACAGTAAACTGGGATTAAATAATTTTGGCCGTCTAGATTCGTAAAATACCCCTATGTGTGACGTTTCGACTTACATTGCTAACCTTTATCAGGGTTTCAGCGAGAGTGACAATCAGAAACTGACAAAATATTAAAGGATATTAATTTGGCATTGCTTGAAATTTTTTCGTTTTAATTTTGGTGACTAACTCTGTTGAGTTTTTTATTGTTTGTTGTGAGGAAAAAGAAACTGTCAACGAACTGTTAAATTGAAAGGATTTTTGCCTACACAAAAGTTACAGAAGTAGCGATCTATTCTGATAGATAAAAGTAGAATGATTCTCTAAAAAGGTAACAGCTGCTATGCAATGCTTAGAGGGGGGATAGACCAGACAGCTTGCGTGCTTCAACCCATTTATGTCTATCCGCTGTTACGTATATGCAACGTTAATTTTACAATTTGTATTTTTATAAGCTCAAATATTTTTGTATTTTATTACATCAGCTATTATTTAAGGTTTGTAATTATTAAAAATAAATTTTGTGGTTTTTTAATTAATTAAAAAATAATCTAACAATTGGTCATTTTTCAGCGCTAACGAGGTTTAAATATTCAGTTAGATTGTGTGAGTGATGCAATGATAAATTACACCTAGATTCCTTTAAAGGATACCAAGAATAAAAAATTAAAATTGTGGTTTTGGTGTGAAAATTGTATTTTTTAAATCTCTTTGAAGTATTTGATTTTCAAAACTTTCAAATAATTCTAGCCTTGCCACTATAAAGCCGAGGCGCCACCGCGAACGGACTTGACTTGACTTGAGTCCGTTCTGCAACCCAATAGACTGATGTCAGTGGGGACGGCGCCACCGCGACCTGACTTGACTGGACTGGACTGGATCCTGCAACCTGACTCCGGTCGGCTCCGGTTTGGTTTGGGTTGGGACCTGACTCAGGTCCCCCTCCCCTTCCACCAGCCAGCCCAATCTAACCTCTCTCTCTGTGCACAGTTTTTCTTTGCAGCTTTTAGTGATATTCTAAAAAAAAATGTTGAAGAGAAGCTCATAGAATTGGTGAGAGAGCAGCCAATAATATATAATACTTCAGAGGCTAATTACAGCAATGTGATTAAAAAATCAAAAGTTTGGGATACTTCACATATTCGCATATCCACTTCCTATCGAGAGCATTCGATGCTGCTACACATGTTAAAATAAAATCGTACTCCGAATTAGACGAATCCGATTCTTCACTTAGCAAACAAAGTACTGCGTTGATCTCGGCTGTCTTACACTGACTGAACTCAAGTCAAGTCAAGTCTCGGTGGCGCACCCCCACTCCGGTCTGGTCCGGTCATGATGAGTCAGTGCTATTTCCAATCATAATCCGTCATTTCACAAACAGACGACATTGACGAAATAAGCCGGAAGTCGCTTAACGATCTAGTTCCACTTAAGTCAAGTCAAGTCCGTTCGCGATGGCGCCTCGGCTTAACGGTTTATTTCTACTAGGAGGTCTTGGTGAACGAATGACAAGAAGAAAAGGCTCGTGTCTCAGTGATATATAAAGGATTTAATAATGAGTCAGTGCTATTGAGTCCAGTCAATATACATATTGTAGAGTGCATTATATATGCGATTATTTTTGACCTCAGGGCTACGTTAGGAATAGTTAAAAGATAAACATACTAAAGTCCCCGCACCTGGGGGTGAGTTAATGGTGGGGGAGGGGAGAAGGTCCCATTTTTGGTTTTTTCGATTAAATCTAGAAAACGGTGGACTCTAGAAAAATATGTTACGAATAAAAATAAAAGCTTATTCAATTTACTATAAAATTGTTTATATACATATTTGTCAAACTTTTCGACGGTTTTCGAGATATATGTTATCGAAAATCGATAATTTTCTCAAAAACATAATGTTTACCTCACTTTTTGTCAAATATTTGCCTTAACTGCCACAAACGTGTATATTAAATCAAAGGAAATTTAATGCTCTAGAACTGTGATTTCGACATTTTGTCTTAGAAACTATTGTGGAAGCCACTAGAAGCAAATGTTTTGCAAAAATTGAGGTAAAAATTATGGATTTTCAATAACGTATATCTCGAAAATGGTTGGAAGTTCGACAAATCTGTTGTTTTTTTTTATTCAAAACATATTTTTCAAGAGTCCATTGTTTTCGAAATATAATCGAAAATCCCCAAAATGTGACCTTCTCCCCTCTAGTGATGGGCCGTTCTGGGTGGTACGGAACTTGTAACTGTTTCCAGCTTTGAACCGTTTTGGAACGAAACGTCCAAGTATTTCGTTCCACCTGGAACGGAAATTAACGCCAAAAGATCTCTCGTTTCGTTCCAAACCGGTTCAAAGATGGAAACAGTTACAAGTTCCGTCCACTGGTGTAGTAGAGTTTAGATTGCATCTCTGGTTTCGTTCCACCCAAGGTCGTTCTGACTGTTTTGTTGCGTTGATTCTGCCGCTCTTGATTCCCACGCATGGGCTTCTTCAAAATAAACCGCTTTCTTTGAAATTTTCTATTCTAACGACAGAGCTCGGCTTCTTCTTTCGGATTCAGAGAAATGAACCACACAAGGTTTTACTGCATATATAATTATATAATTTGTTCGCTATTTTTTCAAAAGCTGTGCTCAAGAGTTGATTACTCATTTTTCTCGGAACCAATGTAATTGAAAATGTCTCTCTCAGTTGTGCACTATACTTGAACTAACATTTCTCCAAAAAAAAAAAAAAAATATATTGGTGATTGAATAAAACTATTTTTAAAGTTTACATTTTTTTAATAAGTATACTTAACTATTTAAAACTTAATATTATATATTACCTATACAATTTTTAATTATAAAATAGAAGGAGCTTAACTGCCCGAAGTCACAAGGGAAGGAACGGAACTGCATAGTAAGTAGGAAGTAGGTTAGTCAAACTGACGTGGAACGGAACGAAAACTGGAACTAGTTCCAACAGTGGAACGGAAATAAATCTCATTGCACTTTTAAGTCAGTACAGCCCTTCACTACTCCCCTCCCCCCCACCGTTGTCTTGACTAATTGCCCGCAAAAAAGGTGGTCCTAGGTCTCAGGAAGGAAACTTTTCTTGAAGGGGCATAAGAGATTGTTTTAAAAGGATAGTTTTGTAAATAATGAACGTGGGTGGTTCTTTTTCTCCTATTTAACTAGTGAAAGCGATTGCTTTCGGAAAAAAAGGCTGCAATGTGTGCGCTCTGATCATAGCCCAGTCAATAAAGGTTTCGTGTCGCAACTAATTAGGGAAAAGCTGAATTTTTGCATGGTGTTAGTACATAAAGTACACACTAAAAAAACACAAAGTCCCGACCCCCACCCCTCTTGCTTTCCCACCCACCCCTTCAGCAACATTACAAGTACAGAACTGTGGTTATATGCCGACAGCTCGAAACCTAATTATACTATCAGAGTGTTCTTTTTTTTTTATTTTACTCCTAATAATATTACAAACAGATTATGTTATATACACTTTTTATGTAGATAGCTTAGTTTCGTCGTAATACTTAATCATATGCAGAAAACTGCTACTACAAAAAACAAAACGTAATTTCAACAAATTATAGATTTTTATCATTACGTTTTGGGAAGAAAAGTGTTAAACAAAACTAATAGATAATATAATTAGCTTTAAAATGATGTAACTTATAACGCATAACATTAAAACGATGGCTTCATAGAGAGCGTTGAAAGAGCAGTGGACAACGCGCCGCCAGTCTTAGCAGGGCCGTGCTGAGGTGCACAAACGCATATACTGCTGTTCATGATCATGAATAGTCATTTAGTTGAAATGCAATAACATTTATAATGCAATAACAATGTAATAACATTTATTTTTAGGTTATTACTTTCAAAGTGCATTTTTTGTGCTATAATAGTCTATAGTTTTCTTGTATCACTTATATAGTACACAATTTAGCGTCGAAGATTCAACTCCAAAAATCGAAAGATCTGACTACTGGATATTGTTCACCACCCTCAGCTGTAAGTGTGATAAAGAGTCTTTCTCAAAATATCTTCGGATTTAGGGGAGAGAGGGGATGAAAGTCGTATGTTGCTTGCTGTCTGATCTCGGAACTCGGAAAACGTTAGTTTTAGCACATATATAATGAAATGAAATGACAAAATAAACTTTTTATTTTTCACATAAATACATAAAAAAGCAAAGAAAATTTGCAAAAATTTCATTTTATTCCTCTCTTTTCCATATCATAATTTCAGAGCCATGGGAGATGGATAATAGAAGACTTTTCACTCGAGGTAAGTCGCAGTTCTCCGGAATAACACGTTTGTCGGTACTCATTTGGCTATAACTCCGAAACTATTTGTCCGACCCAAATTTCTCTTTTTTGAAAGCTGGTGAATTTTACTATAGTAACTCAAATATTAAATTTTGATCTAGTCCCGTAAAACACCCACGGCAGCATATTGACAAATAGGAGGACAAATAGTTTCGGAGTTATAGCCAAATGAGTAAGGAAGATGATATGGAAAAGAGAGGAATAAAATGACATTTTTTGCAAATTTTCTTTGCTTTTTTATGTATTTATGTGCGAAAACTAACATTTTCCGAGATCAGACAGCCAGCAACATACGACTTTCACCCCCTCTCTCCCCTAAATCCGAAGATATTTTGAGGAAGACTCTTTTTTGTAGTGGCAGTTTTATGTATACGATTAAGTACGAGGGTGAATCAAATATAAACGGTAATTTTCAAAATTATATTTATTGAATAATATTATACAGAAACTATACCTTCAACATTTTTCAATGTAGTCTCCTTCATTATCTACACACTTCTGCCACCGATTTGGAAGCTTGAATATTCCCTGTTCATAAAAAGACTGAGGGCGAGTTTTTAACCATTCGCGCACTTGCTTTTCGACGTCTTCATTGTTTTCAAATCGTTTTCCTCCAAGATTTTTTGAGGCGCATCGTCACATGTGATGAGACGTGGGTCCACCATTACACCCCCGAATCGAAAATGGCAAGTAAGGAGTGGCGAAGGAAGGATGAAGGCTGCCCAGTGAAAGCCAAAACTCGTCTATCAGCCGGAAAAGTTCTTGCAACAATTTTTTTTGACTCAAGGGGAGTTCTACTCATTGATTTTCTTCACGATCAACGAACAGTGAATGCGGCTTACTACTGCCAGGTGCTACAGTCAGCAAAAACCAGTTACCGGAACAAAAGACGAGGTGTGCCCATTAGAGATGTCATCCTTCTCCATGACAACGCAAGGCCTCACACCGCATTGTTGACAAGGGATAAATTGGAAGAAATGGGCTGGGAAACTCTGAACACCCTCCGTACAGTCCAGACCTGTCCCCTTGTGACTATTTTTTGTTTGCGCCCCTGAAAGAATCACTTGGAGGAAAACGATTTGAAAACAATGAAGACGTCGAAAAGCAAGTGCGCGAATGGTTAAAAACTCGCCCTCAGTCTTTTTATGAACAGGGAATATTCAAGCTTCCAAATCGGTGGCAGAAGTGTGTAGATAATGCAGGAGACTACATTGAAAAATGTTGAAGGTATAGTTTCTGTATAATATTATTCAATAAATATAATTTTGAAAATTACCGTTTATATTTGATTCACCCTCGTATTACGACGAAACTAAGCTATCTACATAAAAAGTTTATATAACATAATTTGTTTGTAATATTTTTAGGAGTAAAATAAAAAAAAAGAACACTACGATAGTATAATTAGGTTTCGAGCTGTCGGCATATAGCCAGAGTTCTGTACTTGTAATGTTGCTGAAGGGGTGGAGGTGGGGGAAAGCAAGAGGGATGGGGGTCGGGACTTTGTGTTTTTTTGGTGTCTGCAAAAATTCAGCTTTCCCCTAATTAGTTGCGACAAAGGCCAATTTCTTGCTTTCATTGACTGGGCTATCAACGCTTGTGCGCTAGCCTTGTTGTCCTGCCTAATCTATTTTTGTCCTGTTAATCTATCATACATAACACCGATTGTATGCAAATGAATCTCAGATTTTCTTGTCCTATCATGATGATTGCATTTGTATTATTTTCCTTATAACACTTCTTCAACTAACAAATCCTTCAGTGTTCATGCCAGTTATTACTTCACCTTATTAAGATTATTATTGATTAATTTACAATTAATAATTATCAATTGATCGAAAAAAATTCTAAAAAGTCTACTCAGTTAGGCTAGGCTTAAATTGAAACTCTACGCACTTTTTGTAAACTGCCGAATTGAATGGATCGCTGCAAATAGGCAACACGTGTGAGGTGACACTGTTTCACGTGACGGACGTGTCAGTTATTTTCCTTTTTTTATATAATAAAACTGAAGACTTTTTCACTTGAGGTACACCATGATGGTATATAAGGATCAATACAATTAGGATTGATGAATTAATTGCCACTTCTATTAGAATTATTTTATTTGAAAACTACTTTAGAATATTAAACGTTCATCATCAGTTATAAAATATACAAACATTTTCAAAACATCAGAACTTTGTTAAATGGAACAAAGTGTTTCATGGAACAAAGTGCTGATGTTTTGGAAATTTTGTTTTATTTTAGAGCTCATGATGAATGTTTAAAATTCGAAACTAGTTTTCGAATAAAATAATTCTAATAGAAGTGGCAATTAATTCATCAATCCTAATTGAAGAACTTTTGTTTGTTTATTCTTTGAACACTGAAAAAATGGTAAAAGGGAAGTTGATAGTGGCGGCAAGAGAACACGATGAGGTTTACGACACAAAAGATTCCAATTATATTCAAATTTCTCATTTCATCAAGAATGAGATTGTATTTTTAACATTTAATTTAATTTATTTTTATTTTTACTACTACTATTATTTAATTTTAATATTAATACTTTAGTTTATGTATGGATATATATATATATATATATATATATATATATATATATATATATATATATATATATATATATATTATATGAAGAATTATGAAATAATTCTTGGTTGATAAATATTTTTTAAATATATTTTTTATTTTTGAAGAGAAAAGATTTGTTCATTCTTCATTATATTTCATAATTTAATATATAGGACAGCACGTCAATAGATCCATTTAAAAGTAATGTTCAAATTGAACATTCATCCCCGAATTGTACATCGCAATTGCGAGTGCCCGGGGGTATGGATCGGTGAAGAGAAAAGATTTCCCTGGTTCGGATACGAGCTCGGTGGCCTAGTGGATAAGGCACCACGCTAGAGAAGTGGAGACTTGTGTTCGAATCCCAACCGGGGTCAAATCTTTTCTCTTATATTTAAAAAATATTTATCAACCAAGAATTATTTCATTATATATATATATATATATATATATATATATATATATATATATATATATATATATATATATATAAATATGTATGTATGTATATATATAGTTTTTTTCTTCCTCTTTTTTCCTCTAATAGTAATAACCCCATAAGAGGAGAATTTATTTATCGTATACCTGTTTTTAGGCATACTATACATATTACCAAATTCTTTGGTTTACATTTTTATAAATTCAATTTGATCTTATTGTCTTTTTGTACAATCAGATAAACAAAATAAATAATAAAATAAAACAAAAAAAAAAATAAAAATAAAACAGTTTTACACAGAACACAGTTTTCAGGTTTTGGTATATTAAATATACATTAATAAATAATTTGATACAACCTCAGAATGAAATACCACAATTTATTTATATATAAATATCTCTTACATAATAATACTATATATTACATGATAAAAATTATTTAACGAAAACAGGGTTGTCAATAAAATATTCATTGGACAAAATAGTAATAAAAAAAACTGGAACTTTATACATCATCTGAAAAAATAATAAAATTGTGGTTCCAGCGAGTTTTCTAAATTGTCTTTCTATATATTGTGAAATCACCAAAGGGTGGGATGCACAGCAATGGAAACTTCCAAGTGTTTGTTTTCTGGTCTTCCCACAATTTGCTAGACTTCAGGTCTGTACACAGTTTGTTAGTTTTCATGACACGCCTCGTTGAGCTCCCGTTTGTTAAAAAGTTTTATTAAAAATGGCTCGTTTTAGTGCGTTAGAGAAAAAGAAATATAGAAAAATTATAATATCTAATTGAATGAAGTTCAACCAGAAAAACATTCTTCTCGTCGTCCTGGAGGTGTCAACGAAGAGAGAAAACCTTCTCTTCTTTGGGAAAACATAGAGTCAATTGATCTGTTCATAACATGGAGCTCCTCTTCCTCCATCAACAATCACAACACCAGTTTTCTTCTCAATATACTCCGCTGGAGCCAGAAAACGAACTGATGAATTTCCAGCCGCAGCGTTTGTAAGCTACATGTGGATACACCAGCTTCTGAACGCAGCATCATATGGCACATGCCAAACATTTTCTGTAAGAAATGGGAACAACTTTTAAACATGTTAACTTCTAGACAAAAAATGTTACGATTTATTGTTTTTATTCATATTATTCCAGTCCAATTCCTTTAGGACTTAATAAAGATCGTTAGGAAAATTTTTAAATTCGTACATTAAAAGAACTGACTCAATACATATCGCTATCTGCATCAGAAAGATGATTTGGGAAGACTACGTACACCGTAATATCGTTTTTAACTTTAAATGTAAGTTTCTGGTAAGGAAGTATGAACAAGGATGTTCCCATACTGATGACCCTAAAGTCGTCAAGAACGGCGGATCCTCTCAATACCACAGCAATAGAACATGATTCCCGTTCTTCAAGAGTGTAACTCAACTCTTCTGGAACCTGTAAAGAAAACATGGAATCCTTTGAAAATATGTTGGTCAAAATAAGGAAAGATGTAACAGTAATATACATGGCTTTGACATATCTGTATCTACATCGGCAAGAACGGTGTCATAACTCTAATTTCTTGTTTTGTTTTTTTTGGGAGAAAAAGCAGTTTTAATACTCGGAAACATTTTAAAATAAATAGTTGCTTGCCTAAATTGAATTAAATATTGCGCCCTCTACGTTACTGTGAGGAACTATTCTTAATACACTTTTCTTCATCGAAAGTATTTTCTTAATAGGGTGGTTGGTTTAACTCAAAATTGATAAATTTCGAGATATGATACTGTTCTTGCCGGTGTGCGATATTGACTTTATTCCTAACGTATAATAAATAACTCAAGTATGGGAGATTAGGGAAGGCCACTGGTCCAAAGTGGTGGGGGTAGGGCGTGGCCGGCCTGATCCAATGGCTATGGTCCAACTATTGCCGCTTCTCCTAGCTAAATATAAGATTGGGACATCGAAATATGAAACATCGATTTCACTCGATATATCAACTTGTCGAGACAGACATGTTTTTGACATCGATGTTTTTGAACACTTATTTTTGAAAACTTATTGTTAGGGTTGCCTAAAATAATTTATGTTAATTAAATGTGTGGGTCTTTTGCACTTGTTCCCCGCATTTCATTTTGAGTTTATTATCATATGTTTAGGTTACGAGTAACACAAATGTAATAACATGTCAATGAGAGATCGTTTGATTGTTCCTATTAATAAATAATTAAATAAAAAACAAAAAAATGTTTTTATTTAAATATTTTATTAAGTGTTATTCGAGGTCAAATACCTTTTTCCTGAAGAAATTCTATCGCTTTTTCTTTTGTATTTATTCGACGAATTAAATCGAACAAAGACATGTCGCGTATTATAATAATTTTTTTTTGTGTTTGTAATTTTTTTGTTTTTTATTTAACTATTAAATAATACAAAAAATTCAAACGATCTCTCATTGACATGTTATTACGTTTGGGAAGGTTACTCGTAACCTAAACATATGATAACAAACTCATAATGAAATGCGGGGAACAAGTGCAAAAGACCCAAATGTGGTTATTGAATTGTTTGAAATCATCGATGTTCGTGATGATTACGATGTGTATTAAGTAAAACAAAAACATCATGTTTTCTAGCTATTCGTCAAACACTGATTTAACTAACATAAATTAATTAACATTAATACAGAACCTGAGAAATAACCGCTAATTTTCATTGAAAGAGTTCAATAACGGGTTTCTAAGATTTAGTCCAAGCAACGAAAGATTTTTAGAGGAATTAATTCATGTGGAAGCCAATTTTGGCTCAGTTGTAGGGGGAGGTGTCCTTAAGAACATACTAAAAGTACTATGGGGTGGGGGTGGAGCTAAGGGTGGGGGGGGGGAGCGCTCTAAAGGTGGTTTTTTCAGTTTTTCGTTAATAACTCGAAATCTCTTGCCTCTAGCGAAAATATGTTTATGTACTAAATTAATTTACATAAAATTGTTTACAAGAAAGGTTCTATACATTTTTTTCTGGGATCAATGCTTAGGGAGATATAGTGGGGGGGGGAATATGGAAAATGTAAAAAAAACAAGTTTTTATTGTTAAAATTTATATATTTATTGTTAAAATTCCAATGTTTATTGTTACAAATGAATAGTTTATTATTATTAATTAAATTATTATTGCTAAAAATAAATTTATTGTTTTTAAGCCTTATAGGCTTATTATAGTACTTGCGGTAAGTCGCACTTTTCCTCAAAAAACACGTTTGTCGGTAAGAGTACCTCTATTACGTTGTCGGTAGTAGAGATTGGCTATAACTCCGACACTATTTGTCTAATCTCGAATTTCTTTTTTTCATCCTAAAGCTGGTTGAATTTATTATCAGACACCATATATTTAATTTTAATTACGTTCCGAGGTTTAATGGATACACCTCGCTGAATTCCGCGCACCGTTGTGGTATCCTTATGTTTTCGGAACATTTCTCGTTATAACTCTAAAAATATTTGTTCGATTCCGAATTTCTTTCTTCCATCTCATAGCTGGTTAAATTTGCTATTAGATCCATATATCAAATTTTGATAAAATTCCGTGTAATACCCAGCACGCTAGCAACTGCGAACTGTTATAAAATTCTAGTTTGTTTTGGCATATTTTCTCTATAACTCCTAAACAATTTGTCCGATCCCAAATTGCTTTATTTCATTTTAAAGTTACTTAAATTATCTATCAGGTCCTATCAACGACTTTTAATTATATTCCGTGTAATACCCATGCTAGCACACTAAATGTGTATGTTTTGGCAAAATATGACATTTTTGGTATGTTAAGTGGGCTGGCGTGAGTGTTTCACGGAATTTTATCAAAATTTGATATATAGGATCTAATAGCAAATTTAACCAGCTATGAGATGGAAAAGAGAAATTCGGAATCAAACAAATATTTTTAGAGTTATAACGAGAAATGTTCCAAAAAAATAAGGGTTTCACAACAGTACGCGGAATTCAGCGAGGTGGAATGGATATTTCACGGAACCTAATGTAAATTAAATATATGCTATTTGATAATAAATTTAACCAGCTTTAAGATGAAAAAACAGAATTCGAGATTAGACAAATAGTTTAGGAGTTATAGCCAAATGAGTACCGACAAACGTGTTTTTGAGGAAAAGTGCGACTTAACCGCAAGCACTATAATAAGCATATAAGGCTTAACGACAATAATTTTATTTTTAGCAATAAGCATTCAATTAATAATAATAAACTATTCATTTGTAACAATAAATATTGGAATTTGGTAAATTTTTTTTTATATTTTCCATATTCCATATTCCACCATACTATATCTTCTCAAGCATTGATCCCAGAATAAAAATGTATAGAACCTTTCTTGTAAACAATTTTATGTAAATTAATTTAGTACATAAACATATTTTCGCTAGAGGCAAGAGATTTCGAGTTATTAACGAAAAACTGAAAAAAACACCTTTAGAGCGCTCCCCCCCCCACCCCACAGTACTTTTAGTATGTTGTTAAGGACACCTTCCCCTACAACTGTGCCAAAATTGGCTTCTACATGAATTATGTCCCCTATTCGGCCTTTGTTGGTCTTCGTTGCCTGGACTAATTTAGGTGGTTGTAAATAAGAAATGCCTATGACATATTTTTGTCAATTATATGGCACACTATAACCTATACCCATTTTGCTTAAATTAAATATTTGTTAAAACATATATAACAATAATTTGTCATATTTTATGTTGTTTTTTTACAGCCAGTAATCAGTCGTTTTCGGTAATCCGGCACTCCTCTGGCCCAATATGTGGCGGATTTACGAGATTTTATTGGATATTATGATTTATTCTAGCAATGGTCATACTTTATCTATTCAGGATTACTTATTATTTAGAAAAAATTTTATTTTCCTCCTGGTAGTTTATAAGTATAATAAAAGATTGAACTCACGCATATCCGAGAGACTTGAAATTCTTTGGCAGGTGGGATGAAAGAGGTTAGGTACAAGTCCTCTACGATGGGTTGGTAAAACATCGTTTCTACGCTGCAGGGTTTGAATTCAGCGGTGATTAAGAATTCTTGGATGTCTTTGAACTTGTTTGTCAGGCCACATCTTATAATATTTCTTGAGTGTGTCGTTACTTCTAAACAATCTGGAAAAAGAAGAGCTTTCACAAAGTTCCGGGAGGCCACTTTTATAAATAATGTAAAAATAACAAAAAAACAATGAAGATATATTTATTTGTTGAATTGAATCGTAGAAAGGTTTGGGATGCAGTCAGGATTAGGTGAAAAACATTTCTTGGTTAGTAAAAATAATCTTTATTACTGTGCCAACGTTTCGACCTGCCTTGCAGATCTTCTTCAGTGTTAAGAATAGTATGATAGACATTGTAATGTTTTTACATAATTATATCGTTAAATTAACAGGACGTATCAAAGAAAAAAATGACCGTTTTATCAAATCAAAGAGTTCAAAAGTGTAAATATCTTAATGCTATTTATTATTTACCAATACTTAATAATCCCTTTAGAGCATTCTCTAAGCTTGTTTACTAACACTGGACTTCTTCAAAAAAAAAAAAAGCCTCAGTTCAGTTATTTATTTCAAAGAAGAAACATGAGTGTCCTACGAAATTCTCGTAATTTTAAGACATTACTGGAAAAAGAATTTCTCAGCCACTGAAGCAACTCGTGAAACTATTAAATATGAAGGGGAAGGTGTCCTTGAAGAGCACACTGCGCGGCGTTGGTGTGAAAAATTTAGAAGTGGAGATACGACGTTGGAAAGGAAGAAGGGCTCCGGGCGGCCATTAATGGATATTGATGAGGTTCTGAAGGAAGCTGTTGAGTCAAATCCGTCCACAAGTACTCGCGAACTTGCCAGGAAGTGTGGTGTGTCGAAAGATACTGTTAGTCGCCATCTTCTCTCCATGGGGAAGGAGAAAAAGACCTGTAGACTGGTCCCTCACGAACTTACTCCTCAACAATCAGCAGTCGAACGAAAGAAAAGTTTACAGAACTTCATGGGTTTGAACTCCTGCCTCATCCACCATGTAGTCCAGACCTCGCACCTTCGGATTACTACTTGTTTCGATCCATGGCCCATTTTCTTCAAGGGAAAAATTTGATAATTTTGAGGAAGTTGAACAAATTTATAATGTTGTCCAAGAGTTCTTTGACAGCCATTACAAGGAATGTTATCAGCGTGGCATCGAGCAATCGGCTAGCAGATGGGTAATGACGGTAGATGCAAAAAAGCAATGGACTACACTTTGAGTATTAATTGTATTTTATATCAAAGAAATAATAATACAAATATTTGTTTCAAAAACGGTCATTTTTTTTTTATACAACTCATTGTTATGCGGTTACATTACAACTTTGAAAAATACACATTCTTTTGATGTCTATTTATAAATTAATTTCATTAATGTTATTTATCAGCTCAGTGGGTAATACGGATTTAAGGACACTCTCTTCTCTATGAATCGTTTTCACAGGACACTATTTTCAGATCTGCCAGGATCTAAAGATTTTTGACTGCCGAAGTATATCATTGGCCATTTCTTTCTGAAAAATTAGTCCTTTTGAAAATTGATTAAATCTTTTAATTTTTTAAAAGGACATTCTATTTCCGTTTAATCTTTTTCACAGGACTCTACTTCCCGCTAACTGTTTTGGATTTTAGCTCTTTCTGTTTTTTGTTTTTGTTTTTGTTTTTTCTCCAAGCCCCTATGGCTAACAAAAGTTTTGATTCATTCTTCATTATGACGATTCTGCTTCTTTTACTTCACCAAGGTGCATTTTAAGAGGGTTCTGAAGAGAGCAGTGGTTTGGAGAAAATAGTATTATGAGTCACTATCTAGTGATGGGGCTCACTAGGGTTTTTGTAGCTCTTTCTGTCAGTTGCTTTGTTAAATTTATGGTTATTCTCCTATAATGTATTTGATTACCATTACGAGAATAACGAATCCATAATTACGATAATTTTTTACTTTACCAGCATTGTAAAAGATGGAAAGCGTAATGAGTACTGAGCCTGAATAGGGGATATGCTGTTTCTTAAATGATTCAGACGGGACCAAAAATGAACTTATTATCTCAATTTAAAGCTACTCAAATGTAAATAAGAGACGAAATACGATTCAAAGTTCAAACAAAAAGAAAACGGTAATATTTTTATTCTTTTATAAAGGAGTATATAATTGATTATTGAATCCACTTTATCGGCAATCACTCCTCGAAGTTTCTTTTATTATTCATTCATTATAGTTACATGTTATTTCTCATCATCTATTTTTTATTTTTTCATTACTATTTTTAGCCCTTATCCTGGCAAGGGGAACTGCAGTTCTCCTCAACTTTGGTCAAAGTATATGAAGACACTAGCTGGATAGTGACGTCGCAAACGGCGTTGTTCTTTTTAAAAGACCCTTCTCAATAAGTAGGTAATATTTTTATTACCCTGCAGCCTTATTAGTCTTACAGGGCGGGAGAAACGCGTTGAGCTCAGCTTTTAGGCGATATTTGCGGATAAGTCTGGTTGGGCTGTTAACAATGGTTGGCTCCGTGAGTTAGGCATGTTTACAACAGGTTTTTATTAGTTGTTGTTGTTAATTGTTTTTAAGGGGAAAAAACTGCTATGGTTATATTTAAATTTTTAAAAATAACAGTTTACAAATAGAAGCTAATGAAAAATGTGAAGATTGTAGCTTATTCATCGTAAATAGCTGTAAACATCTGTTGTTAGAGTGCCAAAGACACGATAATTTTTGAAAAAAATACCTAAAAGACTATATAGTTCAAACAGATGATAGTCTATCTTTGGAAAATATTTTATCCTACAATAGCATTGAAAAGATAAATAACGTCTTCCTATTTATTTTAAATGTTTTAAATGCTAGCAAAAAGTAATTGATTTATTTCTTTTGAATTAACTAAATAAAATATTGGATTCTATTGCGATTGCTGCTACTTCTGTCACCCTAGACTATAATCAATATCAATTATTATAAATTGTAAAAATGTATGTTTTTATTTTTATTTTATTTTTCTTTGTTTGTATATATCATTATAGCTTGTAAGAAAAAAAAAAAAAAAAAATCTTTTGTTCGTATAAATTATTATAATTTGAAGAAATGCTTTTTCTGTTAGTACTAATTATATAAAATGTAAACTCTTTTTCTATTTGTATTTATTGTTTATACACTATTATGTAATTATTATTGTTATTGGCTAACTCAATTGCCATAAAGTTTATACTTTAAAGCAATCAATAAAAAAAAAAAAAAAAAAAAAAAAAAAAAAAACTGCTATGGTTATTATTGCCCGTACCCGAACTTTACACAATAACAAATTTCTAATCAAATTATATCAACCTCAAAAAAAAAAAAAAAAAAAAAAAAAAAAAAAAAAATGAAAAAAATTTTATCATATAATCCAATTTTCTTGATAAATTCTATCGTAATGCAAATGTATTATTTGCTATCGGCCAAGAACATACAGAGCTGAGGAGGTACACCACATTTATCCATATCTCTCCTGTACTGAGGACACTCCTCCAAGATGTGCTATCCAAAAAACTGCTATGGTTATTATTATTGCCCGTACCCGAACTTTACACAATAACAAATTTCTAATCAAATTATATCAACCTCAAAAAAAAAAAAAAAAAAAAAAATTGAATTAAATTTTATCATATAATCCAATTTTCTTGATAAATTCTATCGTAATGCAAATGTATTGTTTGCTATCGGCCAAGAACATACAGAGCTGACGAGGTACACCACATTTATCCATATCTCTCCTGTACTGAGGACACTCCTCCAAGATGTGCCTCACTGTTAGAGCAACTTTACAGAGCTGACACTGAGGGGGATCTCTCCTTGCCATCAGGTAGTCATGTGTTAAACGACAGTGTCCAATTCTTATCCGTATGATCATCACCTCCCTTCTACGTTGTCTTGAGGAAGAGGCCCAGCCACCGATGTTCGGTTTGATTTCTTTCAATTTATTGTTTTCAAACGCCGACCATGCACTCTGCCAGTCACCCAAAATCTTCATGTGGAGTGGTCGAAACATGTCTACCGCGGACAAGAAAGTAGGTGTAGTAGTTTCTAATTGGTGGACCTTCTCTTGCTGCTCCATCCACCTCCTCAATGGCTGGAGATCCCGAAAAAGGTTAGGTCTTTTATAGATTTACTATCATTAAATGAATTTCTTGGATTAATGGGTTGTCCGAATAAATTTTAAAAAGGCTTTTAATCGCACTCAAGGAGTCAGAGCAGATAATTGTCGACTGTTCTTCAAATGTTTGAGCTAGTTGAAGCGCTTTTAATATCGCCGTCAGTTCCGCTGTGAAAATGCCGCAGGCACTATCTAGCTTATACTTCAGCGCCCTACTGTTGTCCCAAACTGCACAAGATGTTGAATCATTTGTTTTTGAACCATCAGGTTTTTATTAGTTATTCATTGTTTCTCAGGCCTGTGATCTATTGATCCATTTAGAATGAGTTGTTTACTAAAGAAAACAGCAAAAAAAGAATATACACTTTCCTTCAGAATTTTATAATCGAAGAAATTGAAAAGGGAACCTCAGTTCCCCTTGTCAGTTTACCAGTACATCTACTAGGGGAACCTCAATTCCCCTTGCCTGGATACCAGTATTGAAAAAAAAGGCGATTGATTTTACTTGCTGCTTGAATAAAAATCTTTATAAAAAGAACATCAAGATAATGAAGATCGAGAAAGAAAGAAAAATGTAGATAAAACGCCTGGTGGAAAGAAGAAATCATCAAAGCTGCTAGAATTTTCTCTAAAAGAATCAGGGCTTACGTCCCCTTCAGCTCATCCTTGCTGGAGTTGGTTCTGTATCCAGGAATGGAGCCTGGTCGCGCCTCGTTTGCAAGCCACAATCGAATAACGCATGGAGTGTCTGCTGAAAATTCTATGAGACTTCAGGTGGTGAACATTTACCGGTATTCACAGGAAAAGGTAAATGTCCTCTATGTCACATCAACAAAACAATTTTTCGCTGATCAAAAATTGACAGTTCCTACCAGACAATGTCCGTTCAGTACATCACTTCCAGTATCAGTTGTGCCGTGTAAGCAATAACCATTCATTTTTATTTTTTATTTAAATTTACGTAGGGATGTCCAAGTTGTCCTAAAATTTTTATTTTCCAAGATCAATTTTTATTTCTTCATTTTAGAGTCATATTTTCTTGATTTTGGTTTATTATGCTTTGAAATGATTTCTTTTAGTTGAAGTGGAATTCAAACCGATTCCAAGTTGATACCAATGCGATGCTGAAAGATAAAATTTCTACCTTTCTAAAATCTCAGAAAGCAGCTGAAATTTATTTTCGATATAATTTACAATCATGACACGTTTAATAAGATTTAAATCGTCTTAAATTTTCCTAGACGATAACCAGGCAAGGGGAACCACAGTTCATAATTTGTTGCAAGAGCAACCTTACGGTAACCTGGCAAGGAGAGCTACATACAGTTCCCTTTTTTGACGAATGACGATAAAAATAATTAAAACCATTTTTGATCGGAATAGATAATCGTTTCTTGATTTGTGGAGGCTAAACTTCAATTTTTCAAAAGAATTAAAAAAAAAAATACTTCTGTGTTTACCAGTAAAAGGGTTAAGAGAATCGACCTAGTGTGTAAACACTGTGATGAAAAAATAGCCTAATGATGGGAAATGTATCCTGAAACATGTAACTACAGAGAATAAATAATAAAAGAAATTTTGAGGATTGAAAACGGTAATTTTATCTTGATTCATGCCATTATTAAATAATGTTCTGGGGGAAGCAATGTTCTACATCTGCATATAAGGAGGTTAAGTTTGAGAAGTGTGAGAAGTTATGCCAGCTGATCATTGTTAACCTGTGCGATTCATTTATGTTAATGTTCATGGTAATATCCTCTTATAAATAATAATTAAGTTGCGAGACAATTGCATATTTATATATGCAATATACATATATATAATATATGACAGCAAGCAATAAGTATCATTTCCAAGTTTAGAAAAGTAGCAAAAAACAATCGGTTTCATATTTAGTTAATATAATATTTATAAAGTAGTTATATTTTTAAAATTTTTATTTTATTCAGTCTTATATAAAATTAAATAAATAGGAATATTTATTGACTGTGAGAGCATATGTCTTGTAAATGTTATAGGGATCAGTCAATGTTAAAATAAGAATTAAGGGATATTAACATAAGAAAGTATATAAATACATAAAAAGACATATGGGTAATTTTCAAATAAAATGGCAATTTAGCTTTCCAGAAAACCCAAAAATCATTAAAAAAAAAAACTAGTTAATTATTCATGTTCTGTGGCATACTAGGATGTTGTCACACTACTTGTGAATTTTAAGAGAAAAAAAACTTTGATAATTTGACGTACGTTACCAGGTTTGTACTTTGACAGAATCATGATTTTTATTCAGGTTATGGTAAAAGATTCTTCATGTTGCTAATTTGAAGTGTTTTCCCAGGAAGAGCAATAGTAATAAATCTTATGTGAGAAATTAAAGTGTTTTTTCCAAAAAATTTACAAATTTTTTTTTTCACTTTATTATAAAGTTCATAAATTTTATTATTGCCCCCCCCCCCCCGAAAAAAAAGTTATTAATATCGGTTAAGAATGCCTAGACCCTTTCAATAATCCATCATTACCAAAAAATTATAATTAATATAATTTACTTACTTATTTTTAATTGATGGTAATGTATGCTAAAAATATGTTCATACATACGTTACCGTAAGGGTCAACAGTAATCATGTCAAATTTTTGGAATTTTAATTAGAAAAAGATTATTTTACTACAATTTGTTTCAAATATAATGGGATTGAAACATTGGTAATGTGTGGTCACTGTGGTGTAGTGGTTAGCATAGGAACCTGCTAAACCCAAGATCGCGGGTTCGCAGCCCGGTAGATGACCATAGGATTTTTTAAAGGGAACAAAAAATTCCTTAGCTATGCCGTTCTTCGGAAGTAAAATAGGGGTCCGAGCCTGTGCGATGTCAGGTACTCGTTAAAGATCCCTATCCTAATTATACATGGATAGGCAAAATTTAGGACTCCCACCGTAGCATCGTCCGATTAGCCATAGCAGCATAAAGTGACGTTAAACGAAATAAACGAACAAACATTGGTAATGTTGTTGTCGTAACGAACTTTGTTGTCAACCACACACATATAACAAATGAATAAATTCGGAAATTCTCGGACACAGAGAAAATCTTTTCTCAAGCCCCAAAAATTTCATAATTCAAAAAAAAAAAAAAAAAAAAGAACTCTTTTGATTTAATATATACATAATTGGAAAATATATAACGGAGAGAATAAAATTAAGGAAAATGTTTATACTTTTTATGAAAGTTAAAAGTTGGCAACCTGACCTTTGGATTTTTTTATCAAACATTTGAAATTGAAGTTCTAAGGCTTAAATTAATTTAAACAAATGAATTCTACAAGATAAAATCAACAACAGTGAAATATTGGATGCAATTTTTTTTAAAGCCATTCAAAGTGCTGGGACAGCAAAGTGCCATTTTATTTGAAAATGTCCCATAAAGTAGTTTGGACTAGAATTTACCTCCTTCCAGGTAATTATGGACAGTGCCTGACGGTATGAAGAGGGCTTGGCCTGGATTCAAAACAATATGATTTAAAAACAATGGCGCGTAGACTCCGGTGTCGTAAGAGAATTGGTCGAAAAGTCTTTTTAAAACGTTGTAATTAACGACATCTTTCGCCTTACTATCTGAAAAAATATGGTTGAAAAAATTATAATGAAATAAATGGCAAGTTAATTTAATGCAATAATTCTAGAAAATGTATGTATATGAGGAATAAAATGAAAAATAACCTTTACTCTGTAAATTATAAAATAATCTAACGAATATAGGAGAACTGCTCCCGTTGCTAGGCGACATAGAATGCTTGAACTGGTTGCTAAGTGACCAGGAACGCTATGAAATAGGAGTAGCATGGTTATGGTTTTTGTGATGTGTTTGTTGGTGCAGTTAACAGTAATTAATTATCAGTCAATTCTAGTTATTGCATTCTCATTCTTTGTTAAAAAAAAAAAAACTCCTGTTATTACAATAATAAATTTTAAAATGTCCAAAACAGAAATTAAAATACAAAACAGATCTCCGATTATATACACAAAAACAATTATACATGTATTTTTTACTTGTAAAATAATGATATTCTAGGATGTTTAGGAATTATTGATGTTTTAACACATTTATAAGGAAGATGCTTTAGGACTAAGGATGGATAGGGAACTCAAAATGGAAGTAGCACGATTGACTAACGGTTTTTCAAAAGAAGAAATTCTGTGTGAAGGGGTATACAGGTTAGAAGGTCGGGACCTAGTATTCATAAGGTGAATGAAGGACCGCTCAGTTATAATGTCTAGACTTTAGAAAGGTTATTTAGTTTTTAATGATTGGAATAGAATGGCAACGAAGAAGCATTACCGTCGAAAATCAGCAAAAATTAAAGCTCAGAATTCTGGAAAGATACATGAGACCGCCTTGGGATCCGGAAGATAAATCTTAGAAACTCTTTATTAGTATTTCAATCTCACCAGACAGCCTTCCATACACCAAGCACCGTAATCGAAGCAGGGAAATGTGAAATATTATGAGTTGAAGGGTACTTAAGGGAAACGAATCGCAAAATCTTCTTACTGTAATCATAACTAGGCATCAAAATTACAAATGCCCTCTTACATTACAACATCACTTATACAATGTACAGGATTGGTCCATTTTCTGTAAGATAAATTGAAACTATGACAAATGCCAACACATAACATTCAAACATAGAGAAGAAACCTGCCCTGCTGTGTACATTGATGATGTGTACTGTATTATCACAGACTGGACTAGTAAATTAACAAGGATTGACATGGGGCCCGCACACAAAGAAAAGGGTTAAACTCCTGTACCCACTACTTAGACCACAATCCAAGTTAATTTCTGAATAGGATGTTGAGAGAGATCAGTCATTAAAAAAAATAATAAAAAAAAGGCAATGTTTGATATTAACACAAATATTTTATTTTTTTATCAAAATTTCGGTCATATCATTGATGGACTTTATAAGGGCAGAAGGAAAATTGAAAAAAAAAAAAAATTTATGACTGGACTCTGTCAACATCCTAATCAACAGAGATGGGCAAAAAGCAGTTATAACTATCAACTACCAACTACAACTACTTTGGTTTGATTGTAGTTACAATTACTAACTACAAATGTAGTTGGTAGTTAACAGTGGGCAACTACATTTTTTGTAACTAGTAGTTAGTAGTTAAACTTTTCCAACTACCAACTACAAGTTAAATAAGGTAGAGTTAGATGATCTTAACTATTAATTATAAAATATAGTTGGTAATTGCAATTATTTAACTTCTAACTACTGATGATCGTACTAATAATTTCGAGGTACATATTCCTAAGAATAAGTCAGTCTTATTGGGGTTGCAATCATTTGAAAAGGGGGGAAAGTTTTTGTAAACAGTTCTTATATCCACCCTACTAGAAATAGTCAACGATATTGGTAAATTACCTGTTAACAATAAAGGGTTCAGATTTTATCACTTGTTATAAATCAATAACATAAAGAGGTAGCTTTTCTCCACATGTAAAAAATACTTTGTGAAAAATTGTTAATAACTGCTTCAAATGAAGAAGAAAAAATACTAAACATCGCAATCAATTTACAAATGACTCTAAGGATTTCGTTATCGCATGATGGTTGATAGTCTGAAATTTCGGTTCTGGTACAATAGGCCTTATTTGAAAATAAATAATAGACCTTGAGCTACATTGTTTATTTTTAATACTGATTTATTTCCATTTTTTACATTAACAAATTTGTTGGTTTAAATGTTACAATACAAATATTTATAATTGTAACTCACTATTTTCACTGATCGAGTGGCTTAGATAAAAAAATAAAATTTGAAAAAAAATACCTTTTTAGTTAGCTACTTTTTCAGTTAACTACCACCTAGTAGTTGGTAGTTAAAAAATATTAACTATTTCTTTTAACTAGTAGTTGGTAGTTAAGATAACTATCTACTTCTACTGTAGTTGCAAAAAGTAGTTGATCATTTTTAACTACCAACTACAAGTTTATAGTTGCCCATAGCAACTACATAACTTGTAGTTAATAGTTAAAAAAGTAGTTAACTACCACAATTAGTTAACTACTTCCCCACTCTGCTAATCAATATATACATTCAGTCATTCAACATAGCTCTTCAATCATAAGAAGATTTTGGGCTGAAAAAAAAAACAAAAAAATAAAACATACAAAGACTGCAGAATTTTCAATAAAAATATCTTAGACTCATCACACAAGCACCCTGGTACGTTACAATACAACTTTACATACTTACGTGTACCAACAGTTAGCGAATACATACACGGACTCGCCACAAACGATTCCACCAACATTTACAACGACACAAAAAACCAAATCATAGAAGCAATAACATCTCCTATACACCTGAAAATGCAAAAAGGAGACTGAAAAAAGATGGATGAGAGATCTGCTTTGGTAACATCCCTTAAGTAAATGAATACCAAGGAAGTATTACCGCTGGGTATCGTTCTTCCAGATGCCTGTCGTGTCACCTTTTACACATTTTATCTAGCCTAACATTCCCCTGAATGAAGATATTTACTTTGACAGTTGTGGATAAATAAATTAGCTAAGTTAAAACAAAAAACTTAATTTCCTTAAGGTTACCTGCATTTTTCATCCTTGCGAAGAATATGTCCAAGGACAGCTTGATTTCCTCATGTGACGCATTCAATAAGTGGTAGAACATTTTTTTAAGGTGACTCTCTAGCCCAGTGTAACGATAGTCCTCAACGATCTGGTACGGGATAACGATTCCAAGCTCTGGCACACCTGTCGAGTAAATAAATCCTTATTTTCAGTCCTTAATGAATAATGGAAATGTAGGTTGTTATCGTATGCAGCCATAGATACATATATAATTAAAAAATAAAATTTAATTTACATTACCGACGTTTTAGTCTATAATGTAAGCCGTTTAAGGTCTAGAAGAAAAACAAACAGATATGGCGAAGATAGGGAGTGAATGTTCAAAAGATAAGGCAAGAAAAGCAGTATATAAATAAGAAATTAGAAAATATAAAGATAATAATGAACAATGATAGGTTTAAGAAATATTGAGAAAATTATAAAGAATATTACAGAATACAGATTTATAAAAATAAAAAATATTGAAATGTAATTGAGTTCTGGCGAATTTTTAAAAATTTATTATCTATTTATTGAAATTTAGAACTGTACGTAAGAAAAAATAATAAATCCAGTAAATATAATAAGATAAAATAATAAAATGACAATGGCTTGTGAAGCCACTACCGACTGGTAGCACTTCAATAAAATTTCTATTTGAGAAGGTCCCGAGGCCATCTTCTTTTTAGACGCCTCGGTGGGTTGTCAGGAATAGAATGGGAAGCAAGTTGAGAGAATAGTGGATTGGAATGGTTATGGAGTTTATTATGAAAGGATAGGTATCTGGTTTGGGCTGAATCAGCAACATATGGAACATTGAGTTCTTTATGAATAAGTTTATTTGTGACAAAGTAAGGAGCTTTGAGGATATTTCTAAGGATTTTGGATTGCCAGGATTAGATACGGGATGAATTAGATGGTTTAGTAGAGCCACAAAGTTCAACTCTATTTGTCAAAATAGGTCTGATAAACTGTCATTACATGTAAATGAGCCATATATAATTAATCGAAAGGTTTGAACGTTTGTCTAGTAAATGTTGAAGAAGTCGAAAATGATGAGCAGTTTCCTTTGTTTTAGTCTTGTACGTGAATTCAACGTTTGTTCAGTTGGAGCCCTAGATAGTGGATCTGTTCAACAGGGATTAGTGGAATATTGTTAAAGAAACTGTAGGACAGGAAGTCGTAGGTTTACGACGAAGGGTAAAGGTTATTTGATGAGATTTATTTGGATTTATTTTAATTCTCCAATTTTGACACCATTCTTGAAGGTTTATGATATGAGATTGGAGTGTTTGGGATGCTATGAAGGGATCATGATTTATTGATAACACACGTGTCAGGACGTACGTAGTGAGGACAATACTAGGATGTGTAGGGATGTCAACTGTATAAACCGTATAGAGGATAGGACCTAGGATACTTCCTTGAGGAACACCTGCAGATTGGATGAAGAGGATAATTTATGATTAACTTTAAAGTTTCTGTTACTGAGATAAGAGCGGATAATGAGGAAGTATGTAGGAGGTACAAGAACATGGAGTTTGTAAAGCAGTCCCTGGTGCCAGACACGGTCAAAAGGTTTAAAGTTGAATTGAAAACTCAATTTCACCCTGACTGGGAAAACAATAGATCATTGATTTGTCTATCTATAATCATAATATGATATCAATCAGTCTCATTTTATTCGTTCCAGCTGGAACGAAAACCAAAGCCAAAAGATCTCACGTTTCGTTCCTTTTGAAGTAGAATAGAATAGAATAGAAAGAAAACTATATTCTGGGACAAAGTCCCTTAAGAATAACATTAAGTAATACAAAGTAAGATTATAACTGGCCGAGAGGCTGTTAAGAATAAAACAACATAGGTAAAATTAAATACAAATATGTATGAAAAAAAAAATACAGAGAAAAACTAGAAAAAGAAAAAACTATTAATAAAAAGAGAGTGAAAAATAAATATAAAAAATAGATGTTAATATTGTAAACAAAACAGCAGAAGAGAGAAAGAAAAAAAACAAACAGAAACTTAAAGAAAAATAAAAGATAGAAAATCCAAAATTATCATTACAAGAAATCAAAACATTATCATAGTCAAACTATAATTTTTGCTAATGTTTTATGTCTGACGGTCTTAGTAAATAAATTATACGATTACATACATAGTACATACATCTTTATAATTAGAGAGCGTCGGGTTGGAGGGAAAGAAGATGGTGAAAGAGTAGTGTTTTGAATGTTCTAAGGGAAGAAGCATTGCGGATACAGGGGGGAAGGGAATTCCAAAGAGTAGAGGATCGGACAAGGAAGGAATGTTGGAATGCAGTACTTCTGTGGGATGGAGTATAGAGATCGGAAAGACGAGATCTTGTATGCAGTGATTTGATAGCAGACTTGAATTTCAGGTTACTGTAAATAAAGGGAGGGTTACGGGTGTTGATAACTTGGAATAGGTAGGAGCAAGGTGTAGATAGGGTATAGAGTGCATCTCATGTTTCGTTCCACTCAAGGTCGTTCCGACTGCTTCTCTCCCTCACTTGATCCCTTCCATCCACACAGAGCCCTAACGCGCGTCGGTTTTCAAAATAAACCACTTTCTTTGAAATTTTTTGTTCTACCCAGAGGGCTCGGCTATTTCTTTCGGTTTCAAAGAAATTTGTTTTTTAAGAATGAGAATCGAGCTGAACATGCAAAAAGTCTTGTAAATGATAGGTTCATTGCTTTATATAAAAACAAAACGGGTGGATCCATACATGGTGTGAGGAATGCTAATGCCTGTGGTTCAAGAGAAAGCAGAAAGCTGGATAGTTTTTTCAAGCTTGAAATGAGCTGGAATACGATTCCTTCCCATAGGTACTGCTGAATCGAAGGAAATTGTTGAGCTGGGAAGGTACGTCCATGATGAAATTTTGAGCTACGAAAAAAATCCTATCCAGTGGTGGTTTGATCACCGTGCCGTGCCAGAAGATCTATTCGAAATCAGGGATGATTTTAAACAACCGCCGCTTTCGGCTTTCAGCTTATAAAACTAAAAAGACTTTTATTTTTGAATTTTAATTTTCAAGAAAAAATCTGTCAATATTTCGTTTGATTTTCATATTTTGTTTTTACAAAAAAGACAAAAACAAATTCTTGATAAAATAAAACTATTTTAAAAGAATACAATTTTTTTAATAACTATACATAGCCATAGAAGCCTTTCTAATATTATAGTAGCTATAAAATTCTTAATTATAAAATAGAAGGAGGAAATTCACAACAACGGATGGAACGAAACTGCATGGTGAGTAGGTAATAGGTTACTCAAACTGACTTGGAACTTAAAAAGGAACGGAACGAAAACTGCTAACTGGTTTCAATAGTGGAACGAAACCAAAAGTCTCAATCCCCTTTTAAGTCGGAACGGCCCTTCACTAATCCTGTCCATTGCTAAGTATAACACGTGTGTATAAGGTGCATTCTTGAAAATTCCTTAGTAAAACTTATCCCATTTTTCTTAAACCAATGGATGCTGAATAGGAACGCTTATTTACAGAATAATTTGTATTGATTTGTATCTCAACGGTGTAATAATGGGTTTTCAGTCATGGGCCTATTTAGTAACACCGAAAAACGAGATATATGCGTACCCTATCTAACCGTCAAGATGATGTAATTCCTGTTTCAATTGGGCGGTGTAGATTCCAAAGACTACAATCCAGAAGAAAATCAGCTACGAATTCTCTTGTAAACCGCACCTATTTTTCTATGCAAAAACATTTACGAAGCAGTGAATTATATAGAACCTCTAAAGAAAGGCTATCTAAAACAAGTGAAGGGCCGTTCCGACTTAAAAGCGGAATGAGACTTCCGGTTTCGTTCCACTATTGGAACCGGTTCCCGTTTTCGTTCCGTTCCAATTTTCGTTCCACGTTAAGTTTGACAAACGTACATACAAGTGAGGGGCCGTTCCGACTTAGATTTTACGGTCTGTTCTACTTTTCGTTCCACGTCAGTTTGACTAACCTACTACCTACTTACTTAAGGCAGTTAATCTCCATCTATTTTATAATTAAGAAATTTATAGCCACTATAATATTAGGAAGGTTCAAATAGCTAAGTATAATTATTTTAAAAAATGTATTATTTTAAAATGGTTTTATTCAATCAAGCTTTCTGCTTTCTGTTGAACCAAAGGCATTAACATTTCTCACATCCTGTATGGATCGACCCATTTCACTTTTAATTAATCTTCCACCGGTCGCGCCGCTGTATCTTATACAACACTCGCTTTGTTTTCTCTCTCTCTCTCTTTCGCTTCCGGCGAGCTTCCTTTGTTTGCTGCCAGTAATTTTTCAATGAGGTAGGACGGATAGTTTCCTGATTAAAAAATATTTAGCCCTCAGTGTTGCACTAAGTACAAAAAGCTATAGCTCTCGTTTTGTTTTTTTTCTGGTATCTTTCACGGCAATCAGCTGGATTCGATAAAATGTACGTAGGATTCTTTTGTATTTTTGCTTTTGTTTATCTTAGTCTAGTATTCGGAATGTTTTGATTTGATGGAAACCTATAAAATTGGAATATATTCCTCGGATTTTGGAGAACTAGACGAAGAAGAAAAAAGAACCGGACAATCAAATAAAAATTTGGACTTGAGTAAAGAGGAAACAGGGAGGGGGAGGGAACTAAGAGCAGTAAGATCAACGGCTGTAGGGCTCTGAACGGATGGAAGGGATCAAGTGAGGGAGAGAGGGAGAGAGAGATCATTCGGAACGACCTTGACGAAATGGGAGATGCTATCTATACCCTATCTACACCAACGGAACGAAACCGGAGATCTTATGGCTTTGGTTTTCGTTCCAGTTGGAACGGAAAACTTAGGTAGCTCGTTTCGTTCCAAACCGGTTCGAAGCTGGAACCAGTTCCAAGTTCCGTTCCACTCAGAACGACCCATCACTATCTAAAACATCATTCAATCAGTACATACGTTTGGTTCATAACGTTGTACTACCAGTAGAGCCAATGAGCGAGTCCTTTCAGGAGAAAGAACAGTTCTTCGGCTAATATACGTAGGTATTTATGAACAAGGAACTTGGAGAAGATGGACGAATGCCTAGTAAGGTGCAATGTATAAGGATGTGGATATCGATATATTCATAAGGATATCAAGACTTCACGGGGTTGGTAACGTTACAAGAATGGATCGGAACGAATTACCATTCAAAATTCTGACACCGATTGTATGGTACCGGGCGAGTTGGATCATCAAGGCGCGGTGTGGTTGCTGATGCGAGATCATTGCTTTTAGTATTGATGAATTAATTGCCACTTCTATTGGAATTATTTTATTAAAAAACTAGTTCCCAATGCTAAAAATTCATCTTCAGTTCTGAGGAGATCTCACAGATAACGTTCTAAAG
The DNA here is from genome assembly GCA_003667255.2 of Euschistus heros. Lineage (NCBI taxonomy): Eukaryota > Metazoa > Arthropoda > Insecta > Hemiptera > Pentatomidae > Euschistus > Euschistus heros. The sequence continues at coordinate 2,204,331 of RCWM02000146.1, forward strand.
TAATACAATACATTCCTAATTGTATTGGTCCTTCTAAGAGATCATTACTTGTTTTCAGAAATCGGAAAGCAGGCTCAGACTCAACTAGAGGGTCGTAATATTAGTAAACTAGATTTTATAATAGCTAATTTATATTCTTCAACCGGTACTCACCTGATATAAATGAGGCAATTTCACTATGTTGTCTAAATCCTGCCATCACCTCAACATAATTCAGTGAAATCACCAATTTAGGCTTGTGTACATCAAACATGTACCTTCTTGGGTACTGCCGGTGCAGCCTCTGAGCGTGTTCCTGTAAATCATTTTTTTTTTATTTTTTATTTTTTTTTTAATTTCGGCAGCGTTGGTATGACAAGTAACCCACTAAGACCTTACCTTATTAGGGTGACAGCTCAATGACATACTTTTACGAATAGAAAGTATCTTGATTTGGAATGGTAAATGATTTCCATACAATTGTCCATGTTTTCCTAAGACGTCAGCATTTTTTTTTATGAAGTTATTCAGTGTTTCCTTTGTTGAAATATAGGTTGGACGTATCGAATCATTGGCACTGAAAATGAGAGTTGAGTAATTGGTATTCTCGTTAAGGAGATTTCTTTTTCTTAAAGCCCAGTAACAGACTCCTGCGATACTTTTTTTACCACATTTTCCCCAATCGTGGCACGACAATTCGCCGGTTATTTCCATAACAGAATTTTATTTAAAACTCCAACTACATTAAAATACACAATAGTATTCTTATTTTTCATGTGTTCATTATTATAATTAGTCCAGTCAATAATCACATTGTAGAGTTCATAAAATATGCGATAATTTCTGACTTCATAGCTTCGTTAGGAATAGTTAGAAGGTAAACATACTAAAAGTCCCAGCTCCAAGAGTTCAATATTTTGGTTTTTCTATTATATATAGAAAACGGTTGACTCTAGAAACATATGTTTTAAATGAACATTAAAGCTAATAAAATATCCTATAAAATTAATTATATATAAATTTGTCGTAATTCTAACCGTTTTCGAGATATTCGTTATTGAAAATCGGTGATTTTCAGGAAAAAACTAATGTTACCTCACTTTTTGTCAAACTTTCGCTTCTAGTACCTTCCACGATCGTTTCTCAGGAAAAATGTTTTAATCAAAATTATAGAGCATTAAATTTACTTTAATTTGATATACACGTTTCTGGTATTTCAAGTAAATTTTCAACAAAAAGTGAGGTAAACATTTTTTTTATTTCTAAAATTATCGATTTCTAATACCGTATATCTCGAAAACTGTTGGAATTTCGACAAATATGTATATAATTAAATTTATAGGAAGCTTAATTAGCTTCAGTGTTTATTTGAAACATATTTTTCTAGAGTCAACCATTTTTTAAATATAATCGATAATCCAAACAAATTGAACTTCTCCCCTCCCCCCCACCGTTAGCTCTCCCCCCAGAGGCGGGGACTTCATTCCTAATGACTATTGCTAACGAAGCTATGAAGTCAAAAATTATCGCATATTTCATGCACTCTACACCCCTCATTTCACCTCTCATTGACTGAACTAAATATAAAACTATTCATTTGTCCCTGTGTATTCATTTAGTAATCCAATGATATCTTTGGTTATCTAATAAACTATACTGATACACGAAATGAATGTAAAAAAGGATATGTGCGAAATGCCTTCTATATATGTCAATAATCATATAATACTTTTTATTATCTAATTTAATTATATTGCATCATATAATTTGTATAATAATATAATAATTTATACAACTTCTATCCCGCAATACAATAATCCAAAAGAACACTTCGATCCTTTCTATTTCTAAGATAATATAACTCTTATGTTATTTCAATGTATGGTTTGTTTGTTTCGTTTAACGTCACTTTATGCTGCTATGGCTAATCGGACGATGCTACGGTGGGAGTCCTAAATTTTGCCTATCCAGGTATAATTAGGATAGGATCTTTAACGAGTACCTGACATCGCACAGGCTCGGGACCCCCATTTTACATCCCTTCTGAAGGACGGCATAGCTGAGAATTTTTTACTCCCTTTAAAAAATCCTAAGGTCATCTGCCGGGCTGCGAGCCCGCGATCTTGGGTTTAGTAGGTTGCTATGCTAATTCAATGTATGGTTTTTATGCACCAGTATGTCAAGATGTATTTTTTTTTTACATATACATTGTCGATCGTCTGTAATATTCTATTTTATAGTTGAGAATATAAGTAACTGATTTGTATGCCAAATGAGAACACCATGTTTTTTCGGTTTTAAAAGTAAATTTCTCCATAAAATCCAAACAGAATAATTACTTTTAACATATTATTCGAAAGCTGATTACATTTGTAAGATTTGCAGTTTTGTGGATAGTTTTTTTTTCTAAAAACAGAGAGTATTGAAGTAATATAAGACATTGTAACTTCCCTAAATAAGGTGAAGACCAGGCTGTTCTTATAGGAAATTTAATACTAAATCCGAAAATGTCGTCAAAGTTTGAAAAATATTTATATAAACGGAGATATTACAGCTTTTATTGTAAAAACGGGGTTTCCTCAAAAAAGTCTTTGATTTATCGTATATCTGCAACGGATTGGAATAGAAAGGTGAGGTCTGTGGCATTTTTCTACATTTTTGATCTAGCTTCACCCCATTTTTTATGACACTAAGAGGTCATATAATGGCACCCTGTTTGGTCCCATATTTTCTGATGCCCTCTGTAGTTTCAGAAAGCCGCTCTCAAAAGCTATAAAGGACTTGGCAACGATATCAATATCATCAGCGTAGCCCTAACAGCTCGAACAGATTTGTAAATATCATGCCCCTTGTCTGAATGCTGGAGTCCCTTACAACCTTTTCCAGTGCCAAATCTAACAGTGAACATGCTAAGGCATCGCCTAAAGACTAAGCCCTTGTTGGAAGAAAGGTTTGAGGAGCATTCCGACTGAAATCGAACGCTCAACTGCCCATCGTGCATTGTTATCTTTACAAGGCGAATAAGTCTGGAAGGGACATTTAGTTCTCCTATTTCTTCATACAACTTTTGTCTTCTGATAGTATCGTAGGAAATTTTAAAATCAATGAACAATTGATGAGTGGGAATTTTATGTTCTTGACATGTTTCCAGAATCGTACGGAGGGTTGTTTGATCAATTGTTAATCTGCCCATGCGAAAGCCGGCTTGGTATTTTCCAATCTCACATTCGAGAAACGGGGCTAGCCTACTATATATATAATAAAATATGCAATATTCTTTGAAAACCAAAAAAACAAAACAAAACTTTTTTTTTTTCTTCCTATAGATTACCAGGTATGCAAGTTTAAAATGTCGTTTTAATTCCATTAGAATGCGCTCTTAGCCTATTGAAGGATTTGCTTATCTCTAAACGCTATTTTGTTTGTTAGTCATTTGTTTTTTAAGTCGTTTACGTGGACGTATCATACCTTTCTTTGGTGTTAAAAATGTCTAATTTTAATCGACCAAAAAAGTTTGAGGACTTCGAATTGCAATCTTTATTAGACGAAGACAATACCCAAACCCAACAAATGATGGCAAAACAGTTGAATGTCACTAGGCAAGCCATTTCCGATCGCCTGAGAGCTATGGGAAAGATTCAAAAGGTTGGAAAATGGGTTCCACATGAATTGGACGAACGACAGATGGAAAAACGAAAAAAACTGTGTGCGAAATGCTGCTTTTACGCCACGAAAGAAAGGGTTTTTTGCATCGAGTTGTAACTGGCGATGAAAAATGGATTTATTTTCAGAATCCCAAACGAAAAAAAAAATCATGGGTAACGCCAGGACAACCATCCACATCGAGTGCAAGACCGGATCGTTTTGGAAAGAAGACAATGCTGTGTGTGGTGGGATCAGAAGGGAGTAGTCTACTACGAGCTTCTCAAACCCGGCGAAACAGTCAATACCGAGCGCTACCGACAACAAATGATCAATTTGAGTCACGCATTGATCTACTTTGAATAAAATATATTATACTTTTTTTTAAATTACTGTGTATTTATTTTAAGAAATAAACGACATTTTAAACTTGCATACCTGGTATTTACAATTTGGAACCAACAGCTCCAGTCCCTGGCCACTTTCATCCAGTTGGTTCCCATTCTTCGGGTAATTTCATCTCTCCACCTCATGTACTGCCTTCCCCTGCTTCTTACTTGGCCGATCGGTGCTGCTTTTCGACCATATTTCGTCCTTGACTCTCGCTAGGTGTCCAGCCCACCTCCATTTCAGTTTTTGGGCTTCCTTGCTGACACTTTTAACTTTTACACGAGTTAGGATATCTCGGTTCTTAATCTCTTCACTTCTTCGGATTTCCGCCATACTCCTTAAAATTTTCATTTGGATGGTGTCTAATTTCGCCTGTTCCTTTTTTGTTATTGCCAAAGTCTGAGCACCATACAGGATTGAGGGGAAAATACAAGACTGTAGGCCAGTATTTATGCCATCCTATTTTTATCCTTCTGTCCAGTTCTTTGCTGTATTTTTTTTTCTACAGAAATTTCCTGTCCTAGATCCAGAGATATGAATTGATTTGAGTATTCTGTTACATGTTCTCCTATTCTTATATGTTGTTCTCCTGTATTTGAAATTACTTTCGATTTTTGGTAATTTATTTGCAAACCATATTTTTTACTCTTATCAATCAGATCATTGATCATTTTAAGCAAATCAGTTTTTCTAGGAGCCAATAAACAAATGTCGTCTGCAAACCTTAAATTATATAAGTACATTATGGAAATAATGCTTATTAATTGCATGCTACAATACAAGATTTTCATCGAAAAACAAATAAACGTTAATATTGTAAGTTCTTTTCTTCTTTCTTAAGGATTAATGGAAGAGAGTCCGATACGTTTACAATTAATAAAGGTGTAAAACAAGGAGATAGTTTGAGCCCCCTCCTGTTCATTATATACATGGATGAGATTTTGAAAATGTGCAAACGTAGAACAGCCCGTACTGCTATTGGAAAGTGGAATATGAGGACAATCCTTGCTCAAGTAATGGTATTCACGGATGACATTGTCCTTATAGCTGATACCAAAGAGAGCCTACAGCAAGCTGTAATTGAATGGGAGGCCGAGCTTGAAAGGAAGGGAATGACCATTAATGTCAAGAAGAGTAAAATAATGCAAATTGGTCGGGAACAAGAATACGTTGAGGTATTTTGCAAGGGTGAAGCATTGGAAATGGTAGACGACTACACTTACCTGGGAACAGTGATAAGCAGGAATGGAAAGGTAGACCAAGAGATATCCAACAGAATAAAGAATGCAAACTCCATCTACTACCACCTCTGCAACACGGTTATAGGGAAAAGGGAGGTGGAGAAAAATGTTAAGTTACATATCTTCAAAGCTGTTTACCTGCCTACTCTTCTATATGGAAGTGAAAGCTGGGTACCATTAGGGAAGCACCTAAGCAGAGTTACTGCAGCGGAAATGAGGTAACTTCGGGAAGTAGCGGGCCGAACCAGAAGGGATCGGATCAGGAACGATAGGACTAGAGAGGATCTAGGGGTTGTCTCTCTAAAGGATACCCTTGAAAAGAGGCAACTTAGATGGTTCGGACATCTCTGCCGGATGAATGAGGACCGAGACCCGAGAAAGTACTTTGAGGCCAGACCAACAGGAAAACGTCCCAGAGGGAGACCCAGAACTCAATGGATGGACTACATCTCCAAGGTGGGAGAGAAGAGAGGTAAAGGCAGGAATGCCATGAGGGCGCTGGCTCGGGATAGGGAGGATTGGTTTGCCTGGACAGAGGCACCTCCACGCTGAAAGGCACTAAGGAGGAAGAGAAAGAAAGAAAGAAAGTTCTTTTCTTATGAGAGCGGGCAAAGCCGCGAATTTGATAGCTACAATGAAATAAAATCATAAATGTTTATATGTATACTAGCTGAAAGTACCCTGCCCCGCTACGGTTTAATATCATTAGGATTAAGGACAACTTAAATTAGTAAAAGTTAAGCTTAACGTTGATAATTGTTATTACTTAAATAAACCTAAAGAATTCCATTCTTAGAATAATTTTAATAAGTAAATTTGACAATTTGCAAAAGTTAATTTTATATTATTTTGATAGTCCTCCAGTGAAGCTTCGAGGCAGCACTAGTATCTTACCCAGCTCTGATAACAGACCACCAGCTTTTCTTATGGCATACTTTAAGAGAATATAGTCTCAACTTCTCAACTTTTTTTGATTTTAGAAATGCTAGGTACAACTTGGGCCTGGTTGAGAAAAGCCGATTATCTTGTGACCGGAAAAATGAAGGAAGAGTAGTTGGGGGCGAAGCTACAGGTGAAGCAATGTTGGTGGGTTGCTCGTAAGGAATATGTACATCGAACTGGCCTAACATGTCATCACCAGAGAACATAAGTCTTTTAACCTCCTCTTTAACCTAAGTCTTTTACCTCTTTTAACATAAGCCTCTGCAGCCACAGAAAGTACCATATTATAAGGTTTCGACATCGATCGTATTTTTGTTTGTTTACAACTATAAGGAGCTTAATTTGTGGTCAAAGTGTGTAGCTTAAACATCTAACCTATTTTTTAACTTAGCTTATCTCCAAATACCATATGACAATTAATCTATTATTATTCACCCAATAAAAATTGTAATCGCATTTTTCGCGAATTAGCCGCGATCCAGGCCGATTTTTTAAAATTCCTTTCTTAGCGAGCACCTAGGGCCCTAGAGGAAGCTACATACCGAATTTCATTTCGATCCGTTCGGTGGTTTTTGAGATTTCGTGTTAAATGAGTGAGTGGTATTTGACAAATATATAATAGATTATAAATAAAAATATTCTGTGTATTCACAAAAATTTAATATTTAAAAGAGTTTTCCATATTCTCCCTCTGGTGCATCAGGATTAGGGTATACAACATAAAGTGTGATATCCTTCCTAACCTTAAAGGTTAACGTGTGATAAGGGAGAAGCAGCAGGGTTGTTCCAAGCTTGATGATCCTGGAGTCTTCCAACATTGCTGAACCTCTTATCACTAGCACCATAGAGCAGGATTCTTGTTCTTCTATTGTGTAGGATTTCTCTGCTGGGACCTATTGATACAGGAAACTATTGTACTAAAAAATATTGAAAATATTGCTGCACAAGGTTTTACTATTGGGTTTTCACGCATGAAATGTATGATTTTTCTTTATAGAGGATTAAAACGTTACCTACTGATTCCTATCAAAATATTTACTATCTATAATAAAGTACTTGTTAATTCTTCTATTTGCAAACTGCGTTTGTTTTTTTTCTCAAGTAGGCATACAGATTTTAGTATAATTTTAACCGTGGCCATGGAAACACGCAATTTCCGAACGATTTTTTTTTATGAGTACAAACTCGGTCATTCCGCTGCCCAAGCAGCAAGAATTATTTATCATGGGTTTGGTGAAGGAAGTGCTAATGAAAGAAAATTATTGCGTTGGTCAACAAAATTTTCCTCAGGAGATTCGACATTAGAAAATCTGCCCCGTGGACGGGAAAAATAATTGATTCATCATCATACTGCAAAGAAATTGACCAAATGCATCAAAATTTGATCAAGCAACAGCCGGTACTGGTAAACAGGAAAGGACATATCCTTTACCATGATAACGCCCGACCTCATGTTTCGATACAGACAGTGAATAAATTAAAGGGATTGGGCTATGAAGTCTTACCGCACCCCCCATATTCCCCTGATCTATCCCCAACAGACTACCACTTTTTTCGGAGTTTAGGCAACTTTATGCAAGGAAAATTGCTTACCAATGATTTAGACATTAAAAATGCATTTTATGAAATCCTTTCATCACGTGACTCAACGTTTATCAAATCTCGGATAGAAAACTTGGTAAGCCGTTGGCAGAAGTGTATCGAAAATGATGGTAAATACTTTGAATAAAAAAATATGTTAGATTTTATCTCAAATTTTTATTTTCTTCCTGGTTCTAAAAACGATCATTTCATATGTGACAACCCAATATAAATTGATGTTTGATGCCATATTAGATGCAGAATTGATATAAGCCGCCATATTTAAATTAGAATTTATGGGTGATTCTCAAACTACAGGCAAATTTATATCTACCAAAACTCCAAATTTAAATGTTGATAAAGTTTGCTGCAAACATTTGACACTTCCTGGAGACTACCTGTGAGGATTGTAGGTGGTGCAGCAACACATTTTTTACTTTTTTTAATACACCTTTTATTAACTTTGCCTGTATGATACGGAATCTTTCATCGTAATTTTCACTGATTCCCAGCAATCTGATTAACTTGAAAATTTGCACATACTTCAAGGACCAATGACAATACAATAATTACACAACTTTGTTCTAATATTTTCACTTAGTCTAGTTAAATTATCCCCAAATTGGGGGTCTGCATTGCAAAAGGTGAAGTTGTAGGTTTTATGTTTTTATATGGACCAGGTGGGTCCTGAGAATAAAATATCAAAAATGAAACTTAATTTGATAAAGGGAAAATGTTTCGGGGGGCAAAATACCCAAACGTTATGAAAAAAAACATAGAATAATGCTTTCTTTCAAAAAATGTTATATTTACAAAACTGAAGTTTATTAAATTGTGCGTCTAAAGAAACATCTTAAGCTGAATTTGTTTTAGGCGTTAGGCCACAATCGATTGTCAAACATCGAAAAATTTTCACACTTTCAAAAAAAGTTAGTTTTGATCATGTATAACATAGAAATGGCTAATTCATTCAATAAATGTTATATATTAAAAGTTGTAGATCATTACATTTTGTGCAAGATAAGATTTTCAAAGCTTAATTTGGCCATTCCTACTCTGAGATATGTGAAAAAAACAAAAATTGTTGGTTGATTTAGGATAAACGGTATTAGTATTAAAATTGCGAATAGTACAGGGAAATTAGCTTCGAACCTTGAACTAAAAAAATTAAAAGGTCTGACTGCTACAAATTGTTCTTCACAATTAGCAATTTAGTTAGGATTACTATAAAAGCGTGTTTTTCTAGTTTTTTTTAAAACTATAATTTTATATTATTTAAATTTCAATTTAAAATTTTAACCCATGGCAATGTGAATGCCTCCACACCAATGTGAATTTATCCCCACATTTAAGTTGGCGTTCGAATTTGTAAGATCGACAGTTTGGTCTTAGATCACTCCTGCAGATATTGTATAGGAAACTTTCACCAGCTTTCATTAGGACTCGATATTTGTTTAATATGTCACCTTTCATAGCCTTGACAAAAATCCCATTTATAGAATTGGAATCTGATTTTCCAATAAAATAATCCGCCTTCCATCAAATTCCAGATGTGCGATTTCCTCAACTTGATATCCATACTTCAAGTGAGCGGTGGAATGTTTTATACTTTTGATATCAATTTTTTATTACAAAGGTGCGCTCTCATTGAGATCTGAATCTAGACTGACTTAATTATTATAGCGGTGTGACGTCACAAACCATATGTTTTGAGGCTACGTTTGTTTAACAAATGAATGATGTTAGGCTAGAAGGGAGAATATCCATAAAAATCGAAACTGAGATTTCATCGCAACCTATCAGCTTGTCCCAAGTACTATCACTTGATGTAGTTTCGTGGAGGCTAGAAAGAGTATTGTTCCATGTTTTTGAGTTAAATAATAAAGACTTTGTAATTTACAACTTCGATTTTTTCAGAACTATGGTTACGGTACATTTTCCCTTCTAGTCCAAGACCCATCAAATAACTGCGATAACACATTGAAAATTTAACGTTTTTTTAATTAAAGAAAATAATAAACAAATCTTCTTTTAGACGAAAAATAATACTTCAAGAAAAGGAGTTCTTTTTTTTGTTTGTTTGTATGTTATGCGATTACTCGGTCAATTCAGAATCAATTTTAACGATTCTTTTTTAGATCGGTAGGCACACTTCAGAGGTGGTCCCATAAAAAATATTAAATCAACGCAGCACTTTTTAAGAAAAAAAAAACAGTTAATAAAAATCATATAATAATCTAAAATCTCGATGGTAACTAAATCTGAATTATTAAAAAATTTATAATTTACATATACAGTCAACTCTCGATGTGTCAGACTTCGATAAGCTGAATTTTTAAATAATTCGAACAAAATCTTCGGTCGGAAGTACATTACACTTAAATTTCACCTCAAAGAGACGATTTCAGATAGAAAACGTTAAAAATAGTGTAAATAAGTCGAACTGAAAATAGGGTTCAGAAGAAAGAACTTCTAGGACCACCTCTATGAAATGAACTATTAGAATTCATCGCCTCTATAACTCGAACTCTGATTAAAAGAATTTCACGAGTAATTTATACTCCAGTTTCCTGTCATTGTTTATCTTTCCAGTTCATAGTTACATCAGTCACTTATTCTTAATTATTCACTCGAGTGGTTTTACAGTGGCTATTGGAAATTCTTTCAATTATCGAAAAGTTAAAATTGATTTGCAAAGTGGAGAAATGAGAAAGAAGTTGGGCGTTTGTTGCTAGTGAATTCCGAATTCCGCGTAGTTCTCTTTTAACCATCCTAAAGAATAAAGAAAAGATCGCCACTGGTGGAAGGCGGTAAGTCAACTTTTAGGCACCCTCAGAAAAAAACGCAGCTCAGTTGAAAGTTATATGATAAATTGGTACCGGGTATTTAATATTCTGTATCAATGATTTTATATGTATGTACAAACAATATTCCCATTAATGAAAATGTACGTAATGATTTCAACTACAGTTTTGGGTTCAATTTTCCCATTTACATGAAGATAAGTGGAATGATAACCTCGATAATTCTTTGTTCAGTAAGTTAAACTATTTTTCAGGAAAGCATGAAGATCGAGAATTGACTGTATAAACAAAAATACATTCACCACTAAAAAGTAAAAAATAAAAATAATTTTTAGAAAAAAAAAATAAAACCGACTTCAAGATTAAACCTACATATACAAACTTGAATTAAAAAATAAAAAATAATATTTTAATTGCTTCAAACAAAAACCATTACATGAAAATCAATGAAATTATCGATATTTATATACCTATTCACAATTTATGATCAGTTATTTTTGGAGTCGGTGCCAACCAAAATAAACAGAATTTGAAAAGAAATGGTAATTGTAAAGATCCTCTCACTGTTTCATCACCGCCACACCACTGTCTCCGGCCATTCGAAAGTTTATTGCTAAGGCAAGATTAAACTGCCCTCTTGGCACCGACTCTAAAAATAACTGATCATAAATTGTGAATAGGTATATAAGTATCGATAATTTCGTTGATTTTCATTTAATGGTTTTTGTTTCGAGGCAATTAAAATATTATTTTTTATTTTTTAGTTCAAGTTTGTATATGTAGGTTTAATCTTGAAGTCGGTTTTTTTTTTCTAAAATTTTTTTTTTTTAAAACTACTTTTTGAATAATCTAAAATTAATTTAAAAATAATTATTTTCAATTGAAACAAATTTGATGTTCGTTTGTTTTTCATATCTGGAACGGCAATAATAATATTGTCAATTGAATTTTATTGAAATATTAAACGATTCTATAATTGATACTAAACTTAAACTGCTGCAGAAAAAGGAGTAATCAAAGAAAATAATTTTACTCATGGAATCCTCAGAATGATGTAGACCTTTGAATTTGATTTTTTATTTTGTTTCGGACAATGGAGATTTGTGGATTTATATTAAAAAGGCTATATATTTTAATCTGTGATTACTAGATTACAATAGTTTATAATGATGTAAAAACGTCATTCAACTCACGGAAATATGAAAGACTCCAAATTCTTTGGCTGGAGGAGTAAAGGAGGTTAGATATTTGTTGATAACAGTGGGACGGTAGATCAGAGATTCCGGGCTAGTTGGTGAAAAATCGGCGATGGCTAAGAATTCATCAACATCTCTATACATATCTGTCAAGCCACACCTTACGATGTTTTCTGAGGACGCGGATACTTCGATGCAATCTGGAATATTAATTACTGTTAATTAATATTTGACCTATAATTAACACTTATATACTACTTATACTACCCTTATTTCAATAGAAAAATTATTGAAACCGTGTTCAAACGAGATAAAACTGCACGATAATTGTGACGGTACTCGACGAGCAGTTGATATCCTTGGTAAACTTTAATTCGCACGGAGATCGGATATTTAATCTATACCGATGAAAGCGGGGTAGATAATGAGTAAAGCAAAAAAAAGTTTTCTTGGGAATGATGAGCGTTGGATTTTGCGCCAAATAAAAAATAATCCAAAATTAAGTGTTCCAAAGTTGGCTACATTAGTAATGAAACATTTAAATAAAAAAGTATGTGCTGAAACCATTCCAATGGTCTTAAGAAAAAACCAATGCAATGGTAGAGTTGCAAGGCAAAAACCTTATATCCAATAGTGGAACGGAAAGTAAAATCTCATTCCGCTTTTAAGTCGGAAAGGCCCATCACTAGTTGTTTTGTACGGAAGCGAGATCTGGACGTTGACTCTAAAATGCAGGAAATGAAAATCCTCCGAAAAATATATCTTCCTAATAAAAAGTTTGGAATCTTTGATGTATGAAAACAATGACGAGATTGTAACCAATATAAAGAGTGGCTCAATAAGATAACTAGACTTTAACTATTGGCCGAATAAGGATCAAATTTTTTAGGCTCTATCCTATTTCCAGCCTTCGCTGGAGTGGAAGATTGCTTAGATTTCTTGGAGGTTGTCACGATTAAAAGTTATTTTTTATATAACCACTTGCCCTGCAGTACCCTCTCCTCTCACTGCGAGGTTATTTTAGCCAGCCATCATCGTAGGATACAGTTCATATCCTAGCACTCCAAAATGATCAATTCAAAAATACTGAGAACCAGCTTCCATACGATAGAACCAAGGATTGAAAACTCTTGTTGAGAATCATTTGTGGTCCTTGTATAGCCCTGGCCTCCTCCACAATCTTCCTCTACTCAAACCTGTCCTCAGCTACCATTTTCCATCCTCTCACACCCAGAGTCCGGAGATCGTCTACCACATCTTCGAACCAACAAATTCAAGGCCTAAATCTTCTTCTCTTTTCATCAGGCCGTTATTATTCGGCCAATAGTTAAAGTCTAGTTATCTTATTGAGCCCCTCGCTATATTGGTTACAATCTCGTCATTGTTTTCATACATCAAAGATTCCAAAATGTTTTATTAGGAAGATATATTTTTCGGAGGATTTTCATTTCTTGCATTTTAGAGTCAACGTCCAGGTCTCGCTTCCGTACATAACAACTAGTGATGGGCCGTTCCGACTTAAAAGCGGAATGAGATTTTACTTTCCGTTCCACTATTGGAACCAGTTCCAGTTTACGTTCCGTTCCACTTTTCGTTTCACGTCAGTTTGATTACCTACTTATACCTACTTACCATGCGGTTTCGTTCCATCCCTTGTTGTGACTTCGAGCTATTTGTCTACTTCTATTTTATAATTAAACATTTTATAAGTACTATAATATTAAGAAGATTTAAATAGCTAAGTTTATAAAAGTAAACTTTTAAAATAGTTTTATTCACTCAAAAATTTTTTTGCACAATTAAGAGAGAATTTTTCAATTACGTTTGGTTCCGAGAAAAAAGGAGTAATCAACTCTTGTGTACAGTTTTTGAACTAATAGCGAAAAAATTATTTAATTACATATGCCGAAAAGCCTTGTGTGGTTCATTTCTCTGAATACGAAAGAAGAAGCCGAGCTCTGTCGGTAGAATAGAAAATTTCAACGAAAGCGGTTTATTTTGCAGATGCGTGGGCTAGTGGAGCGATGGAGAGAGGGGAGGGAAGCAAGAGCGTCAGGATCAACGCAACAAAGCAGTCGGAACGACCTTGGGTGGAACGAAACCAGAGATGCAGTCTAAACTCTACTACACCGGGGGACGGAACTTGGAACTGTTTCCAGCTTTGAACCGGTTTGGAACGAAACGAGAGATCTTTTGGCGTTGGTTTTCGTTCCCGGTGGAACGAAAAATTTGGGCTATTCGTTTCGTTCCAAACCGGTTCAAAGCTGGAACCAGTTCCAAATTCCGTTCCACCCAGATCGACCCATCACTAGTAACAACAGGTTGTAGGATCGAATAATTTTCACGAGACACCAATAGCACATATTTCCAGCTATTATTCTTACTATAATTTCTCATTTGATCTATCACTCTCACTCTCATTGATAATAGTACCCAGGTACTCTTTAAACTCTTTGGAAGCGGTATCCAGCCCCTTTAATGTATCTATTTCCTCTTTATTCTTTGGTCGTTACCTTATATTTAGTTTTTCCTTTATTTATTATGAGCCCTACATTCCTTTTTTACACTCCTCGAAAGCTCCTTAGAGGACATTGGCTGTTCTTCCCGTAATCATCGCCTGCAAATGCTAAGTGTTGGGCCAATCTCTGGTATTGTGTGGATCTATCTCATGACTAGTTTCAACGTCAAATTCTATAATACTGGAGAATGAGTGTCTCCTTGTTTTTCACCTTATTGTATTTCAAAATCCTTTGACAGATGTTATTGAACTTACACTAATCCTTTACGATCCTGCTGGGTCATCTTAAAAAAGGTCATCTAATAAGCTTTATGGAATATCCCATACGTTTGAAGTATACGATATTAAATACATACTTCAAACGAAGAAAATTTAGAACAAAAATCTATTGACTAACAAGGGGAGGACACACTCTGTCTCTCACGGATCTTGTTGGCAATTTTTTTGTCGGTTCCTGGTCAAAAAATAATAAACATGTATTTTGCCGTTCCGACCAATGGGCCCTAAGAGCTGAGAAAAAAAAATTAAAATAGCATTAAACTAATTTATTTTTTATCTAGAGTTTAAAAAATGATATCGACATGATTCTTGCACCAAGATTTTTAGTTTTGATTGCGGATTTAAGGAAAAATACAGTCGCTCCATAGATTTTGGTTTAGGTTAATAAAATTCTAAAAAAATGATTAGTTTTTCAAGCAAACTACCTCTATAGATTTTTTACACAAACATTGATGTCAGATTCTAATTCAGCACCCTCAGAAACATTAAAAAACGGTTATTCAACAAAATCAAAAAATAGAGAAGATAGTCAGGGATGCAGTCAAAGTAACACCACGTCAAAGAAGAATTCTTTAATACGTGCCAACGTTTCGACCTGCGTTGCAGGTTTCATCATCCGGTCAACCATACTTTTATCATCATAAATCAAAAAATATAATTTTTAAACCGATTATTGGTTACATACCTTTAAATCGGCATTACTTTGTCACGAAATTCACTGGTTGGTATCGCTGGAAAATTGGAAAATCCGAAAATAATTTTGATTTTTAACTTGAATTTGAAATCAGATAGGTTCATGAAACCAAATACATTTCAAGCGTATTACCACCCTATATTCTTTGTAAAAAATAAAGTTAATACGTTAAATCGCCTAAGCGTAATTCATGTTTTTATCAATTTAAACAAAAGTTGCCTACCATTTTTTAGTCAGGCAAATTTTTAAGCTTGAAATTTTTATTTTTCTATTTGGAAGAAATTTCGTATTTAAGGGTTCTTCGAATGCTGAATTCGAATCCGATGTCGGTTCTTGTGAAAAAAATATATTTAACGTACTTCACTTGAAAAATTTTAGATTTTACACTGTAATATGTGATGGAAACTTTTTTTAGCCTAATAATTGCATTTCAACACCCTCAAAACTCAGGAAACGTATAAATATATATAGATACCGATAAAACAAATATACATATATATACAGGGTGAGTATCTCTTAGTGTAAAAAAAAAATTGGGTTAAACTAGATCAAAAATGTAGCTAAATGCCGCAAATCTCACCTTTCTATTCCAATCCGTTGCAGATATACGATAAATCAAAGACTTTTTTGAGGAAATCACGTTTTTCCCCATAAAAACTGTAATATCTCCATTTTGTCTAAATATTTTTCAAATTTTGGCCACATTTTCAGATTTAGCATTAAATTTCCTATAAGAACAGAGTACAAGTAACCTTGAATTTTACAAACTTGATATCTAAAGAACAGCTTGATCTTCACCTTATTTGGGGAAGTCACAATGTCTTATTTACTTCAACACTCACCGTTTTTCGTAAAAACTATCCACAAAACGTCAAATCTCACAAAAACTTGCAAATTTAATCAGCTTTCAAATGATATGTTAAACGTAATGATTTTGTTTCAATTTCATGGAGATATTTACTTTTGAAACCGAAAAAACATGGTGTTCTCATTTTGTATACAAATCAGTTACTTGGGTAAATGAAACATTATGACAATCCCTTAATGGAAATGTGCATTTTAAACATAATAAACTCTTCATTGGAATAAAAAGCAAAGGAAAAAATGATTGTTTAATAGAAAATAAAGGAAAACTGTCAATAAAGCGACACCAGATCAGAGGATCTTATGTTAATACATTTATTTATTTATTATGTGATTTATGACTAGATGAGTCTCATTTTTACAGGGGAAGGCATTTCGACCATTCATAATAACGATATACATGGATTGGTAGAAATGCCATCCCCTGTAAAAACAGACTCTTCTGCCCATAAAATTCACTTCAAAAAGTAGTATTCTTAGACACAATCTGCATTCAGAAGCTAACGGCAAAATTAAGGTCTATGTTCATTATCACTGGATTTTAAACATTACATTGAAAATCTAATAAAATAAATAATAATAATAAATAAATGTAATAATATCATATCCTCTGATGTAGTGTCGCTTTATTGACAGTTTTCCTTTATTTTCTATTAAACAATCATTTTTTCCTTTGCTTTTTATTCCAATGAAGAGTTTATTATGTTAAAATGCACATTTCCATTAAGGGATTTTCATAATGTGTTATTTACCCAAGTAGCTGATTTGTATACAAACTGAGAACACCATATTTTTTTCGGTTTCAAAAGTAAATATCTCCATGAAATTGAAACAAAATCATTACGTTTAACATATCATTCGAAAGCTGATTAAATTTGCAAGTTTTTTGTGAGATTTGACGTTTTGTGGATAGTTTTTACGAAAAACGGTGAGTGTTGAAGTAAATAAGACATTGTGACTTCCCCAAATAAGGTGAAGATCAAGCTGTTCTTTAGATACCAAGTTTGTAAAATTCAAGGTTACGTGTACTCTGTTCTTATAAGAAATTTAATGCTAAATCTGAAAAATGTGGCCAAAATTTGAAAAATATTTAGACAAAATGGAGATATTACAGTTTTTATGGAAAAAACGTGATTTCCTCAAAAAAGTCTTTGATTTATCGTATATCTGCAACGGATTGGAATAGAAAGGTGAGATTTGCGGCATTTAGCTACATTTTTGATCTAGTTTAACCCAATTTTTTTTTTTTACACTAAGAGATACTCACCCTGTATATACTAATTGGGAGAAATAACTTATTACAAATTAATGTTTACATAATATACAAACAGAACCACATATAAGACTTGATTGTTAAGTTTTTACAATTTTTATTTTATTTTGCAGTTGAACAAGTTAAAATATGATTGTGATAGTTGACATAAAAACATTATAGCAATAACTGCCTCACTTCCGTTGCTGACAGGATTTTGTTGTTAGGCGATTTAACGTATTAACTTTATTTTTTACAAAGAATATAGGGTGGTAATACGCTTGAAATGTATTTGGTTTCATGAACCTATCTGATTTCAAATTCAAGTTAAAAATCAAAATTATTTTCGGATTTTCCAATTTTCCAGCGATACCAACCAGTGAATTTCGTGACAAAGTAATGCCGATTTAAAGGTATGTAACCAATAATCGGTTTAAAAATTTTATTTTCCTCGAAGAGGGTGAAAAAAATTATATTTTTTGATTTTGTTGAATAAGCGTTTTTTAATGTTTCTGAGGGTGCTGAATTAGAATCTGACATCAATGTTTGTGTAAAAAATCTATATAGGTAGTTTGCTTGAAGGACTAATCATTTTTTTAGAATTTAATTAACCTATACCAAAATCTATGGAGCGACTGTATTTTTCTTTAAATCCGCAATCAAAACCAAAAATCTTGGAGCAAGAATCGTGTCGATATAATTTTTTAAACTCGAGATAAAAAATAAATTAGTTTAATGCTATTTTATTTTTTTTTTCTCGGCTTCTAGGGTCCATTGTTCGGAACGGCAAAATAGGTGTCTATTATTCTTTGACCAGGAACCTCCAAAAAAATTGCCAACAAGATCTGTGAGAGACTGAGTGTTTCCTCCCCTTGTATGTACTAATGTTGCGTGATATAAGTTCCAAGAATTTTTATTAACTACGTTTTTGGTCAAATTTAATCGAAAGAACCAGGGTTCCTTTAAAATTAGTGGTACGATAGACTTATAGTATATGCCTGTAGATGACTTCTGATAATTCTGTTCCCACTTATTAAGCGTGTTTTTTTAACATCGAAAAGTATTCCAAGTACGGTAGTATTATGTCAGTGGTATGCGTTAGGTTGACGGAAGATTTTCAAGGCAGTCTGCCTCGTCATTTTCGGGAATTCCCATGTATGCCTTGATCCAAATAAATATTATTTGGATCAATTTTTTTTTTCAGTGCGTGGTAGTGCTCTTTTATGACGTAGGCTAGAATGTTATTTTTATTTATGTTGCTATTACCAGTTTTCTCTAAGCAAGGATTTTACATTTGCATTAATGATAACGGGAGGCAACGAGTTTAATTTTTTGTTTATTATCATATCAAATTTTTTAAATAACATATCGTATTCAACTGAATATATTAGTAGTTTACAACTGATAAATGAGTTAACGGCTAAATGTTGGTATTTTATAAAACTATCGTAAATCATAGGAACATATTTTTTCTTTTCCCAATATTTCGAGGTTAGAATGAGAATACTCAACGATACTATTTTATTGTAACATTTTTCATTACTAGCCTTAATCTTGAAAAGCATTCTATCTGCTGATAGTTGTCTTCTAAACTTTAAATATGTTTCACCAGCCTCATTATATAACACGGAGTGGAATTAATTATTAATCGGAGTGGAATTAAGAAGTCCTAAGCACATTCTTCATCATTCTAAACACCTATTATGAATCGTTCACTAGTAACTTAGGAATTACCTCCTTCAAGGTACGCATGTACAGTGCCTGATGGTATGAAGACAGCTTCGCCTGAACTTAATTCAAAACGGTTGAAAAATAATGAGGCGTATACTCCGCAGTCGTAAGGGTACTCTTGGTGAAGTTTCTTTAATAAATTGTAATTCACGGCCGCCTTTTCCTCTTCATCTGAAATTGTTTTAAAATTAGATGATGTCAAAATTCAATGTATAAATCTATATTGAATATTGAAAGGTTCAATTTGTTTTTTTTAATAAATCTATATATTATTCTTTTGTAGTTCTTCGTGCCACATTTTTAAAAACATTTAAGCGCCTTCGTGATTATTCTATTGGATATCTGCTGAATATTAATATTACAAAAAATTATATTTACTATGATATTAGCGAGAACTGCCATTGTTGCTAGGCGACATTGACGCTTAGATGTTTTTAACTCGTCGCCATGGAGACAGTATATCATGGAATGGCACTATATACTGGTTTATTTTATTATAGTGCAAAACTTATTAATGCTATTAGTCCAGCCAATAATCACTCGAAAAATATGTTTCAATAAACATTAAAGCTAATTAAATTTTCTATAAAATTCTAACCGTTTTCGAGATATTCGTTATTGAAAATCAGCGATTTTCGTGAAAAACAAATGTTACCTCACTTTTTGTCAAACTTTTGCTTCTAGTACCTAGTAAACAATCGTTTCTCAGGAAAAATGTCTGAATCAAAATTGTAGAGAATTAAATTTGCTTTAATTTCATATATACGTTTCTGGTATTTGAAGCTAATGATTACCAAAAAATGAGGTAAACATTTTGTTAATTTCTAAAATTATCGATATTTAATAACGTATAACCTCTCAATATCCAATAGTGCGTTAAGCTGGCTTCATTCTTTTTTATCCAACCGTTCCCAAACAGTGATTATACCTGGAAAACCTCACTCATCTTCACTACCACTCTCGCGAGGAGTACCCCAGGGATCTTCTCTTTCACCTACCCTATTTTCTATTTATATTAACGACTTGCCGAATCGCATCCACTACTCCCAATATCATCTTTATGCTGACGACTTGCAAATATATTTATCCTTTCATCCTTCAAATATGCTAGAGGCGACTTGTAAGCTACAGAAAGACATAGATAGCATTAACCTTTGGGCAGTGGAGAATAAATTAAGTCTAAATCCAGAAAAAACAAAGGCTATTCTCATTGGGTCAAAACCTCACCTAAAAGCTCTTCCCTACTATCCACTGCTTTTCCTAAAAAACCGTCCAATTCATTTCCAAAATTCCATTAAAAATCTGGGAATAACTTTCGATAAACATCTTGCATGGAATAGCCATATCTCTCAAATCACGAGAAAATCTATTTTTATTCTTAAGCAACTTTCACATTACCGTGATTCATTACCACTAAGTACTCGAAAACTTTTAGTATCATCACTCATTTTTCCTAACTTTGACTACGGATGCGTAGTATATGGAGGACTGTCTGATGAGCTCGAGATGAGATGTAAAAGAGTAATGAACTGTTTTATTAGATTTATTTTCGGGATCTCCAGACGTTCTCACATATCTCACAGGTATTCTGAAATCGGGTGGCTGTACCCCGGTTTTCGACGTCAATACTTCCTGGGTGCTCTCATATTTCAAACCTTGAAAACCAAAAAAACCCACCTATATCCATGACCTCCTTACTCTGCGCTCCTCCATTCACCTCTTAAATACTAGAACCCAACCCATCAACCTATACACTCCGGCGCATCGAACTGCATCCTTCGAGAAATCCTTTATTATCCGTGCTTCCTCGTTATGGAATTCATTGCCCATCACAATTCGAAAAAGATCCACTCTTACTTCCTTTAAACATCATTTATTCCTTTACCTCCTTCATTTTCAATCTTCCGAGCTAATGTAAAACGTGAATATTTATGTAATATACATTATAATAGTATACATAAGATGTATCATTTTACAAGATGTCACAGTTATCTTGTAACATATAATTTAATTCTTTATCAATTTTTATTATTATCTATTGTTATTATTTATTATAATTAATTATCAAAGCCAGACGATTGTCCTATGTACTGTAATCATATGTTATTCTTAGGGGACAAGTAGTCCCAGAATAAAGTTTATTTTCTTCTTCTTCTTCTTCTATATCTCGAAAACCGTTGGAATTTCGACAAATATGTATATAATTAATTGTATAGGAAATTTAATTAGCTCTAATTTTGATCTGTAGTATATTTTTCTAGAGTCCACCGTTATCGAGATATAATTGAAAAACACAAAATTGGGACTTTCTCCCCCTCCCACCCTTACCCCCCAGGGACGGTGACTTTTAGTGTGTTTACCTTCTAACTACTCCTAGCGAAGCTATGAAGTCAAAAATTATCGCATATTTTATGCACTCTACACCCTTAATTTCAGCACTCTTTTACTGGGGTCTCACTTCTCTGCGAAAATATGTTTGTTGGTACTCATTTGGCTACAGTTCCGAAACTAATTGTTCGATCCAAAATTATTATTTTGTATCTGAATGCTCGTTAAATTTTCTATAAGGACCTATACATTAAATTTTGATCACGTCCCATTAAATACCCATAACACCATGTTAAAAACCGCTTACTGTTTTGAAATTTAAAGTTTTTTTTTGGCATAGTTTTCACTATAACTCGAAAACTATTTGTCAGATCTGAAATTTCTTTTTTGTAACTAAAATCTAGTTAATTTTACTATTAGGCCCTATATATGAAATTTTGTTTAAGTCCCGTAATAAACGCAAGCCTGAACGTTAAATACGTATGTTTTGGCAAAGTATGACGATATTGAAATAATCATTGGACTGGTTTGAATGCATAGAGTGACTTAACCAAAATTTCTTATATAGGGCCTAATAGCAAATTTAACGAGCATTCAGATAAAAAATAGAAATTTTGGATCGAACAATTAGTTTCGGAACTGTAGCCAAATGAGTATCACCAAATATTTTTTCGCAGAGAAGTGCGACCCCAGTTAAAGAGTGCTGAAATGAGGGGTATTGAGTGCATGAAATATAAGATAATTTTTGACTTCACAGCTTCGTTGGGAGTAGTTAGAAGGTGACATACTAAATATTCCCACCCCTGGGGGTGAGCTAAGGATGGGGGGAGGGGAGAAGGTCCCAATTTTGTGTTTTTCAATTATATCTCGAAAAAGGCGGACTTCTTCCACGGCGAACTTCCAAAGGTTTTATTGAAAATCGATAGTTTAAAAAAAAAAAAAAAAATTTATCTCACTTTTTGCTTATAGTGCCTTCCATGATCGTTTCTTAGAAAAAATGACAGAATCAAAGTTGTAGAACACTAAATGTACTTTAATTTCATATATACGTTTCTGGCACATAAGGCAAACGTTTGACCGAAAGTGAGGTAAAAAAATTTTTTTTCGAACATTATCGATTTTCAATAACGTATATCTCGAAAACGTTATTATATTTATTGTTATACGTTCAACAAATATGAATAAAAAACAATTTTGTAGGAAATTTAATAAGCTTAACTATTGATCTGTAACATATTTTTCTAGATTCCACCGTTTTCGAGATATAATCCAAAAGCCCAACAATAGGACCTTCTCCTCTCCTCCCCACCGTAAACTCACCCCCTGGCCTTTAGTATGTTCAACTTCTAACTACTCCTAGCTAAGCCGAGAAGTCAAAAATTATCGCCTATTTTATGCACTCTACACACCTCATTTTAGCACTCTTTGACTGGACTATATGTGGTATAAACTGTAATAAGTTCAGTTGTTCAGTTGGCCGAGGGGAAGGAGAAGTTACATTTCGAAAGTGGGGGAATTAACGGAAGCCTGAAAAATCCGACGCTGTCTATCAGACCTCTGCATTAAAAAAAAAAAAAAAAAAAAAAAAAACTACGACAAGGTAAAAAAATAATTAAAAAAGGCAAACTTTAAACGCCATTTCCCATATGTTGAGATTTTTGAAATGTTACAGTATTCCACGGAAGATGCGATATATAAATATATTTTTTAACGAATAACAATAAGTTTTAATCGTAGGTATCCATACTCCTCTATGGATAACAACATTTCCTAAAGATTAATCTGCTCTATGCTCTGTGAGGAGTTATTTGTTACTAACATGTAGTGTGCATCCATAGCATATATTTTTTATTGCACAATTGACACATTGCGAACGAAACTGGCACAATTATGAATCCCTAACTCCAACGACTCCCTTTAACAGATTTTACTCTTTACAAAATGATTTGATTAACTTGTATTTAGATTATTTATTTCACGGTCTGGTATTTGTTTCAATATCTTAGGATACAAATCATCAATTTAAACTAGTTCAACATAAGCTTCAAAAATTGTAGTTTAAAAAAACTACAAAAACACACTTTTATAGCAAACCTAACTAAAAAGCTTAGTGTGGTGAACAATTTGCAGCAGTCAGATCTTTTAATTTTTTGAGTTCAAGGTCTGAAGCTAATTTCCCTGTACTATTTTTTTTTTTTCCTTCATAGCCCCTATCTATGAAGAAAAAATATTGTAAGTGCTCTTTACATCGTTAGATGTCAAGAGGTAGAAAGGTAAGTGCCTTTTACTGTAACTGAGTTACATTTTAAGGCCTGTATGAGTGAGGGGGGGGGGGACTTGAGGTAGAGGGCGCTTTGTGTCTGCAGAGGTGTTGGGGCACACCTTTTGTTGAAGTTCTCCTGAAAAACATCAAATCAAAAAGTTTTATATACGAAAAATTTGGAAATGAAGACAGTCAGACTGTCTGTTGCCATCGTACAGGGGGTGGTGCCGGAGTTAAAGAATTGAATAAAAGATTGTTGAGGTGCTGGAGGGAATTAAAAAATTTGATATGGCTCCGCTTTATATGTTCCGGGACAGTAGGGAGTTCAAAAATTTCGTGCAGATCCGGGGGCTTCTTCTTCCGTAGCGTCGTCGTTCTCACAATTCTTCGAAGGATGGTACTATTCCTGATTTATTGGAATTTTTAACACAGTTTACTCGTATCTAAAAACAACCAACAAGTTTTGTTTTTTTGACATATCTCAGAGTAGAAATATGCAAATTTTTACTTTAAAAATCCTATCTTGCACAAAATGTAATGACCTACAACTTTTAGTATATAACATTTTTTTATTGAATTAGCCATTTCTGCGTTATAGACTCTTAAACATGACCAAAACTAAGTTTATAAAGTTGGCAAAATTCTTCGATGTTTGACAATCGATTATAGCTAAACGCCTTAATTAAATTAAGCTTAAGGGATTTTTTTAGACGCACAATTTAATAAACTTTAATTTTGTAAATAAAACATTTTCCGATTGAAAGCATTTTTCTATATGTTTTTTTTCGAAATCCGAAAAAAGTTCAACAAGTTTGGGTTTTTTGCCCCCCCCCCTCCCAAACATTTTCCCATTATCAAATGTAGTTTCATTTTTGATATTTTATTCTCAGACCCCACCTGATCCATATAAAAACGTAATACCTACTACTTCACCTTTTGCAAGGCAGACCTCCATTTTGGGAGTAATTTAACTAGACTAAGTGAGAACATTAGAACAAAGTTGTGCAATTATTGTATTGTCATTGGTTCTTGAAACGTTAGCAAATTTTCAAGTTAATCAGGTTGCTGGAAATTGGTGAAAATGACGATGTAAGATCCCGTTACTTACAGTTGAAGTTAATAAAAGCGTAATAAAAAGTTCATTGTTTTGACTTTGGAGCTTGTCAAGAGGGTTGCTGTCTTTCAAGGATTTTATTTAATATAATATTTTGATCACTTAGAAACATTTAATAATAATCTGACGATATTGCTATTATTCATACCTGCTGCTTCCATCCTTGTGAAAAAGATGTCTAAAGATAGTTTCATCTCCTGATGTGTTGCTGATAATAAGAAGTAGAGGACTCGCTTGAGATGTTTCACTTTTCCACAATAAAGATAATCTAAAATGCTCTCGTAAGGGGCGATGATAGCTAGCTCCGGTATACCTATGATATATAACTATAATAAAGAACTATCATATATATACTTAAGTTAAATGTTGAACCTAAGCTTTAACCCTTATCCTGGCAAGGGGAACTACAGTTTGGTCAAAGTATATTAAGTCTCTAGCTGGATGGTGACGTCGCAAACGGCTGAAGACCCTTCCCAACAAGTAGGCAGCTCTACAGGGCGGGATAAACGCGTTGAGCTTAGCTTTTCGACAATATTGTATTGTCAAAATATTGTGCAATTCTATTGATAATATTTGCGGCAAAGTCAGGTTGGGCTTTTGACAATGGTTGGCTCTGTGAGTTAACCATGTTTGCAACAGGTTTTTATTAGTTATTCATTGTTTCTCAGGCCTGTGATCTATTGATCCGTATAGATTGAGTCGTTTATTAAAGAAAACAGAAAAAAAGAATATCAACTTACATTCACACTAATATAATCGAAGAAATTGAAAAGGGAACCTCAGTTCCCCTTGCCAGGTTACCAGTACACCTACTATAGTATTGAAAAAAAAGGCGATTGATTTTACTTGTTGCCTGAATAAAAATCTTTATAAAAAGAACATCAAGAAAATGAAGATTGAGAAAGAAAGAAAAATGTAGATAAAACGCCTAGCGGAAAGAAGAGAGCATCAAATCTGCTAGAATTTTCTCTAAAAGCACCCATGGCTGATGTCGCTCATCCTTAGTGGAGTTGGTTCTGTATCCAGGAATGGAGCCTGGTCGCGCTTCGTTTGCAGGCAACAATCGAATAATTCATGGTGCCTGCCACAATTTCGATGAGACATCAGGTGGTCAACATTTCCAGACCTTCACAGGAAAACATAAATGTCCTTTATGTCACATCAACAAAACAATTTTTCTCTGATCAAAAATTGACAGTTCTTACCAGAAATTGTCCTTTCAGTACCACATCACTTCCAGTATCAGTCGTGCTGTGTTAGCAATAGCCTTTTATTTTTTTTTTAAATTTATGTAGAGGGTCCAAGTTGTCCTAAAATTTTTCATTCCTTTTTCTATATCCATTTTTATTTCTTCATTTTAGAGTCATATTCATTTTGGTTAATTATTCTTAGAAATGATATCTTTTAGTTAATGTGGAATTCTAAGTTGATACCAATGAGATGCTGAAAGACTTAATTTCTATTTTTCTAAAATCTCAGAAAGCAGCTGATATTTTTTTTTCTCGATATAGTTTACAATTTTATGACACGTTTAATAAGATTTAAATTTTTATCTTCCCTGATTTCCCTAGACGGCAAGCAGGCAAGGGGAACCACAGTTCCCAATTTGCTGCAAGAGCTACCTTACGGTGACCTGGCAAGGGGAACTACAGTTCCCTTTTTTGACGAATGGTGGTAAAAATAATTAAAACCAATTTTGGCGGGAATAGATAATCGTTATTTGATTTGTTAAGGCTAAACTTAAATTTTTCAAAAGAATTCTAAAAAAATTACCAATACTTCTGTTTTTGCCAAGAAAAGGGTTTACACCTGATAAATAACAAATTAGCCTCATGAGCTTTTAAGGGAAGCAACAGTCAATGTTCTTTTACTCTTGAAATTGACTCGACGTGCCAATTCGTCCTTCTTAGGGAGAGTTAATCAGCTTGGTAATTCTGCCGAATAACCTGCTGATGGTTAACTTGGAGTGATTTGTTATAAAGACAAATAAGTCGGAAGACTCTTCAGAACCATTGTTGGCTTGGCTTACTTGCGTGATCGTTAATTATTTTGATGATTTCCTCTATTATTTTCCTTATTACTTATGGTGAGACATCTTAGAGGTATTTACTCTCGTGATTGAAGAACTCTCGTTTAAACACAAACGTAGATGTAACTAACTAGAAATGGACCCACTAGTCGGGAAAGCCGACTGATCGACTTCTTTTCTAGTCTCCGATTAGTCGGGTAATTTGTTCCTTGGTTAGATGATTCATATGTGGGATAATGTTTCTATACAATACTAATAGGCTAATTGAAATGAAATATTGTCATTCATTTATAATAATTTTGACTTTAGATTCATCCCTGCAGTTTTTTCATTAAGTCAGGAATATTTTTTTGCTAATCATTGACTGTTCTTAAAGAAAAAAGAAACAATATGATAAATATAAAAAAAAAAAAAAATTGATACTTCAACAATACTGAATATAGAACTAATGTAACCTACTATTTTTTAGAATCAGAGTTTCGGTTGTTATAATGGCAAGTGGACAATACTGACGGACCGGCGCGCATTGCTTCGGAGCGGATTTTCCAACAAAGTTGGTTATGTAGGAAAATCCGCTCCGTTGAGATCCGTAGCAGTGTGCGCTGGCCTTAAAAGTAGGAACTTTTCCTTTCTGGTCCTGCTCTTTCTGAGAGCAATCGATTTCTTATTGCTTCTATGATTATGTATATAATCAGCCACAGGAAACAGTCGCTCACTTAAAAGGAAACTAGCTGCATGTCCTCACGGCTATAAATCTATAAACAGAACCACACCAACATTGCCAATATTACCATATTTCAAACGCAAGCAATGATTGGCTACTGGCTAGTCGGCCGAATTCATAGTCGGCGCATCTCTATTAATAACAGGTTCTAAAGGCAACAGTATATATCTACTTCGGTCTTACTATTAACCAACCTAAAGGTTATATACATATATGATATTTAAACTCATAAGATTCTTATCCTTACCTCTTAGAAACGCGAAAATTTCTTCTTTGCTCCTAAATCCTGCCAACAGTTCTAGGTTAAGTAACGAAATTACCAATTTCGGTTTTTGTTCGTCACTAGCGTAGATTTCTGGGTTGGTAAGGTGCAGCCTCTCCGCGTGTTCCTACCATAGAGAATTGAATATCATAGAGGAGACAAGGTAGCGGTGGAGGCAGAGTGGGGGTATGGCAGGGTGGGGGTATACTCCAAGCCAAGGGAAGGTATAGTAGTCTAGGAGGGGCTACTAAAATTTGTAAAAATAATAGGGAATTATTGTTTATTATATTTATATTTTCCCTATTATGTTATTTATATTTTCCCTATTATAGTATTTGTATTTTCCCTAATATGTTATTATTTTTACAAATTTTAGTGTTTTACCAATGTAATAATGTAAAGTTTTTAAAAGCATGTAGGCTTGATACCTCAATTAAATGTTGTAAATTGCAATTGCAATAGGATCCCATTCCCTCCTTCGATCGAATACCAACTACACTACTTTATTCCTAAATGGTCTCCCTATATCTTTCCTCTCCTATATTAAAAACCTAGGTTTAACAATCGATCAAACCGTTTCCTGGAATACTTCCAAGTTATTAACATCCATCACCCCCTGTTTATTCACAATATCCTAAATTTCAATTCCTCAAGAACCTTAATTAATACAGAGAGAGAGAGAGAGAGAGAGAGAGAGAGAGAGAGAGAGAGAGAGAGAGAGAGAGTATGCCTCGTTGAAGCATACTCCCACCACACCTTGTCTCCTCTATCATATTCAATTCTCTATGGTTCCTTCAAGCCTTATCTTTAGTTTTGACATCACTGGTACAGCTAATGCATTAAGGTCTTACCTTAGGAGGATGGCATCGCAGCGGTGTCGCTTTCTGTAATGATACAATCCTAACTTGGTATGGTAAATGGCCATTGTATAGCTCATCCCATTGCTTCCCTAGGACTTGCGGATAGTTGTTTATGAACAAATACAACGCTTCGTACCGCGATGCTATGAGGGTCGGGCTGTGGTTATTTGATTTGTCGGCGCTGAAGATGACGGTAGAATAGGTAGCCTCTTCGTCAAGGAGATTCCTCTTCTTGGAATGCCAGTAATAGATACCAGCTCTGCTGTCGTTCCCGATTTTCCCCCAGGAATGTTGCGTCAAAGAGCCCCATAATTCCATAATTGAGGTTTTTCTTTTAAAATTGTTATTAAATAAAATTCACGTGGATATTTTTATTTCATAGTTAATTTTTCACATGTTAATTTTTTATATAGATACTTTGAACCTCTTTGGGATTGAAGACGGTTTTAAGTACTTACGTAGTCTTAACAGCTGTTAGTAGTTTTTGTTTATCCAGTGGGGTTATCCTATAGGTTACCAACCTATCCTAGCTAGGTTAGGAAGGTCCATTCGGAGAATATAAGAATACAATATTGGTAATTAAACTTAAAAGTATTTAAACAGCTGATATCCCAACTCATCCTACCACTGTCCTCACCACTTACGCTGATGACACATTTGTGTTATCAGTAAACAACGATCCCTTCATTGCCTCTCAAACACTCCAAACCTTCAAGAATGGTGTCAAAAATGGAGAATCAAAATAAATCCAAACAAATCCCACCAAATAACGTTTACCCTACGACTTCCTGTCCTACAGTATACTTTAATGATATTCCACTAATCCCTGTTGAACAGATCCGCAACCTAGGACTCCACTTGGACAAACGTCTGACTTGGAATCAACATACAAGACTAAAACTGCCCGTCGTTACAGACTACTTCAACATTTACTGGACAAAAGTTCAAAGCTCCCAATTAATTACAAAAGTTATATACATGACTGTGATTAGACCTATTTGGACGTACGGAGCTGAGCTCAGGGGCTCTAGTAAACCGCCCAATTCATCACGTATTCAATCCTTACAATCCAAAATCCTCAATGATCCTTACTTTGTCACCAATAAACTTATCCATAAAGATCTTGATGTTCCATATGTTGCTGATTTAGCCCAAACCAGATACCTATCCTTTCATAGTAAACTGCATAACCACTCAAATCCATTAGTTTCTCAACTCGCTTCCCACTCCATTCCTGATAATCCTCCGAGGCGTCTGAAACGAACGTGGCCTAGAGACCTTCTAGTGTAGAATGTTTATTGAAGTACTACTGATGAGTAGTTCTTTTCAAGTTTTAACATGTTATTATAGTCGTTGTCAATACATTTATTTGATGTATATATTTTGTACAGTTTTAAATTTCAATAAATGTATATATATAAAAAAAGAAGGATTTAACATAAATATTAACGCTTATATTTTTAGCATTTTGCAAAATACATTAGCATACATTTAATTATTTTAAAATTACAAAGTAAATCTCACATAAGGGAGGGGGAGGGGGGTTTGGCCACATCTCATCTAATCTCACCAATTGAAGGCAGAAAAGTCTTAATTAAAAGACAAACATTTCTCATCATGTTCTGTTGTTCGTTATTATGAAATAATAGCACAATAATAGAGGGGTAATGCCTTCTTGCAGCCGCTGCAACAGTAATTCCCCTTTTGGCATCATCAAGGGCCTTCTTCATTTGCTGAGCCTCATAATTGAGTTTTTTTTTTTTTTTTGTTGGTACTATTTTAAAACTGAAAAAAAAGAGGTACCTAGTTCCGTGTTGTGCTAGTAGTTAATAGATGCTGCATCAGTAGTTAACACCCCACCCCCTGTCAACTACCGAATTTTGAGCTCTAAATTAGCCAAATCGGGTTCTTTCCTCTACCCCTGATTTTTCCTTTGCAGAGAACGCACATCCAATAAAGAAGGCGAGAAATGAGAAATGTTCTAAACAACAGGTTATACTAGGTTGATGCAAAAATAATGCAGGTTTTTGGTATTCAGTAAAAACAAGCCACAATTTAACTTCATTAAAATATATTTAATCAAAATAACTTCCATTACAATTTATACATTTTTGCCAACGCACAATTAATGCATTAATCCCAGAAGAGTAAAAAGTAGAGTCTCTGGAATCAACAAACTCTCGAAATGCATTTTCAGTGTCTTTCTGGGATTTGAACTGCTTCTCGCGCAGAAAGTTGTCCAGATCTTTAAAAAAAGTGAACACCACATGTCTGTAGGTGAGAGATCGGGTGAGTATGGAGGGTGTGGTAAAGTATCGTAACCCAACTCATGAAAACGTTTAATTGTCTGCCGTGCGACATGTGGACGGGTTTTTTCGTGAAGAAGGATTGGCCCTTTCCGATTAACTAATGCTGGGCACAAACGACGTAGTTTCTGGTTTATCTCATTAATTTCATTACAATACTTTTCAGCAGTGATGGTTTCACCTGAATTGAGGAACATGTAATGAATAAGTCCTGCAGATGACCACCAAACAGTGACCATAGTTTTTTTGGGTGTTAGCTTGGCTTTGGAAAATGTTGTGGTTTTTCGGAGTTATCCACTGTTTGATACGCTTCCTATTGTCGTACAATATCCATTTTTCATCGCACATTACTATACAACTGAGAAATGGACCATTTTTGTTGCTTAAGGAAAGCATAGAAGAGATTTCATACCTCCGATTCTTTTGGTGGTCATTCAGTTTATGGGGCACCCACTTGGCGAGCTTTTTTGTTTTTCCAATTGCCTCGAAATGGCGTACGATTGTTGATTGATCCACATCGAATTCTTCCGCTATTTCTCTAGTAGATTTGGTGGGGTCAGCTTCAACTATTGCCTTTAACTGCTCGTTGTCAATAGCAGAGGGACGGCCACCACCATCTTTGTTTGAAAGGTCAAAATTTGTGAAACCATCCCTGCACTGTAGATTCATTAATGGTACCCGGCCCCTAAACTTCATTAATATTTCGAGTCGTTTGCGCAGCACTTCGACCGAGTTTGAACTCATAAAAGTAAATTTGTCGAAAAACGCTCCTAGACGTCATTTTGTCTAGAGGCACTGAATTAAATGTAAAAAAAAAAGGATAATATAGGAAAGTAAGCGAGATAAATAGGCTTTAAAATGATGTGTATAACTTGGCATTGTGGATTAGTTTTGTTTACACAATTGGAATTAATAATGAAACGGAAATAAAATCCCGCATTATTTTTGCATCAACCTAATAAATATGTTTTAGTAGTTGGCACCCAATAAAATCCTCTTAATTTTCATCTATAACCACAAGAATCTAGTAAAATGTAGTACGGATACCTACTATTCTAAAGTATATTCATAAGTTGGACAGATATAAGCATTAGATAAAGAAAAAACACAATATATACCAGAGCATCCTTAGCCGATTGCACATGGATGATGGCGTTTAGTCAACTGAACTGGAGTTGTGACAACAAATTTGGTGTTGAAAACAGTTTTCCCGTCCAGGAAGTCATGGCTGCTACTCTTTGCATACAGAAATAACTGAAATACCCGCCAAAATTTAAAACGAAACGAAAGTGCAAACAGAAACCTTATTATAAGAGATTTATTATCAAACTGTCAACTACCAGTGCACTGTCAACTACTAGTGCACTCACCCTAATTGTTTCCTCTACCTAGAAACTTAGAAACATATCACGGATGTACATATTGATCTATGTGATTGAGGAGCAGTGCTGCCGATGCGGCTATTTTTTCCCGAAATCGGGAAATGTTTGGCATCGGCAGGAATTTAACGGGTATCTCCGAAAAACGGGTAATTTCGGGTATTTTTTCTTTCCATAACTGATTATGTTAACAACTATTACATCGTTATCTTTTTCTAAATTGGTAAAAACAATTATCGTCAAAAAGTTCAATAGCGATTGTAATATTTTTCGGTCAAGGAAGAATCGAAAATGTCAGTCTTCGATGACAATCAGAGGGATGAAAGCCGTTCAGTTCCTCAGAAGTCCACGTGAATGTTAGTTACCGCCACCAGCGCTGCTGTCCTTTCTTCGATCCTCACTTGAATGTTTGAGTGCGGCTTTTGTCACTGCCTTTTTCGAATGCTGCCATGGAAAGGGTTTTTAGCGACTTAAAAGATATAAAAAATCTCCACCGCAATAGCTTAGGTTGTGAGACACTGACAGCAATTTTGCAAGTAAAGGACAACATAAGCAGTTCGTTAAAAACTTTTAAACCCAATAATACCATGTTGACGACTAATGTTTGGGCAACCCTTCAAATAAAGGCGATAGTGATTTAGAAGAGTATATAAATTTTAATGTTTTATAAATAATAAGCTAAATAATTTAAAATTCTTGTTATTACCTGTATGTTATATTATATATTATGTTATTACCTAACTTGTAGGCGCCACATTTATATCTTGTTATTTATTTATTTGAGAGTTTTGGAGCGTAAAACTTATTGGTCATCAACGCTCGTCTGTTCTCGGTGGAAATTTAACTATATTTTGTAATATAGCTTTTCTCTATAAAGGAGGGCTATTACTTTTTCAATAATTTTTTCGTCGTTGCCAAGCGCCTCTGAGATGTTTTGAGGTATTCCTGATTCGGCTAG
Organism: Euschistus heros; assembly: GCA_003667255.2. Classification (NCBI taxonomy): domain Eukaryota; kingdom Metazoa; phylum Arthropoda; class Insecta; order Hemiptera; family Pentatomidae; genus Euschistus; species Euschistus heros. The sequence continues at coordinate 2,237,667 of RCWM02000146.1, forward strand.
CTTTTTGGTATAGTATGGGCATTCAGTAAACATATGGTTTATTGATAGAACATTGCCACATATTTCACAAATGGGAGGAGTCTCTTTGGTTATTAGGTGGAGATGTGTTATTCTGGAGTGGCCAATTCTTAATCGCGTTAGGATCACTTCTTCTCTGCGATTATTGCGGTAGGAACTGCTCCATGGTTTTATTTCCTTCTTAATAGCCTTGAGTTTACTCGGTGGGCAGTTATCCCACAATGCTTGCCATTCTTGGGATATCTTCTCTCTAAGTGGGCGTGCAAGTTTTAGCGCCGTTAGAAAAATTTTGCCAGGTCCTGGGAGGGCTAGAGCTTCTTTTGCTGCTTTATCAGCCATATCATTACCTATTATACAGATATAGCTTGGCGACCAGATGAAGTGAACCAATTTTCCTCCTTCATATAGTTTTTTGACGAGATCCAGAATGTAATGTATTCCTATGTGATCTGAATACATGTTCATCATAGACCTCAAAGCGCTGAGTGAATCCGACACCAGGACAACATATTTAATGGGCGAGTTTAAGGAATATCGCAGAGCCATGGCGATTGCATTAATTTCAGCCGTATAAATATTGCAGAGTTTGTGTAATTTGCACTTATGTGTTGTTTGTGGAGTGATAAAGACAGATGCTGTTGATGTGTCTGATTTGGACCCGTCTGTGAATATTAATAAATGTTGAGGTAAGGAGGATATGATATCGTCGAAGTGTTTTCTGTATACTTCAGGTTTTGTATTTCCTTTGGGATATTTTGATAGATTCAGGTTTAATTTTGGTGGAATATAAGACCAGGGAGGTGTGCCAGTTTTAATTAAGTTTAGTTTGATAGACTTTAACATAGAAATAGAAGATATCATTCTCAAATCAAATTTTCTCGAGAATCTGGGTTGGAAGATGTACTTGTGAGTTGGGTGAGTGGTTTGAAGGTATAATTTGCTTATATAGTTTACGGCTAGTTTTTGTCTCCTGAAGAATAGAGGCGTAATACCAGATTCGACACAAATGCTTAGCGTCGGACTTGTCCTAAAAGCTCCAGTTGCGAGACGTATTCCAGTGTGGTGCATATTATTAAGATAATCGTTTTATGTTTTGAATTTGTACCTACTAGTCTTTTTTGGTTTTCTACGTTTTGAGTTTATTAAATTATCATATTTAAGGTTTATAACATTGTGATAAGTGGCAATTAAGTCTGAATTAAACGATTAAGACGTTATTTTAAACTATATTAGATAATATGATAATTGGCGATCCTTGAAAACAAAGGCAATAGTGATTAAGTATTATATTAGATAATAAGATTATAATTTTATTTAGAGTTTTTTTTTTAATACAAATAATTTATTTAAAATGTATATATATATATATATATATATATATATATATATATATATATATATATATATATATATATATATATATATATTTACTAGACTGCCTCTTATTAGTCTTTATGTGTGCCAGTTTGTGATAAATCATAAATAAAAATCTGAATTAAACAAATTAGATGCTATTAAAATACAAAATTTTTACCTACTAATAGTTTTATTAATAATTCCTAATATTATATTTTGTACCTGTCCACTATCTTTTTATAGTGATTTTACCAGCATTTGTTTATTTATACAAAAATTCATTCATAGATATTATGTATTTTAATTTATCAATTTCTAAGACATTATTACACAAAGAAGTAGACATTTTTTTAAAGTAAAGATCAATTTTTTTGTCTGAAGACCAAGAAAAATGATCAACTAATCAACTGAAGCGATTGAATTAGTTAACATTTCGTTTTTAGATGTTTTTCTTTGCAGATTTCTTTGGGATAGAGAATCCAAAGATTACTTTCCACGAAAAGATAGTTCTTTTTGTCTATGATTCAAAGATCATGTTATTTTAGGGCATTATTTTCCAATATTACTGATATTCCGCAGGTCCAATGAACTTATCAAAGCTTAAAATGAGTAGAGCAATAGTTAAATAATTTTATATTAAACTATACCTCTAACTGTTGACTTCAAATTTTCAAAGGCAGAGGAAAATATATTTCAGAGCAAGCTTAAGGTGAAACTTCAAACATTTCACAGGCAACCATGATTATTTTAATGATTTCGTAGAAAAAAAATGTTTTATACTTAATACAAAAGTAATGTCTTATATCTTTAGCAAATTTAAAAAAATAAAAATGTTCATATTTATAATTTTTTCCATAAACATATTTATAAATATAAAACAATAAAGTTCGGCACAAAATAAACAAACAATTATATGTTTTTGTATTTTTTTCATTTTTCTATTGATATGTATGTATAAAGATGTTATTTAGTCATAAATAATCCTAATCTTCTAATATAAAGATGTTTTTATTTAAAACTGGAGAAGTCATAAATAATCCTAATCTTCTAAGCATAATTTTTATTATTAAATCTGAATGATATAGCTAAATAATTGTTTTGCTAAAAATACTATAGACTGGATATAAAACTGGAGAAGAAATAGCATTTTTTGGGAGGAAACAATACCCAAAATGACAAAGTTAATTCTTTGGCATAATGATCCATCTACACATTAACCTTCTCAATTTCTTAACAGTTTTAATAATTATTAACTTTTTTTTTAATTAATCAATCTTTCAATATTTACCTACATTATTATTTTTTCTTACTGACGTTTTGCTGGGTGACTAAAAGAAAAAGAAAGGGGGGTGGACAGGTACAAAATATAATATATTTAGGAATTATTAATAAAACTATTAGTAGGTTACTGTAAAAATTTTATATTTTAATAGCATCTAATTTGTTTAATTCAGATTTTTATTTATGATTTATCACAAACTGGCACACATAAAGACTAATAAGAGGCAGTCTAGTCTTTATTAGTCTTTATGTGTGCCAGTTTGTGATAAATCATAAATAAAAATCTGAATTAAACAAATTAGATGCTATTAAAATATAAAATTTTTACCTACTAATAGTTTTATTAATAATTCCTAATATTATATTTTGTACCTGTCCACTTTCTTTTTCTTTTAGTCACCCAGCAAAACGTCAGTAAGAAAATAATAATGTAGGTAAATATTGAAAGATTGATTAATTAAAAAAAAAGTTAAGAAATTGAGAAGGTTAATACAGTAATACAATTTAACATTTATTATATTACACTGGCACTAAATTTAAAATATATTTTCCAGAAATCAATTATAATAAATATAAAAATTAAACAGTAATTTTTTGTTTTGCGGACCATTTGGCGCCCCTTTATGAGTATTTGATTCCCCCCTCCCCCCTCCCCCTCGCTGGGTTAATATAGATAATTCCCCAAACCGGGTATTACTTCAAGCATTGGCGGGTAATACTCGGTAAAAACGGGAATTTTTATGCTTGGTGGCGGGTATTTTGGGTTGGGGGCATCGGCAGCACTGTTGAGGAGGCAGAGGGAGAAATAGATCAATGGCCAGTGGTTAATAAAACATGTTTTTCAAAATGCTGACATATTTTTCAGCTAAACCATTAGAGTGATGATTGTGTTGACTGGACGTTTTCAATGTGATGTCCTAGTTAACACAAAATTGGATAAAGTTACTACTTTTAAATGGCAAGTTAATAATTATTAAAAACTGTTTGGGACCATGGTCAAAGAAATCCACAAAAACATTTCACTAGGGAAATTAAAGAATTTCATGAATGTCCAATGGCTCTTTGATGAAAATGTATCAAGGATGTATGTATCACTGTATGATTGAGGAGGCAGGGTAAGAATTAGATCAATGATTAATAAGGTGTTATCAGTTATTATTAAAACAATCAGAAAACAGATATACAATAGCTGTTTTTGTTTCAGCATGCTCCAAACATCTGAATGCTGACTGACCAAATAAATCAACTTTTCTACTCTAGCTGGAGTAGGTTAGTAACCTGTAGAATAGATAACATTTTCTTCCTGACTGTACAAGTACTGAAGCAATTAATCCCAAAAAACTATTATATATTTGTTAAACAAATATGTGATTTAATGTTTACTATTATTAACGAATTATATAATTAGTATTCTTAACATGAAATATTATGTTATTTTTCAGTATCAAAATTTTTATTTTATGTATGCATTATTGTAAAAATTATAATAATAAAATTATGCATTATAAAAATGCATTTATTTATGCATGTGTAGATGGATCATTATGCCAACCAACTTTGTCATTTTGGGTATTGTTTCCTCCCAAAAAATGCTATTTCTTCTCCAGTTTTATATCCAGTCTATAGTATTTTTAGCAAAACAATTATTTAGCTATATCATTCAGATTTGCTTAGAAGATTAGGATTATTTATGACTAAATAACATCTTTATATACATACATATCAATAGAAAAATGAAAAAAATACAAAAACATATAATTGTTTGTTTATTTTGTGCCGAACTTTATTGTTTTATATTTATAAATATGTTTATGGAAAAAATTATAAATATGAACATTTTTATTTTTTTAAATTTGCTAAAGATATAAGACATTACTTTTGTATTAAGTATAAAACATTTTTTTTCTACGAAATCATTAAAATAATCATGGTTGCCTGTGAAATGTTTAAAGTTTCACCTTAAGCTTGCTCTGAAATATATTTTCCTCTGCCTTTGAAAATTTGAAGTCAACAGTTAGAGGTATAGTTTAATATAAAATTATTTAACTATTGCTCTACTCATTTTAAGCTTTGATAAGTTCATTGGACCTGCGGAATATCAGTAATATTGGAAAATAATGCCCTAAAATAACATGATCTTTGAATCATAGACAAAAAGAACTATCTTTTCGTGGAAAGTAATCTTTGGATTCTCTATCCCAAAGAAATCTGCAAAGAAAAACATCTAAAAACGAAATGTTAACTAATTCAATCGCTTCAGTTGATTAGTTGATCATTTTTCTTGGTCTTCAGACAAAAAAATTGATCTTTACTTTAAAAAAATGTCTACTTCTTTGTGTAATAATGTCTTAGAAATTGATAAATTAAAATACATAATATCTATGAATGAATTTTTGTATAAATAAACAAATGCTGGTAAAATCACTATAAAAAGATAGTGATTATAAAATTTAAAAATAAATAATATTATATTTTGAGGAACAAAACTAATACAGATAAACATTATTATTATGCATAAATAAGAGATGACCATAAGGTCAGATGGCTATTAGAAGCAAGACTGGGAGGAAGGCGTCCTCAAGGCAGACCAAAGCTCATGTATGCAGACTTGATTGAGAGAATTGGCGCAGCAAGGGGAAGCACCATGCCGGAGATGAGAAGGCTTACACAGGACAGGGACCGTTGGACAAGATGGTCAGAGGATGCTACTCCACGCTTAACAGCACTCAGGAGATAGTGAGAGAAGAAAAAGAAGAAGAAGATAAAAATTAATATATTCATAAAATATGAATTATAAAACATTAAAAATAACATATTTCCTCATTATTATTAACAAGGAACTGCTAATGATTTATTTGTAATTTTATTTTACAAATTTTACTTCAAGCTTATATATAATAAGCTTATATATATAAATTTTACTAGCAAATATATATATATATATATATATATATATATATATATATTTTTTTTTTTTTTTTTTGGTTTTTAATTTAAGACAAAACTTTAATATATATTCATATGTTCCATTGTAGACCAACAGTTTGGATACACTTGATCACTTTGAATTCACTTTTATTGAATATGATTCTGTTTGTATCTAATAAGGTGTTTTCTTTATTTTACTAGTTAATATCCGTAGAAGACTTGTCAGTGTTTCTTTAAACAATTATAATATTGATAAAATTGCAAATGCATGAACTATGTCCAGGAAAATAGTTCTGAGGTTGATAAGGAATAATCCTTTATAGCAGGATGCAGTTATAAACATGGAGCTGAAAATGAAAGGTGGGTTTTTTGATGAAAAATAAGTTTAGACATTACATTGCTTCTATAATTTTCTACAAAACGTTATTATTTTCAATCGATTTTCATTAGTTATAGTTTTTTATATTTTACTGTGTCAACTAAAGCACAGAGAGTTATTTTAATAAAGAGTTTTTTGTTACCATAATATTTATTTTTTTATTGTTGTATACAAAATTTTGGCCTACAGTGTTCTTGGATAGAGCACTGGACTCGTAACCGAGTTTATATTCAAGATGGCAGATAAAGTACTGTCTTTTCAATCAACATGACAAAAGAAATCAACTAATTGTTTTGAAACACATCAATTAGAATTCAGAATACTGTTTGTGGATTTCTATTACTTTGATTTTAAGGTTAACATAAGATAATTATATTTTTGCATAAAATTACAGTTAAATGCATTGGAATATTGTGGAGAGGCTTCCTTCCAATGTCTAATGATTCCGTCAGGTTCTTAAATCCTTAATTCTAGATACACACTCTAGAAGAGCACATTGTGTCATAAGCTTTATGAATGGGAAGAATTCCTATTGATACATGACATGGTCCAGATCTCAGATAGTAGCTTGAAGAAGTCGTTTTATTGTCTGTTCTTTCAGCTATGAGTCAATTTCAAAATCGAGAACACACAAATCGATGGTTAAATGTTTTAAATAAAATATCTAATGTTTAAATAATATACCATTATGAGGTTTATACCTGAACTTGAATAGATTGTGGAAAAATCTCATCAATGCAGTGTAATACAGGCCAATTTCAATCAATAAATTGTAAAGAAACTAGGCTTTTTATCATTTATGAGCCAAAATCCTTTTTGAGTTTTTTTTTTTTGCTATTTAGGGGAAATGTTATATAAATAATATTATATTTATTATTCAAGTAAATAATATTTTGATTTTAAACTATATAGAGATTACTGACCAGAGGCTGTATAAGGGAGATTATGGATGGAGTGCAGTCAATAGAAAACAAGAAATAAGAAAATAATGTTATTTATTTTTCAAATTTATATTGTTATTTCATTTGAAGAAAATAAATGTTTTTTCTCTGTTATTTACAGTGAACATTAAAGTGTCATGGTTTAGAAAGTTAGTATGCTGCCCACCGAAAGTTATTCTTTTGTTTAAATCCTCCTCAAAGTCATAATTCCATTTCAATTCCTTATTAAGGGAATTGCTAAGATTAAAAATTAGTTCATAGACGTTTCGAGGACATTTAAATCTATGTTATCTACCCAACATGATGATAGCATGTATAGTAATTAGTTTTTACTAAAATAAAATCTGAAAAATAGTTATAAAATAATTAGCTCATAACAAAGATGTTGTATTTTTAATGTCACTATCAATATTCTCAAGTGTTTTTAATATTTCTTAAAATATAATTTTTCAATAAATATGTTTATTTATAAATTTAGACTTTGTAATACAGAGATATCTAATGATGCCAAGAAACTAAATATTTTACCTATGACTGTATGTGACATGATTATAAATTTTCTTCAGAAGATTAATTTGTCCTTTTAAATCATGATGTTTTATATAACCTACCAAACTAACTAAAATTAGAAAATCCAATGAGACTTGAAGATTAGTAGGTTCTGGATTACTGATTAATAAGCTTTAAAAATAAAGGTGCCATTTTATTATGTTTTAGAGAAAACAGTTGTTTTAATTATGCAATTATACAATCTGCATTCTACAATTATATGTTTCATTTCCTTCCTGCTGGATCAACATAAAAACTCTGATCATATTCTCTGATAGATTTTTAGTTTACTATGTTGATAAAATAAATATATTACATATTCGACTTAGTATGAGTATTATTTAATTATATTCGGAAATACCCTTGCACAAGTAGAGTTGGTCTCAAATAAAAATAATTACAATAAAAAACTGGAAGTACAAATGAAAACAAAATTAAGTCCAATATATATATTTATCTAAAAATGATGATTGTGTTTAAGTGTAAATACAAAAATAATAACTATATAAATTTAAGCTTTATTTGTTAATATCTTTATTTGTCTTTAAATATTAGCAAAACGACGTTAAGCTTATTTTTTTAAATTTTATAATCATGCATTTATTGCTTCAAAGTTAATCATAAATTTAACTTTAAAATCATGGATATAACTTTTAACAATAATGCTTAAATTATATTGCATGAATCAACCATTACTTTACAAATTGAAGAGTATTATAATAAATAGTACACACCGGTGTACAGTAACAGTTTCAGATTGCCACTCTCGCTGGAACCCTGATGAAGGCTTGCAATGCAAGTCGAAAGGTTGGCATTATAAATTAAAATTTATTTTTAATTGCTGTGTATCTATGACTTCATCTTCATCTTTAAATACTTCTCGGTCAACTAATACTCCATCAATATTATTTTTATTTAGAACTTGGATTTTTATAATTATTGTTAATCTGGGTTATAATTGTGGACTTTTAGACAAAGTCCTTGTGGAGTTTAGACAAATGTGAACTTTTATCTTTCCACAATTTTATCAACCACTACACAAGTGCTGTAGTATGGGACTGATATCAATCATGTTTGATATATAATTTAAGGGTATTTATACAAAGACCTAGTGCTGCTAGACAAAAAAGAATTGTTTTATTTCTTATGTTATTTGTACTTTTGCAAATACATAAAAGATATTGATTGATTGATTTAGATAACAAAATGTTGGCAACACATTTTATTAAAATTAATATTCATAAGGTATGAATATACAAGGTATTAACATATATTATGTTACCTTATGAATTATCTCAACAACTTAGTATCTACACTTTTTTATGTTTACCAATTATATTGTTGAAATTACTCATTAGCTTTCAAGTAGCTATTACTCATTTTAATTTCTTTCTTAGTCAATAGTTAATTTAAACCTTAATTCAATAGTCTTTATGGCTTTTAGATATTGCCTTTATGTTACTCTTATACATTTATTTTTTCATACTTATGTTTTTTCATAAATTTTCTACAATTTAGTCATACCTTTTTGCCTGTTTTCTTTTCTTCTAGCCCTGATGAAGGCTTGCAATGTAGGTCGAGACGTCGGCATTAACAATTAAAATAAAAACAATTTTATTTTGATCTGCTGTGTATCTATGACTGCCTACCCCAACTATCTACATCTCTCTCATTTTATTAAAATATTAGTTGAACTGTAGATTGGTTATTTATTTCTAGTATTGATACAGTATCATTTAGTATAGATTACAATTAATTTTTTGCATGAACCACAACATATAAAATGTATATTATTAGATTTTGTCTTTCAATTAGTTATCTTGAATGTGTTAGACTTTCTAATTCATAATTGAATGTTTATTTTAATCGAATTAAGTTTAAGTATTAGCTAATAAGTTGATTCTTTTAACTTAACCCTTAACGTTTAGACTAAATTAAATAATAATGCATTGCTGGCTTTTAGTACCGCTTTCTCTCAACAGATAGCGATAGTAAGGCAGGAAAGGAAAAAGAACAAAAGCTGCTCCCACTCCTCCCTACCTGAGGTGCAAACCTTGCTCGTTATAGCGCCATTTTACTGTTTGCATCTCCACTGTAACGGTCATTTGTTCGGAGTGTTTAATCACGTACGTTTTTATTTGACAAATCACGTCAATAATTTTATTTCAAAGATTGGACCGGGCTCGTGTCAGTGTGACCTGTGGTTTTATGTTATCTCACTTAAATGTTTTGATATTTGAAAACTTCAAAGGCCGACAAACAGGTGTCAGTGCTCTTGGAACCTTCTTGTAAACATTGAGCTGAGGAGGGAAGTTCGAAGGCAGTTAAAGTTTCATAGTCTCTTAATAACTGTTTATGAAGATGTCATGGAATATTAAGAAGAGCCTATTTGACAAAACTTTTGCCTTGTCATCTGAAAAAATCTTTTGAAAAAAAAATCCCACATTTTGTTGGATATTTTGGCTTAATAATATTGACATATAAACCTAGTTCTTTATAACTGCCCAATATGAAACAAACAAACGGTATTGCCCAGAACAAAACCCAAAATGGACTTCTGTGTTTTGATGAAGAATCTTTCAGCGGAATTATCAAAACTGAACCCATCACTGATGTATATGATGTTGAACACACACCATTTGCAAGGTAAATTTTCCTGATCTTGCATTTTCATTGAAAATTGTTTAAAATTATAATGTTTATGTGTATTGATCTTAATCTTGAAAAGTATATTTTTAACTCACAACAAGCAATATTTCCTTAAGTTGTCCATTCAGAATTTTTCAATTTTGCAGTGTTAAGTATTTTTCTTTTACTGGTTCAATGTTATCACTAAACAAACCACTTATATATATTATTTTATACTTCGTTAGATAATCTTAGAATTGTTTTACTTTGACTCCTTGAAAAGCATTTTCATTCCATTTATTTTATTGTGTAATGCTATCTATTTGACATTTCTTTTTGTTTTGACTAGTGTGTTCTGGTTTTAAAATTATGTACCATTGCAGTATAATCGAATCTATATAATCTTATTTATTTATTCAAAGCATGTAGAGTGATAGTATTGAAGAGTATAAATTTATGTATTTGATTTTTGAAGGGTAGATTTTTAACTTTTTAAAGACTGGCATCTGGCATGATAGTTTTGTTTGATTTGACATTTTAGTGTATTTATTGGTTTAGAAACCCTTATATGTAAAGTAAATCAACTTCCGTTAAAATTCCTATTTTGCCTGTAACCAATATATCTGTTGTTATTTTAATTTTGTGTAAAATGAATAAATTTGTGTCAGAGCTTAACTTTGTTTCTGAAAATACATACATAATACATTTCCATGTAATAAAAATGTTATTGTATTTGATTACAACTTATCACATTATCAATAATATATTTTGTTAATCATCTAGAGTTATTTACTTTTATAATTAATGTGATTAAAAACATAAGAATGCCACTACAGAGTGGTATACTATATTTTAAATTCTCATTAAGATCATATAATATTTCATGTTATATTTAAATTTGATTTTACTTTAGGCAAACTAAAAAGTACTGACAGTTTTAATATTTTTACAAATATTAAAAATAATCACTAATCACTCAAAACTATTCAATTTCAAATTTATTAAAAATTCACAATAGTAATTCTTTACATGCTAACTATAAAATTTTAAGTGATTTAAATTTGTTATCAGATAAAACTTAGACCATGTCACTTTATTATCGTTTTAACTTCAGTATTTCATTTTTTTTTTTTTTTTTTTTTTTTTTTTTTTTTTTTCTCTCAATTCGCTCAATTGTTGACAAAAATAAATTTTTCATCACTAGAATTAGAATGTATTTGAATTTATAAGGAAATATTTTTGGAATTTATTAATTAAATTTATAAATTGATAAAAATTTCATCTTTGCACAAACATTTAATTTCCATTTGATTGTTTCCATAATAATTCAGAGAATCTGAATTCTTTTAACCCTGAACTAAATATCAGCGGGCAAATTGATATAAATCTTTTGTAGAATTAATAGTTTTTATTTACAGAAATTAATGTAATTAAATTTCATAAACTTTTTTTTTGTCTTGTTATTGACTTTTACTTTTAGTATTTTAATCTTATATATCAACATTTGTATATAAATATATATTTTAATATGTATATATATATATATATATATATATATATATATATATATATATATATATATATATATATATATATATACGTGGATAAGGCACCACGCTAGAGAAGTGGAGACTTGGGTTCGAATCCCAACCGGGTCAAATCTTTTCTCTTCAAAAATAAAAAATATATTTAAAAAATATTTATCAACAAAGAATTATTTCATATATATATATATATTTTTTTTTAAATTTTTTTAAAAATTTTTTTTTTTTTTTTTATTTATTTCCCTTCTATAGTAACCCTATGGGAGGGGAGTGTATTTCTGATAATTTTACAAGTTCCATGCAAATTAGCCTACTTACTACCTGTAATTAGCAGGTGTAACATTTTTTTTAATTAGATAAATTACAAAAATAACAAAGTTCTTGATTGAAGTTAAAATAAACACTTAGGGAAAAGAAAAAGAAAAAAGATAACAATAATTTAAATACCAAAAGGCAGTGATTCCATAATTAAACAAAAAGAAATTAGAATAAAATAAAAATACAATAGATTGATAAAATAAATAAAAAGAAATAGAAAAATAACATGAGGCCACAAGTTGATTTTTCAACAAATGTCTTCTATTGTTCATCTTGTTTTTGATGTGGGGTGGTCTTCTTTCTTCTATTTTCGTCTATTTTCCAATTGCTAATGCGAATTCTGCCAACTGTTTCTTGTAATTTTTGTATAGTTTGGCTTCGGTGGAAGGCCAAGTGTCCCCATTCATCAGTACTGTTTTTATTAGTTTTGATCTTTTGTGTTCATAAAGAATGCAGTCATATAGTAAGTGATGAAATGTTTGTGGAGTCCGTCAGTCACACTCGCATGTATCTGTATTTGTCAAATGAAACCGTTTCAAGTAGTGGTTAGTCTGTCCATGTTCCGTTAACAGTTGTGTAAGTTTGTGATGAGTACTTTTGGGAGTACCGTGATTTTGTAGTGTGATGTTTGGGATGTATTTGTGCAAGGGTCGTCCTTTTGTCGAGTTGTTCCAGAGTTTGTCCCATTTAGTGAGTGAGTCTGTTTTGATACATTTTTTAATAAATGAAACGGGAACGCGGGTATATTCTAAAGTTCTAAATCATGAGCATCCGTTTTTGCAAGTAGATCTGCTCGCTCGTTACCTTCGATGCCACTATGACCTTTGACCCAAGTTAGTTTTGTTGGTGTTCCGCGTTCCATTATTTCAATTAAATTTTTCTTTAGTCGATGTGTCAGTGGGTCGTTGGATTTGATGTTATTAACTGAATCTATTACTGTCTTATTGTCCGTATAGATGTTGTATGTGTTTTGATTTACGTACGTCTGTCTAAGAATATGTTCCGTGGCCTTAACTACAGCTAGTTTCTCAGCCTGATTGTTTGAGCAGTTTTGGCCAAGTCTGTATAGTTCGTCGTAGTAGCAGTTATTGTGATATAGAGTTAGTGCGCATCCTGTGTACTGTTCGTCTTTGCTTCCTATGTATATTCCTAATATATATATATATATATATATATATATATATATATATATATATATATATATATATATATATAAAGAATCCTTCTTTAACGTTGTGTTTTTTTGGCTGCATCCCTGACTATCTTCTTCTATATTTTAAAATCATTTTTTTAGTAGTTTTATTTTCTATTATTATGTAATTGCTAATATTGAATCACTTAACTTTATTATTAATTTTAAAAATGTATTTGCTTAGTAAATGATTAGAATTCAACGAAAATTTTTAGTTTTTTTTTTTTTTTTACCAAATACTTAAAACCTGTTTTAGTTTTATTTTTCCATATGGAGTTTTTTTTTTTTTTTTTTTTTTAATCTGATAATGTTCTGTGGCTGACATTAGGGGTAGCGAGCAGACAACGTTCAGGGTATCTTTCTTGCAGTATCTTTGCGCAACAAATCACGAGCAGAAAAAAATTTATATTTAAAAAAAATATTTTTGATTTATTCATCAGCAGAATTTAAATCTCAGTTTTTTATTTATAAATTTTTAATAATAATAAATTCTACTTCAATTCATAGACTTCGCGCGAACGTCAAGAGCCTACCAATTGTTAGACCACCACTGTTACTGTTAATTAAAAAAAAAATTTGTATAAAATAGGTAGATGTTTAAATATGGATGGAATTAACATTATTAAATTTATTTACACGATACCACTTTATTGTTGTTTTCTTTTAAAAACAATTTTAACCAAACATATCTATATATAAAAATACTTTCAAATTATTTGATAATATTCAGTTTACATTGGATAGACCTAATATAGATTTTCGACAAAAATCTGTCCTACCATTTTGGAAATATTAAGCATAACCGGAATCACATCTTCGCCACTATATATAACTAACGAATGTGAAAAAACGCATTATTTATTTCGTTCGTTTAACGTTGTGTTCTACAAGGCCTAACTTGTGGTAAAATGCTAGAAATACGTAAAAATGATATTATAGTTTTAGGTCTTCTAATTGCGAACCAGATTCGAAATTTTACTACAAGCCCTTGTAGAATACATCGGTGAAAGAACGAGATAAATAAAAGCGATTTTTCATTTTTGTTAGTTTTACATAGTGTCGACGACATGTTCAGTGTAGATCAAATTTGAAAAATTATTTTCCTGACCTCCATTATTCAGTAAATTCTCTATATTTTATTATAGAATGCAGATTTGTATACATATATATGTGTCAAAGTGCCAAATACGTTTTAAAATATACCATTGACTTTACGAATTGCCTACTTCTACGCGATGTGGATGCACCACTAAGGGTTGCCCTGACTGTTTATCTTATTTTCAACAAAATCTGCTTATCTAGTTTTTCAAATGTTTCAAATGATATATATATATATATATATATATATATATATATATATATATATATATATATATATATATATATATATTACTGTCACAATTAGTTTTGGGTTTGAGTATTTTTTAGAAGGTTTTTTACTGTTTTTAGTAAGGTAAAAATAAACGAAATGACTTAAAATAAATTAAATTAAAATGTTATTTTTAATTGCTGTATATCTATGACTGCATACCCCAGCGATCTATATCGGTAAAAATAAACCTCCAAGATTCCCAGTTTTAGTGTCAATTATTATCCGCCAACGTCCAGTATCAGGTTTAAAAAAAAAAATTATAGTTTTTTTAAAATATTTTTTCCTTCATTATTATTATTATTATAATTTTAATCCCCTAAATTTAAAAACATTTTAATGTATTATTCCAAGTAAGTTAAACTAAGTTTGTATATAACCCATTCTAGCCAGGGTGGGAAGGTCAAGATTCATTTCGTGGGTACGCTACGAAATAAATTTTAACTCTCCCAGGTGGGATTCGAACCCACGACCTTCTGTATTATTCGAAAAGTATTAAATGGTTTAAAATATAAAACGAAGTTGAATTTGGTTAAGCATTTTTTAATTCTCTCTGTTATTATGTATTTCCATCATGAAAGATAATTTTACTTTTTAAAGACACATCTCCCCCTACCGGAATTATTTTTCTTTTATACTATCCCTGATTTTTTTAATGATAATTATTGTTTTAATATAATCGTTATCATGATTATTGCGTTGGCATTATCTTCCGGTATGTATATTTCTTTTCTCATGTAAATATTCCTATGAGCGCTTGGCATGTAGAAGAGACCTTGTGAACCATCTAACCGGAAGCCGGCAAGGAAAAAAAAAAAAAAGGTATAATTATTATTGAAATGTACTGTAATTCAAAGTAGCCATTTTATGATTCACCTCTTTGGTATTTCTCTTAATGTGAACCTTTTATTGTTAACCTTTTTCCACTTATTATTTTACTCATTGTGCGCTAAAATGAAATAATCATACCTGTCTTTTCGTTCATATTTATTTCCCCATCTAATCACTGGACATTTTTTTTTTACTACAGATCGTATTAATCTGTTTGTTTGTTCCAAATTAAACAACTGCTATAAAAATAAAAAAAAATCTAAAATAATTATTTGTTTATTGTTTTAAGTATTTTGTTTAGAGGTATATATTCCTTTATAACGACAGTTATTTTTCCTTTTGCGTTAAATTACAGCATATTCCTCTCACCAAAATGTTCATATCATTCTTTAAGTTTCTTTGAAATTGCACAATTCACGAGATCCAAATTTAAATGTAATGTTCAATTGAACATTCATCCCCGGAATTACATCGCGAATGCGAGTGCCCGGGGGTTATGGATCACTGAAGAGAGAGGATTTGCCTGGTTCGGATACGACCCCGGTGGCCTAGTTGGATAAGGCGCCACACTAGAGAGGTGGAAATTCGGGTTCGAATCCCGACCGGGTCAAATCTTTTCTCTTCAAAAAATATATATATTTAATATAATGAATAATATATATATATATATATATATATATATATATATATATATATATTTATATATATTCTTGACTGTTACAATTAGATGTTTAATAAGGTTCTTGAGGTTCAATCAATAAAATAATTTATTTTGGCGACGTTTCGAGACTATATTGTTCTTATAATCATGCCCCACAGTAAAAAAACAGGTAACAATAAAATTGTATAAGTTTCACAGATTATTTCAAAACATAACGTTAGCTGCAATATAAATATCTATTTAAAACATGCGTTAGAATATTTAACTACATATAATTACAAAGTGAAAATTAATTACATGTATTTGAATATTTTTATATATATTTACATTGTAGCTAACTTAATACTTTAAAATAATCTGTGTAACTATTTATAGTTTTATTGTAACCTGTTTTTTTCACAGTTGGGCATAATTATGAGAACAATATAGTCTCGAAACGTCGCCAAAATAGTTGTTTTTATTTATTAACTGAACCTGAAATACCTTATTTATCATATATATAAATCCATCCATAAAATTATTTTCTACTGACGTTTCATAAAATTTTGAAGATATGGCAATATTTTTTTTAGTATGTTATTCATCCATATCGATTTTTAACCTTTGCTGTGCGTGATTCGATGAATCATTCTTGCTTCATCACCTGGTTTATGATGATCGTACAGCTTGTATGATTTCATTTTTAAACTCTGTTTGTATTGTTTATATATTATATAAAATTCGATCTTGTTCTGATATGTTTAAAATCAAGGGTATTACTTATTTTACCGAATATAGGAGGAGGTTTTTTTTTTTTTTTAATTTTGCTCAACTAAAATAAGGGGCTGACTTTTATTCGGTCTCGGTTTTTAAAAATTTTGAATTCAACCAAACTAGGCTTCTATGTAATTTCATAGGTTATTTTCATATCTACTTCCATGAAAGTAGATATGAAAATAATGATTAATTCAATTCAATAATGATTAATTAATTCAATGAGTGAATTAATTGATTATGTTAATTTATATGTGACTAGCTAGCATCCTCCGTCGCGGCTTCGCCTGCTCTCATTGGAAAAGAACTGACATAGTTTTAACTAATAATCGACTTTTAAATTGTTTATCGATACAAATCTCGTAGTTTTATCCATTTTTAATTATAGCAGTAATTTTTATTTTTGTTGAATTTACACTCATAAGGTGTCTTGAGATTTTTAATTTTAATGTATGAGTTGGTAATCCAGGTGAAAGTGACTATTAAGGAACTCTTACGGATAATGGACTGAATTATCAGTGCTTAAAACTTAAGGCCCATGAATAATATTTTTACACAAAACATCGAAAGCAAAAGATCGACATTTTTTTTTATTTGGTAATTATTTTTATTCGGAAGAAATAATTTTTGTAGATTTATCTGGTTGGATTTTAATTACTAAACATAAAAGTATGCGACAGTTTGACAAACCTCGTTTCTCCCAATTAACACTGTATATTTCGATTATTATTATTATTATTATTATTATTATTATTATAGTAAACTTTCCTATTGTAAACCTTCCTATAAATATGAAGATGATGTAGTTAAAATTTGGAACAGAATGGTTCAGTAGCTTTCGCGGTTAGTGATCAGAGACGAATAATGCCTTGTCCTTTTATATAATAGGTTCGATTTTTATTATTATTTGTATCACTTAATAATGGATATTTATAAAATATTTTTAACGAGCTATTTCTATAGGAAATGTACAATGAACTATTGAAAATCGAACTTTCAATAATCTGTAATTTATGAAGCTGATTTTTTAAATTTTTTTATTTGTCTTAAATTTGAAAATAAATTTTCATTATAAATTTTAGTTATATCTCTCCTCTATTTTGTTTCTTAAAAATCATTCTTGAGAAAAGAATCGGTATCGAGAATTGATGATCCAAAGTCGATTCCTTGGAACCAATCGATACCGCTGACGTTAGGGATAGTTTGTGATTTATAATTCTGTTATTATTATGGCCGAGCCTCTTTTGTCTTTTGAATTAAAAAAAAATCCCATACAGCTGCATGCTGACTTTAGGTTGTTGAATATATTTACTCGTTATTGGGGAAAACGTATTTTTTTTTCTTTTTTTATACATTTTTGTTATTCTTATGGAATGTTATGTACAAAAATAAAAATTATTTTCCATTCTAGTTTTCTAGTTTAATGACTATGACTCAATTAAAACAAATCCAGTGTATCAACAATGTTTAACGAACGAGTTTGGTAACATTTTCAATTTCTTAATAAATAAATGAAACCTTCTGTCTTCACTGCGGTATTGTAGTGCTTTATTTTGGCATTCCAGGATAAGGCACTTCTTATTGTAAATGTTTTTTGTCAATCCATCTATTGCATCTTGTATGGTATGGTCTCACCAAGGTATTTGAACTTTTTGATTTGCCTTATTTCTGTTTCCAGACATTTTGGCCCATCTTTGGAGTTCATCATGAATTTGTTCTACTCTGTTGAGATCCTCAGTCCTGGTTGTCTGGCAATTATTTCCAGAAGGTTAATTTGAATAGTTGCGACCTCTGGACTTTCCGACAGAACAGCGAAGTATCAGCAAAAGCTGGGCAATTGACTCTAATTCCTCTTGATTTTCTTTCTAGGCAGATCGGAGTTATCTTTTGACGTTCAAGTTCATTGGGCCAAAATCTATCAATCTTTTCCAAGACACAGTTAAAAAGGAGCGGCGAGGAAATGTCAAAAGATGGGTCAACTCAGTGAATAATTTTTTTAAATTTAGGAACGATTTATCAACAGATTTACTTAAAAACATTTAGAGTGAGGATCGTTATATGATAAAAAAATAAGCAATAAATGATATATTTATTTATTTCGTATACATCTCACTCATATCTCAATGAATCGCTCTGTGTTGATCTTTTCTCAGTTCTCTCAAATCCTAATTCCTAAATGGTAGTTACAGTCTGTAAAGTTGTGAGGGCAATGAACTCAAAATCGAACGACACCATTGTCTAAATTCAGTTAATTTACTTTCCAAGTTACTGTGAACATTTTGTAAGAGCGCTCATGCTAATTTGTAACGAATGGATTGGCAATAGGAGGCAATTGAACGGCAAGGAGCCATGGCTTGTTGGCCAGGCAATTTCGAAATTTTATCGGAATGCACCTTACCGAATTCGTGTAGCGTAGGTTCCATACTAACTGGGGCCTTAGGTGTCGCAGATTTCGAAATGATCCTTGCTCAACTCCTGGGTAGCTATCGGAGTCGAACGACGCATCATCTAGACCGTGAAGATGTTATGAAATCTGACCCGGGACACCTTAAACCTTCTCTTCGTCATCTTGTAGGTGTTCTGTCTAAGGTTGTTCAGCTTTGTTATAATTATAAAGGAATATAATCATATTAGTTCATTATATAGGTACGTGGTACAAAAAAAAAAAAAAAAAAAAAAAAAAAAAAAAATGAAAGAGCGGTATTAATCCCAGAAGTATTGTTTTTGGAATATTCTTTTTTTATTTGTGTTATCCAGATACCTATCCTTTTTATACTAGTAAACTCCATAACCATTTAAATCCACTAGTATCTCAACTTGCTGAAATTAAAACCAGAATAGCAGCGGGAAGCAGATGTATATTTTCCCTACAAAAACTTAAAATTTAGGAATCTGTCAAGAAAAGCCAAGATAATTATTTATAAGACGGTGATTGCAACGTACGCTTGGACCCTTACCAAGGAAACGATGAGTCCTTCTGGTGTGGGAGAGAAAGGTTTTAAGAAAGATTTTCGGTCCGATTTTTCAAGAAGGGAATATGGAGGATCCGCTCAAATAGAGAGCTAAGTACACTCTACGAAGTCATCGGTATAGTCACATACGGCAAAAAAGCAAGATTGAAGTGGCTCGGTCACGTTGAAAGGATGCCAGAGCAAAGAGTTCCCAGGAGAATGTTATATGGCAAGCCTAACGGGTAGCGACTGAGAGAGAGGCCGAAGGTGACGTGCCTGCAAAATGTCTTAAAGAATCTCCAAAAAATGAGAATCAGTAGATGGAAAACCAAAGCCAAGGATCGCCAGGAGTGGCTACGAATTGTGGAGGAGGCGGAGGTTCTTAAAGAGCTGCAGAGCTAATATCCCAATATTAGAGAAAGTTTTGTTTTCAATTCTTTTTTTCACTTCAGAAGTTTAAAAAAAGAACTTTTAAGCTTACCTCTTTCTCATTCGCGTTATTTAAAAATATATAAATAAAGGGAATTCACGTTGAAAAACTATCAAAATCGCATTGTTAAATTTTTTTTAGAATTTTAGAGAGGGCGTTTGATCTCTGATTACCTCGGCTAATTTCCTGCATATACATCTCACTCATATTTGAATACACAGACACCACACTCACATATACATATACCTGCCTGTCGGCTAAAGAAAGAATAACATGGAGCATGATCATGTGATATCAATGATAGTCATATCGTCGGTGAGATTGCCAATCCCGTTATGTGCATTTTTTCGATTTGAGTTGTTTTGACAAAACACTTTTGTGATTCTTATGTTCTTTTATTTTTCGTTTACCTGTATAATTTTTTATTTCCAAAGGAAAGTAATTTTTTTGCACACAACAGCCGAGAGGGATCGAGCAAGATCAGTCTAATCCAGGTTAAAATTTTGTATTTCGTATTAAGAGAAACAGAGTCAAAAGGAGCTGACTCATTATTTTAACCGTGGCCATGGAAACACGCAATTTCAGAACGATTTTTTTTTCTATGTGTATAAACTCGGTCATTCCGCTGCCCAGGCAGCAAGAAATATTAATCGTGCGTTTGGTGAAGGAAGTGCTAATTAAAGAACCATCCATCGTTGGTTTACAAAATTTTCCTCAGGAGATACGACATTAGAAAATCTGTTCCGTGGACGGGAAAAACAATTGACTCAATGCATCAAAATTTGATCAAGCAACAACAGCCGGTGCTGGTAAACAGGAAAGGACATATATTTTTTCATGATAACGCCAGACGACATGTTTCAATACACAGTGAATAAATTAAAGGGGTTGGTATATGAAGTCTTACCGCACCCCCCTATATTCCCATGATCTATCCCCTACAGACTACCACTTTTTACGGAGTTTGGACAACTTTTTTCGAGGAAAATTGCGTACCAATGATTTAGACATTAAAAATGCATTTTCTGAATTCCTATCATCACATGACTCGAACGTTTATCAAATCTGGGATAGAAAACTTGGTAAGCCGTTGGCAGAAGTGTATCGAAAATTGTGGTAAATACTTTGAATAAAAAAATATGTTAGATTTGATCTCTAATTTTAACGAGCGTTGAGCTCATAATTGTTCCTACTCTCCTTATATCAAACTATCAAGCTATGCGTAACGCCATCGCGTTCCCCAAAAACATATCGCTTTTGACCAATGAGGTCACCGGTAATACATGTTCCATGTTAAAAAAAGAAGTTTGACGATTCTATATTAGCCATTAATAGTTAATTCATAAACAATTTTGCTTCTTCTATTACTGTTCCATTTGACCTCCGTAACCTGAAATAATTTATTTTATGGAGTCAGTTAAATCAACCCAGCCTACTTTGCATAAATAGATGAATAACAAAAAAAAACAAAAGCCAAAAGAGCTAAAATGGCACTATATTTGTCTGAAAATAGTATTTTTTTTTTTTTAATAGATCAGCAGTCGTGTTGAAACTTCCTGAGCTAAGAATTTTAATGATTGTTCTTAGCTATAGTTTAAAAGTCAAGGATACCGGTTTCAAAGCAATCTTCGTTACTCATAGATATTCCGTTAGCTAATGAAAGGCACGATAAAAAAACAAAAGAACTGTGTCGTTTAATAAGTTTGAAAAGTTGAGCAACACTAATAAATTGTTTCGTGATTAAATATGATATGTTAATTATCTCACGTGCTTGTTCATGTTATTACGAAAAAAAAAATAGAATAAAGAAAGAAATATATTTTTTATATTATATTTCTTGTATAGACAACTGGTCACGAAGTTCCGTTATGATTCATGGTCTTAACATTGTGCATTCATTATTTAAATGTTCACTTTTATGTGAAAAAAATCTAGATCTATATTTATTAATATCGGGTTGTTTCACATGAAATGTCCGATTTTATAATATTTGAAATACATAGAGGATTTTGCGAGTCTCTGTTGTTGAAAAAGCTGGATACATGGGTACCTCACGATCTCACTGAGCGACAGCAATTGAAACGTCTTGAGACCTGCGTTTCGTTGCTTGCTAGGCAAAAAAAAAACCGACCCTTTCCTTGAAAGAATAATAACTTCCGACGAAAAATGGATTGCTTATGACAATCAGCGTTGGTCAGGGCAGTAAAGACATCGACGAAAGCCCAGGACAAATGCCAAAACCAAATTTGCACCCAAAAAAATTGATGGTTACAGTATGGTGGTCCATGGCTGAAATTATACATTATTCTTTTTGCCTAGAGGTGAGACCATTACCTCTACAACCTACTGCAATGAAATTGGCCAAATGCACGAAAAAGTATTGAAAAAACAACCTGGATTGGTAAATCGTAGGGCCCTATACTCCTACACGACAACGCTAAACCCCACGTTTCAAAACTTACCATGCATAAATTGAAAGAGCTGGGGTACGAAGTTCTTCCGCACCCACCATATTCTCCCGACTTGTCTCCAACAGATTATCACCTTTTCAGGAATTTAGACAACCTTCTGCAGAGGAAAAATTTTTTTGCAAATGATGCTGAAATCAAAAGTGCGTTTTCAGATTTTGTTTCACTTCAAAGCTCAGATCAAATCTAACATATTTTTATTATTGTTTTCAAGTATTTACCATCATTTTCGATATACTTATGCCAACGGCTTACCAAGTTTTCTATCCCAGATTTGATAAACGTTGAGTCACGCGATGAAAGGGATTCAGAAAATGCATTTTTAACGTCTAAATATTGGTAAGCAATTTTCCTCGCAAAACGTTGCCCCCAAACGCCGAAAAAAGTGGTAGTCTGTAGGGGATAGATCAGGGGAATATGGGGGTGTGGTAAGACTTCTTAGCCCAACCCCTTTAATTTATTCACTGTCTGTATTGAAAGATGAGGTCGGGCGTTATCATGAAAAAGAATAGGCCCTTTCTTGTTTACCAGTAGCTGTTTTTGCTTGATCAAATTTTGGTGAATTTGGTCAATTCCTTGGCAGTATGATGTTGAATCAATTGTTTTTCCCGTCCACGGGGCAGATTTTCTAATGTCGTGTCTCATGAGGAAAATTTTATAAACCATCGATGAATGGTTCTTTCATTAGCACTTCCTTCACCATACGCATGATTAATATTTCTTTCTGACAGGGCAGCGGAATGACCGAGTTCGTACTCATAAAAAAAAAAAAAAAAAAAATCGTTCGGAAATTGCGTGTTTCCATGGCCACGGTTAAAATTATACTAAAATCTGTATGCCTACTTGAGAAAAAAAACAAACGCAGTTTGCAAATAGAAGGATTAACAAGTACTTTATTATAGATAGTAAATATTTTGATAGGAATCAATAGGCAACGTTTTAATCCTCTATAAAGAAAAATCGGACATTTCATGTGTGACAACCCAATAATAATATACTCTATGTAGAATTATATTGATCCTTCTATACCATCATGCTTACCTCAATACGTTTATACGATACGTTTATTTGTGAGAAAGTAAGAATTTGGATTTGATATAGGATGATTTGGATGTCTCAGTGGAGCTCTAAGCTCACTCAACTTCTTAGGTCCAAACAGGTCTGATTGATGGAAATTTAAATTTTACTGAAAATGATTCAGTGGATATTCTTGGAATCATTTAATTTACGTTCTGGTTTTTTATTTTTCCTTATTTTCCTCTCCTTTCAAGGAAGTAATGACCATATCTAGGAAAGTGTGGGTGGGGAATTTTACAAGAGCCATTGCAACCTCTCTCGTCCTTATTTCTTGGCAACGCGAAACTTTCCATAACTCGATCAGAGGCTTGTTATACATCGCAAAGTGTACTATTATTGCTTTTTGCTTAAATATGCAAATATTTAAAAAAAAAAAAAATTTTTAAAAGAATTATTTCGATGAATTGGTTTTCGGTAAATAAATCTTGGTTTAATTACTCTCTTGACCAGACGTTTCAATTTAAAGCTTGTTAAAACGAACACTTTCAAGGTGTCATGGCGAAACAGTTAATTGAGTCATCCATCTCGGAGGCTGTGGTATCGACAGAAAGGTGTAATCAAATATCAATATTCATATTTATTATTTATATTGATTTATATAATTAATTTTCCAATCCGGCTTTCTCTCCGTACATGTCTCTCTCAATAAATGGTATTGAGATTGAGATATCACGTCAACAGTAATTTTCCTTGGATGTATATGGAGCGATGAGGATATTTTCGAAAATTGTATACTTTCTACGTTTTTATGCGCTGCTAGGCAATTTGCTTACTTTGCAAAGCAAATTTATATGAGGTCATAGGATCGCGATCGAGGCCATCCGACCGAAACGCTGACGCAAAGCTTCTGTCTAAAACATATTTGATGTTCTTTTTTTTTCTTTTTCGTTAGCTAACTGTTTTATGGTTTCTTATAATATTTTATGAAAAATTTATTCTTGTTTTATTAATATTATTGTTATAATTATGATGGGCAACAAGTGTAAGTGTAAAGCAACTACTCATTGGTAGCACTTCAATAAAAGTTCTATATTAGAAAGTAGAGTTGGGCGATAGTCGATAGTTACTATCGATATATCGATTGGCCATGCCTATCGATAGTGCCGACTATCGATAGATCTTTTTTACTAATTTCAAGTTTTGAAACTCTAGGAATTATGCTGATCTGTCTCTGTCCACTGTCGAGTTCTTTTGAAGTTGAATTCGGAGTTCCTAGAGCTCAAGGGTTCTCTCAAAGATTAAGCCAATGGAAAGCAGAAATGCTAGTTTTTCTTTCGGAAAATATGTGGATCAAGGAGCACACTTGACTCTTGAAATTAACTATTTCGATATTTTTCTTTTCTGAAGATTTGATCTGCTCATTATTATTGTAACCATGTAAATTGTAAATACCTTTTTTAAAATTCAAATAAATTAGTTTTTTTCTCTCATCTTTATGATATAATCTTATAATTTATAATCCTGCAAATTTCAAATAGTAAGTAGATAATTGAATTTAATTAAATTAGTTGAAATTCTTTATTGTATGGCTTTGGAAAAAAAAAAGATAGCAATCGATAGTTCTCAACCGCTAGTATTCGACTATCGCCGAACCCTATTAGATAGGTTCCCCGAAGTTCTTTTCAGGCGCCTCGAAGGTTTATCGTAGTTATTTGGGCTAAATCAGCTACATATGGTTATTAAGATTAAAATCTATATGGATAAGTTTGTTTGTTACTAATTAAGGAACATTGAGGATTTTTCGAAGTATTTTGAATGGTTTAGTTGAGCCCCAAAGCTCAACTCCTTATGTCCAAATAGGTCTAATTACTGTTAAGTAATCAAACGGAAAGTCTAGTAAATGTTGGAGAAGTCGAAAACGAAGTGTGGTTTCTTGCTATATTCTGTCACGGTTTTAAATTTCTATGACATAAAAATACTAAAATCACCAGATACAACCCCCTTTTCAACTCCGTATGTCCAATTAAGTCTAATTACCGTCATGTGAATGAATCTTTTGTAATTAATCGGAAATTTTGAACGTTTGTCTAGTAAATGTTCGAGTAGTCGAAAACATACAGCCACAGTATTCAATTTAAAGAGTACTAAATTAAAAAAAAAATTTGAATTGATATGACCTGAAAGTTGCTGAATGGTATACCAGATACCTTCATTCCCCTTTTATTTATTTTTTTTTTTGCCGAATGGGCTGAGTTATGAGGTTGTTATAGAGATGAATATTTCTTTGTAATTCATTTTGGAAAGAATTCAAAACTTTCAAGTGCATTTTTCCTTAACACTAAATCTAACTGCATTTCATTTATATCTATTTCCTCTACAATTTCTCGGTAAAAAACACTGATAAGAGATGAGTGGATATTAAAAAAAACTCTCTCTACATATATTTTTTAATAAAAGTACTAAAGTCAAAAAGCAGTGTAATGAATGTTGTTTCCAAGAATTTCTACCTACAAGTCCGAAAGAGGTCATTTGGCACATCATGGTAGTTTTAGTGTTAAATACAATTTTTACACTTACCACATTATTCGCGGGTGCCACATATTTATGATTTAGTATTTATTATTAAATTAATTCTTTTAATTTAAAATTTAAATGTGTCAATCACTGTTTTCTGGTTTTCAACCCTAATTCTGCCATTCTAGTGAATAAGTGGTTAAGCTGAATTTTGACCAAAATGATTTAAGTGACTAAAATAAAACCTCCTCTGCGTTTTTTCTTTAAAAACGTAATTATTTAAAATAAACATTTGACTTAAACTCCTATTAATTATGAAGAAAACACATCCAAGTTAATTTTTATTTAACCACCTATTCACTGGGATGACAGATATATTTCATACAATATAATTTTTTTTTTCTCGACCTTATGATTTTCGTCTTTTTCGATTCTATTATTCGGTTATATTGTTAGTCAGTTCTTAGTAAAAGAAAATAAAAAATATTCAAGGGTTTGCCTATAAGTTATTTACACAGATTAATTTATTTTCCGAACTATATAATGGATACTGATACTCATTTGCATTCATTTTATATTTTGATTTTCGCATTAATGATTCTGTTATAAGTTGAAACTTTGCTGAAGCAGAACGCCTTATAAAATTCTCGGGCCAAAGCAGATGTAATTGAGAATTGTTTGTTTATTTCGTTTAACGTCACTTTATGCTGCTATGGCTAATCGGACGATGCTACGGTGGGAGTCCTAAATTTTGCCTATCCAGGTATAATTAGGATAGGGATCTTTAACGAGTACCTGACATCGCACAGGCTCGGGACCCCCATTTTACGTCCCTTCCGAAGGACGGCATAGCTAAGGATTTTTTACTCCCTTTAAAAAATCCCAAGGTCATCTTCCGGGCTGCGAACCCGCGATATTGGGTTTAGTAAGGTTCTTGAGGTTCAGTCAATAAATGAAAACCCTGCATCTTAGTAAGAATGTCCTAGTATTCTTCACACTTGCTAGTTTTCTGTTGGATTTCTGTTAAATAGTTGTTTTTATTTATTGACTGAACCTCAAGAACTTTACTAAACATTAGTAACAGTATAGAAATTTATCCATATTAACATATCGCGTCAATGCTGGAAAATCTATATTGGTAGAATGGGATTTTATGAAGATATCAAGACAACCCACGGTCCTGAAGCAATTACAGTGATGAAGGAACTCCAGAAATCCAACAGAACACTGAGCAAGTGTGAAAAATACTAGGACATTCCTACTAAGATGCAGGGCATGAATAGGAGAACAGTATAGTCTCGAAACGTCGCCAAAATAATTGTTTTTATTTATTGACTGAACCTCAAGAAACTTACTAAACATGATAGAGACAGTCCAGAAATATATCCATATATATATTTTTTATTTATTTATTTATTTTTTTTTAATATATATTAAAAGGTATTATGTTGTAAGAGCAGCTTGGTACATGTGTATTTAGTGTATGGATCCCATTACTGTTCACAGTTCACACTGATGGTTGTATTAATTTATATTACATAAGGTGCGTGCTGGTAACTTTCCCTTCTAATTTACTTGCTTAATTAATATATAATTACGTTGAGGTACACGGAACTTAGCCTAGTCGACCTTATATCCTAGAACACACAAGTGGCTATTATTTTAAAGTTAATAATATTTTTAATTATTTATAATTTTTGCAGGGCATTAATAATATAATAGCAGGGCAATTGAATGGAGTTAAACATTTCTTCGAAAAAAAAAATGTTTTTATCTAATATTATCTAAGGACATTGAGGATCCTTCCTGGGATTTAAAAGGCCCTTAACCTCTAGAGAGCCCTTATAAGGGTTTATTTTTAGTGGACCCTTTCAAGAAGCAACACTTTAGACCGATCCTCTTGGTTTGATGGTTGTTCTGTTTAGAAAGCGGATTTATTATAGTAGATCAGAGGTTTCTTAAAGTGGCTACAGATGGAGTTAGTCTGTCGTACAGTGTTTAAAAATTCATTGATTATTATTATTTAATTAATTATATTAATAATAGGTACAAGACTAAAACGACAAGCCCGTAGTTACTGACTACTACAACATTTACTAGACAAACATTCAAAGCTCCCCAATTAATTACAAAAGACTTATATACATGACTGTGATTAGACCTATTATTGAGCTTTAGGGCTCCACTGAACCATCCAATTCATCTCGAATTTACCTTACCATCCAAAATCCTTCGAAAAATCCTCAATGCTCCTTACTTTATCACCAATAGACTTATCCATAAAGCTCTTAATGTCCATATGTAACTGATATAGCCCACACCAGATACCTATCCTTTCATAGTAAGCTCCATAATCACCCAAATCCGTCAGTTTCTCAACTTGCTTCCCACTCCATTCCTGATAATCCTCCGAGTCGTCTGAAATGAAGATGCCTAATGACCTTCTAGTTTAGAATTTTTAATAAAGTGCTACTGATGAGTAGTTCTTTTCAAGTTTTAACATGTTATTATTATCGTTGAGAATACATTTACTTGATGTATATATTTTGTACAGCTGTAAATTTCAATAAATGTATATATAAAAAAAAAATTGTATTTTTAACATTTCACACTGCGAAGAACCTCTAATGTCCAACTGAAAAAGCGTTTAGCATTTCTAGTTTAGGCACGAAGGTTCTTCATCCAACTCCTTTTCTAGGTGTTATCAGGTATACGAGTTTGGGCTATTTCTATTATGTATATGTTTGAATGTCGTAGGTTCCTTTAAATTTGTAGTGGCCCCTGTTCGATAGTAGTTAAAATTTTAAGTTCAGTTGGTAGAGGTTTATTGTTTACGTAATTGGTGAATTTGATCATTATTCTTATTAATTTGTATTTGTTTGTATTTAAATTGATATTGTTCGATCATATTTTCAGATTTCCATCAAAGCAAATTCATTCTATTTTTGTATTGTTTGACCACTTCAATATTCATCAAGATAGGACATTTCATTAATGTAAAGTAATTCATTACTCTTTACAAAGAAATAATGCAATGTCAGGATATCTCATTACTTGGGCTCGAATCGCTGTAGGAACCTTTTACATTCAAGTGGTGTTTTCCTGATGATGTTATCTATTTCGGAATGAAGGAGGTTTCCACAGAATTACCGTTTCCCGATCCTCCTCCATTTTCGGTGCCAAGGTAATGGACTTGAACCAATTCCCTCAGCTAATAATAATGAGCTACACGAAAGGTCTTGTGTAGGAGTGGCCGATGGCTCCGGGTTACCTAATTCACTTGTTAACAAGCCCTTATTCTTTTGTTTGTTTACTTTTAATTAGATCGTGAATTGTTTTACTTTTATGCTAAATCACAATCCATACTGCAATATTTATACCACGATTTCTTTTTGACATTGTTATAAAAAAAAAATTTTAAATATATTTTTGTATAAACTAAAACGGCAATAAAGTGCTTGTCGTTTCCGTCTTGAAGAAGTTGAATAACAATGTTGAATCATATATATGTGAATAGTATGTCAAGTGCAAAAATCGTATTTAAAGAAAAACGCAATTGGAGGTTTGGAATTCTTTCGATAATGAATCACAAAGGAATATGCATCTCTGAAATTGCCGCAAAACTTAGGCCAGTAGGCACACACAAAGAAAAATGGTATCTGGTGATTTTTATAGTTTTTCTGTTATATAAATTTAAAATCGAGACAGAATGTAACACACAGACAGAATGTGTAAGCACTACACTAGAAGATCTCTAGGCCATCTTCTTTTGAGACGCCTCGGAGGATTATCGGGAATGGAGTGGGAAGCAAGTTGAGAAACTAATGGATTTGAGTGGTTATGGAGCTTGTTATGAAAGGATTGGTATCTCGTTTGGGCTAAATCAGCAACATATGGAACATTAAGATCTTTATGGATAGGTTTATTGGTGACAAAGTAAGGAGCATTGAGGATTTTTCGAAGGATTTTGGATTGTAAGGATTGGATACGAGATGAATTGTTTAGTAGAGCCTCAAAGCTCAACTCCTTGTCCAAATAGATCTAATAACACTCATGTAAATAAATCCTTTGAAATGAATTGGGAGGTTTGATCGTTTGTCTAGTAAATGTTGATGTAGTCTGTAACGACGAGCAGTTTCTTGTCGCTTTAGTCTTACGACAAGAAACTGCCCTTCGTTTTCGACCTCTCCAACTTTTTCTAGACGTTTGATTACAAGAGACTCATTTAGATGACTGTAATTAGACCTATTTAAACATATGGAGTTGGGCTTCGGGGCTTTATTAAACTATCCAATTCGTCTCATATCCAATTCTTACAGTCCAAAATCCTTCGAAAAATCCTCAATCATCTTATTTTGTCACAAAGAAACTTATCCATAAAGTTCTCAATGTACCATATGTTCCCGATTTGGCTCGAACCAGATACCTATCCTTTCAAAGTAAACTTCATAACCATTCAATTATAATAGAACCTCAACTTGCTTCTCATTCTACTCCAGATAGCGCTCCGAGACGTCCAAAAAGAAGATGGCTTCGGGACCTTCTAATATTGAAATTTTATTGAAGTGCTAACAATAGCTAGTCGCTTTGAAATAATTTGACATGCTATTGTGAGCATTATCTTCACATTTACTTGTTGTGTTTTTATTTTATTTAGGCAGTTGTAAATTTTAATATATAGAAACTGAAACCATTTTCCTCTTAAAAAGTATTCTCTATTACCAAAGCCTGGCTGGCCCACCTTTGAGGGTAGGTAGGTGTTATTTATGATGGAAAGAAGACTGTAAAGGAAGCTATCAAACTATTTTGGAATCGTAAAATTGATGGGTTTCGCTTCCAGAAGAGTGAGATTTTGGGGAATTCGTGATCCCTGATCGCTATCGGGGTCATGTTAGGGGTCCCACCGAAAATATCCTCGTTTTCTAGACATATATTTTTATTTTATTTTCAGTATCTATTTCGACATACAGGATGGAACTTTTGGGCTCCACTATACCTTAAGTTCGTGTCGTATCCTTTATTATATAAATTCCTTGTTGTTTCGCAATTGAGGGTAGACCATGATGGTATTGAAGGATCAATTCAATTAGGATTGATGAATTATTTGCAACATCTTTTGGAATGGATACGTTGTGGCTTTAATTCGAATCAGTTGAGGTACCCATGATGGTAAAGAAGATCAATCCTTATCTCATTTTGTCACAATTTAACTTATCCTTAATGAACGTTAAGTCTTATATAAGTGGCTCTTGTGAACAGTGTGCTAAGCGCAGTATTGTGAATTTTGGTTTATCGCTATCACCAAATACCATTTTTTTTTTTTTATTCGATTTTTGCATTTTGCCGTCTAGGATCGCGCGAAGTAACCAAATGCAATCATTTTTATACTTCTTACCGTGATTTCCAATAGTTCTTCATCCGTTCACTTTGCTGCCTCCTCTCTTTTGTCCAGATGCTAATTCTTTCTGTCTTTTCTTTCCTATGCAAACTCTTATAATATCACAACCCTAATACAAATACCATTTTATTTTTCATTTTATTATTATTTTTTTCTAATTGTCCAAGTTATGCGGTTATAACAAAGGTAATTATCCCATTGTGGAACAAAATCCAAACTTACTATTGCGTTTTTCATAAAACTGAATTTTTGAACTTAATCCACTATCCGCTGGTGCTACAGATAGTTCCTTTTATTTCGAAATAATTTTGATCTGAGGAGTAACGTTTATGTTTTAGTTTATTTTCTTTGTTTATTGTATTCAATTGATAATCATTTTATTTTCTACCCCCCCCCCCCCCCCCCCCGAAAAAAAAAAAAAAATTAAAAATAAATTAGCTTCTTAAATTCCAAATTCTTGTTCGATTTTCAATTGTTTATAGTACGTTTTCTATACAAATTGCTGTTTAAAAATATATTATAACTATCCATTAATAAGTGACAAAAATAATAATAAAAATCTAATCACTTATGAATTAACATAATCAATTAATTAAATTCGCCATGGAAGTAGAAATGAAAATAAACTATGAAATTATTTTCAAGCCTAGTTTGGTTAAATTCAGAATTTTCAAAATTGGTACCTAATATAAGTCAACCCCTTATTTTATTTGCGGAAAAAAAAAATCTTCGTAAATTATAACAATCTTTCGTAAAATAAACCTCTTTAACTCTTTTCATAATTCGATAGATTGTTTGGAGGGGCCCCATCATTCATTAACATTAAATGAGGTTAACAAAAAAAAAATTGTAATAAATGAAAGGAAATTATTATTTTTTACAGATTTATTCAATATCCAAGAAAAAAAGAGTAAATTAAATTTTTTTTTTAAATATGTATGCATGGCCTGAAAAGGGTTAAAAATAAAACATAACTAAACATTTTTTTCTTTTTCATTTCAAAATAAAAAGTATAGCTTTTCCATATTTAAGCAAATTGTTTTTCGCTTAGCTACTTTTTAAATAACTATAGAATTTTTGATTGTACATAATTTATAAATGTATTATTGACATTATTAGTTCATAAACAAAATTTATATTTTTAATGTTTAATTTATCTGTTTTTCAATATCGGAACAAGAAATAACTAAAACCTATTGATAGGGTATTAGTTGACTGAAAAGTATTTAGAGATGTAGGTATTGTTGGGGTATGCAGTCATAGATACACAGCAATTAAAAATCCGGCATTATGAATTAAAATGTCATTTTTAATTGCGGTGTATCTATGACTGCATACCCCAACAATGTTCATTTCTGACTAAAAATATTTTCGTTATTGTACGTAGTATTTAGCTAGCTATAGACCCCCCCCCCCCCCCCCCCAAAAAAAAAAAAAAAAAAAAAAAAAATTGTATTTCAGTTGAATATTATGAATAATGTTTAATTGTGAATCAATTATGTTAGTGAAATTAATAAAAATTAAGTGTTTAAGTTTGTATTATTATTATTATTATTTTTTTTTTTGGAGATATTAGCCCTCAGCTATAAGTGTTAAATCTGCCGGACATGTTTTATCTTGATGGTGTCAAACTGCATCAGAATATCTCCAGTTCATCATCTCAGATGATGTAGATTAATGGTGACGCCTACGTACTCACCATTTTTTTACTGCACCAAATCCTATAAGCCTTAAAAAAAAATTAACTTTTTATCGGATGAGGGTGGATTTGGGCGTTGAAATCTAATTTACATCACGTGACGACAAGGTGTGACATCTTCGAGTGGGACGGTGCCGGAAAAAAAAATAAAAATAGTATTAGTACAAGTTGCCATGGCGATTAGGCGTGTTATTGTAGTCCGGGTGGATGTCCCAAAAAGAGAACTTAGGGCTAAAGGGATGTTATCTTTTTGTCTATGGCGGTCATATATGTCACTCACTGTAGTAGCATGCTTGGTGTGGCATCCTATCTAGTAAGAAATAACACATCATATCAAGAAACATAGCTGATTATACTGATTTAAAAAAAATAAAAAATAAAAAATAAATGAATACTTTTATAACACTATTTTTTTACTTTATTTGTATAGATTTATTTTATTCAATCCTCAATTTTTTGTTGTTGTATTTATACATTGTTTTCTACTCATACCATAACCACACGGTTGAAGCATTTGAAATTAAAAACATACTTTATCCTAGACGCTAGTCCCTTAGAATAACGACAGTTTATTCTAGGGTTAGCCGATAGTCGATAGTTAGTACTATCGATAGGCCGATACTATCGGTTGAGAACTATCGATTGCTATCGATAGTAGCTTCCTTTTTTTCCAAAGCTATTCAATAAAGAATTTCAACTAATTTCATTAAATTCAATTATCTACTTACTATTTGAAATTTGCAGGATTATAAATTATTAGATTATATCATAAAGATGAGAGAAAAAAACTAATTTATTTGAATTTTAAAGAAATATCTACAGTTTACATGGTTACAATAATAATGAACAAATAAAATCTTCAGAAATGAAAAATAACGAAATAGTTAATTTCAAGAGTCAAGTGTGCTCCTTGTGCTACATATTTCCCGAAAGAAAAACTAGCATTTCTGCTTTCCTTTGGCTTAATTTTTGAGAGAACCCTTGAGCTCTAGGAATTTCTAATTCGATTTCAAAAGAACTCGACACTGGACAGAGAACGATCAGCATACTTCCGAGAGTTTCAAAACTCTTCAGTAAAAAAGATCTATCGATAGTAGCTATCGACTATCGCCCAAACCTAGTTTATTCCTACTTTAAATAAATAAATTTTATTAACTAATTTAAATTTGTTTGAAAATATATCTTTAATATTTTTATAGAAACTCCTTGCTGTTATTACAATATCAAATATTTTCCCCATAATTCTGATTCTCAAAGCCTAATCTAATTTTAAAAGTCTTGCTCTGAAAATTAAGGAAATTTGACTTAACCTAACCACTTATTCAATGGGGTGATATGTATTTAACTTGCCTGATGTTAAGAAGGGGAGAATTCCAGAGCCTAAGCTATGTTTATTTATGTTTTATCTGATTTTTTTTTTTTTGTTCTTTAAAGAGGTATATTTTACGAAAGATTGCTATAATTTCCTAAAACCTAAAAGTTTTCTAAGTAATGTTTAATCTTCATTAGTGTATGAAATAAAACAAAACGTATGCTTCCTCCTTTTTTTTCTTTTCCTTTTTAAATAGATAGATTTTATTCATCTTTAAGGTTTAAAAATAAATCAGTGTTGAAGATTTTTAGTTGTTGTTTGTTTCTTGGGAATTAAAGTCCTTCTGTACTCCAACTAGGGCAGGAAGGACGGGTAATCCTACAGGTTACCTTATCTATTGTAGTGTAGGGTGGGAAGATCGAGATCTATAAATTTTAACCCGCGCAGGTGGGATTCGAACCCACGACCTTCTGGCTACAAGAGCGCTGAGACCCTCGCTCAACTCACTCGGTCATCGAGTCTCCAAGGGTTTTACGTTATTGAGAGGTTGATAAAAAAAGAGTGCTAATTGTTAGTTTATACGAAAATGGAAAACATAGATGTTATGTATCAAAAAATACTAATGAATAATTAAATTCATTAGTATTTTTAATAATTTTAATTAAAACTTTAATTCATGTTCAGACTTTAATGAACTTGTAGATTTTATTCTTCACTACGTTATTGATTGTATCGTTTTATTTAAATGTGGTTCTAAATGAATATTTTAAAACATGGTTTAGTTCATAGATAATTTAACATAGGCTTTTTTTTTTTATTTTATCTATTTTTATTTTTTTTTTTATTTTACAATACTAAAATAATTATAATGCTTAGGATATAAATTTACTCGTGGCCGTTCCTCGACTAAGCTAGGAATGTGACGAGGTCATTGTCTTACTGCAGGTGTCAGGTGTAAATTGAATGGATGATTCTTTAATAATATGATTCTTGAAACCAATGCCTGTCCAATATATTTATTTATGTTATTTTAAATTCGTATTGTGTGTTAGAATGTCAGTGATAGAAAAATTAACTTTCCACAGCTGATCAAATTCCTTCGTTTTTATTGATGATTGTTTAATTTTAGAAAAATAATTCGTTTAACTTAAAGTATCTTCAGTCAGACATATCTGACTATAGAACATATTCTTTTGGAATACACAAAAGAACAAAAACAAAGAAAATCTAATTTTCTGACGAATCGAGACATTTCAACATTGCTTGAAAATAACACATATTTTCACAACTAGATAATTCACTTTTCGAAACACACTAATCTTTATATGTACTTATAGGTCTCAACTTGTGTATGACGCCTCTAACCAAACGTGTGTAAATAAATAAATTTAAGGAACTTGAAAATGCGTACTGAACAATAAACCAAAATAATTTAAATCTACAAATCCTAAATATAAAATTTCACTGGTAATTTGTTGTTTGTTGAGCGTTTAAAAATGAATACCATTTAAGTTTTTTTAAATTTAAATTTAATGTGGAATTGTATTGCCAAAGCCATCGTGGAAATTAAAGAACGTGATTAAATGTACATGAAAATGATTTCTTGGGAAACCAAATATTTGTAAGCACAGTTCTACATTAGGAGATCCCAAAACCATTTTATTTTCAGACGTTTGAAATGAAATGAAAAAATAAATTTTATTCTGGGACTTACTTTCCCCTAATAATAAAAATAATGCACAATTAAGAGTACAATTGTCTGGCCAATTATTTACAAATTAGATGCTTCAGTAATTACAGCATTCATTTTTTACAGGAAAAAAAATTAAATTAAATTTTAAAAAAACAAAAATAAAAATATGAAATAATAATTATAACATAAAATACAATCGTATATATATGAACGTATAAAAGAAAGAAAGAGAAAAAAAAAGAAGTAACTCTAAGTATTCATTTGATTATTGACATATTTGCGGAAGATTAATTTTCTAAAAGGTACAGGAATAGATTATTTTTAAAGGAAGTTATGGAAGCTGCTTTACGAATAGAAGTGGGTAGGGAATTCCAGAAGGAGGTAGCCCGAATGATGAAGGATTTGTCAAAGGAAGCGGTTTTATGTGAGAGAATATACAGGTTAAAAGGTTGGGATCTAGTGTTAAGGAGGTGGATAGAAGAACGCAGAGTTAATATATCAAGAATAAAGGAAGGGTTTTTGGTTTTTAGACATTGGAATAGGAAAGTACCCAGAAAGTATTGCCGTCAGATTTTAGGAAATAGCCACCCAAGATCAGAATATCGGCAAGTAACGTGT
Organism: Euschistus heros; assembly: GCA_003667255.2. NCBI lineage: Eukaryota > Metazoa > Arthropoda > Insecta > Hemiptera > Pentatomidae > Euschistus > Euschistus heros. The sequence continues at coordinate 2,274,515 of RCWM02000146.1, forward strand.
GACCGCCTGGGGATCCCGATGATAAATCTAATGAAACAGTTCAAAACTTTTGAAAGGATTATCGAAAAATAATTACGAAGCTAGGTTTGTGTAGATTGGATTTTATTGTGAATTGCAGGTACCTCGTTTTAACCAAATCAGCTCAATGGGACATTTCAGTGATTATGGGTTATGTGTGAAATAACAAGGGACATTAAAAAAATTATTATATATTAAGAATATAAGAGGGATTCGATTGTCAAGTACATCCTTAAAGCTCTATACCATTCAGACATAAAAACCAAAAAAAACATTATATGTACAATTTTTTGCTTAGTTTCGAAGTTATATTTGAACTTCATATGTATATTTCAGAATCATAAATAACGAAAATATGAATTTGTTTGTCTCTAGTTTTTTGATAATAACAGCTCTTTTGATTATAATTATATCTACATCTTTGTGACTAAAGTATGAATCTGTTTTTATAAATGAAGCCTCTAAACTGCCTTAATGGTTGGGTTATTGACACCCCTTCTGCTTGGTCATTGCTTTAATTCGCCTGTCATTAAGCAGACCAGTTGTCCTCCCTGTGTCCGTGTGCCTTGGTGGCAATGAACTTGAACCAATATCATTCTTGTTTAGTCATAAATATCTTTAGGGCTTTAAGGAGCTTCTAACAATCGCTGAATAAGAATATTAATGCAAAATTATATTTAGAAATAGAAATAGAAAAATAATTTTATTCTGGGACCAAGTCCCTTAAGAATAACAAATTGTACAGACAGAAATGATATTAGTTACATCTGGTCAGAGACATGATGAATAAATAAGATGAAAAATAAAAATAATAAAATAAAGAAGAAATATTAATATAACAATAATAATGTATACATAGGTACTAATGTAGTATATGAAGAGGAAAATAAGAAGATATTCTACAAATGGAATAATAAATAGGTTATTTTGATATAATGCAAATTATATACAATATAAGAACCCAAATGTTGTATTCGGAGTGAAAAAAAATTATTTTTATTTGTAACACTGAGTGTGTTTCAGAAAGAGTTAGATATCGTTTAATTGAGAAAATATATTGTTAGTAAGTGTCACCTTGGATTAGGAGGAGGTATTGGAAATAGAGGAATTTATTCAACCTTGATAAATCGAAGATCCCAGGTTCTAATCCGGCTGGTGAAGTTTAGAACTAAATCTTAGAAATTCATTCGTCAAAGAAATTTTATAAACACGATATTTTTTTCGGCTAGATTCAATTCCACATTTCATTATTAACTATCTAATCTAAGTATTCTTCAAAAAAAAACACACCGTTACACATCGGCTTGTTTGTAAAAGATAGAAGTTCCTCTTTGACTGCATCCGTTAATAAAATTATCAATTTTATATATATATATATATAATATCTGAAAAGAAGATGATCTGCAGCTGCATGTACTAATAGCTATAAAGCTATAAACGAAGCGCCCCGAACATTGCCGATATCACCCGAATGCTAACAAAAGCAATAATGAACGTAGCCAACTAATCGGCCTTTTGGCTTGCTAGTCGTCCCATCTCCAGTCTATTTGGTTGTATGTACTAATGGTTTAAAAAAAAATTGTAACACTCCATCTTTATATTTTGCAGTTCAACTTAAGTGTTATATATGATCTAGGAACCTATCTTATGAATAACCGATTCACTATTTCTATGTTTCTCCAACCTATCGGTTTTTTTTTTTTTTTTTTTTATTCCGATGACAATAGCCGAGCTTGCGGTATTGAAGTTTGGACGGATCAGCATGAAGTGCAACCATCGTCTGGTGCATTCCGTTCCAGAGGATCCCTCCCAGGTCGATTTTTTTTCCTATCGATTTTCCTCGGTCTGGACCGCTGCGGCGGGCGGGCGTTTTCACGGTGCCCGCTGTTTGTGTAACGACCTTGCCTCCGGAGAAAATCTGCGGTAACAGTTCGCGTCCATGGAATAACTTCCTCCAAGGACCTCGATGGTCGCTTATCTAATTCTGAAAATGGTCTTCGGCCGGCTGGCCTATTTGGGAAATACACATGTGAAGCAGGACAATGGGAAAATGGAATAGGATTTTTTTTTCTTTCCCCAAGGTCTCGTAATTTGGAAAATTGTCTGTGGGTAGCTTTCCTTTACGTTCGTCACAGTTAATTACTTCATAATATCCTTTTCTTGATTCGGTAATTCCACCGCGTTGCATTCTTGTGCAATTAATAAATAATTGGGTTGTTATAATAGGAAAAACAGACTGTTTAATGAAGCTTTTACCATGATTCAATGTTTTACTTACATTTATATGTCCTGTAGCACTTACAACCCATGAAGAGTCTCAGGTTCAGTACTTAGGTAGGCTGTACTGTTTTTAGGCCAACGGTTGTGAAAGGAGGTGATTTGACCAGAATTCACGCTCAACCGCCAGGTTTTTCCCCTAATTAAGGGTACCCACTTTTTAAGAGGCTGGGTGTGCCCCAGGAAGGTCTATTTATATGTCCAGTATGTAATATTTAATTTATTACGTTTACTGGGCAAAAAAAGTCTGAAAACACTTGCCCAAATCTTACGCTTATGCTTCTCCTGTCTAAAATAAACAATTTCCTATAGTGAAACTACTTATATTTTACACAGCAAACATTAATCTTTAATTTTAACATAATATACTATTTCATGCATATCAACAGCAGTCAACAGAAAATGTTGCAGTTAAAAAATATATACCCTTATAGCAAAAAAATTCTGGAAACACTTGTGTGATGAAAGAAAACAAAACATTTCAACAACAACTGATTCTACTCGCTATGGGCTTTAAGAAAAAAGGTCAGAAACAAAGTCTTATGATTTGAAGTCCTTTTAGTCTCTGATTATCATTAATGATGGAAGTCCCAAAAGCCATTCACGAGTTAATATAGTTTCTTTACGAAATCAATGCAATACTGTGAAAGAATCGGCAAAATTATTCAAGTTAGGGAGAGAACGTCTAGAAGATGACCAGCGTCCCGGTCACCCATTATTGGAAGCTGTCACTTCTGAAACCATCCAACTTGTGGAATTTGAATTGCTATTTGATTGCTGCGACTGAAAACCAAGGAAATAGCGCGAGGTTGGGGCTTTCAAAAACAAGTGTTTTGAGGATCATTAAAGAACATTTGCACATGAACAAGGTTAGTGCAAGTTCCAAAAATTCTTTCAGCTGCTCAAAAACAGGAACGAGTTCACTGCTACAAATAATGTTTACGCGTTCTTTTCCAAATAGCAGTGGAAGTACATTTTTTTAATAAAGTAGAAAATTATTTTTTTCATGGTATATATATGTTGCCAAAGCTTTGTATTAAGTGTGTTGAACTTAAAGGAGAATATATTGAAAAACATTAAGACCAGTTTTTTTTTTCTTTCACCTTTCCTTCTATCCCAGGCCGGAAACGTTTGGACCTTACTACGTATATTGAAAAAAAAGAAGAAAAAAAAAGTGGAACATAACTTCTTTGGGATATTTGGCGATTCTAAATTAAAATGACAGAAATTGCCACACGTATTTTTATACTAAAATTTATTATGTAAGTAGGTATATAGTACAACTTATTTTTTTCCCCCGACAATTCTCAGTGTGTTTGTTATAATCGTTTAGCTTTGTGGCCTCAGAAGACACAGAGAACCTTCTAGCCTAGGAGATGCTTTAATGAGTACAGCAGTCCTTGACTTGAAGTGACAAGAATGGCCCGAACATACCGTGACAAATTCCTCTCTCTGTTTACAAAACACATTCTTCTCCGGTTCTTGTATTGTTTCTCTCTTCCCTTTCTTACAGATCTGTTTCTTTTACTCCTATTTATTTTTTCTATCTTTGCTCTTCCGTATTTTCTACATTGAATCAACTTTTTTTTCCCGTTAATGAGCTGTGGTACTTTCCTTTTATTCTTTATGAGCCATGTTAAATTATCATAAATGCTTGTTAATACTTGAATTTTAAATTTATAACCGACAATTACAAGACTTCATTAACGATGTTCATAAAGTTCGTTAACAGCCGTGGCAGTGTCTCTAATTATTCCTTAGTTTTACAATTGCAACAACTCCGTTATAAATAGGAGATATAAATTCCACCGTTATTGCTCTGTTGTATGTTGCAGATCATTGTTGAGTACGGTCTGGTTATATATTTTCTTTCGAGGCAGTACCAGTTTACAAGGGAATTATTAAAATCAGTTCCCACTTTATTGCATAAATGCAAGTTGCCCTGCTTTATTTCTTACCTGTCGGTTGTGCTTTATGAACTTATAAATATTAATAATTTCAGTACAAAACCTGATGTAACTTAGTTATTTATGTAAATTAGTTTCTAGTCTAGTTGTTTGTCGATTTATGTTGCTTATGAGCAAGAGTGCTATTGTGATCGTCTTTTGCTTCAAAAATTAGACAATCAAATATTTAATATAGCATGAGTTACACCTTTCATGCCAAACGTTAAAGAACAAATACGTACCCAATACAAACGATACTCCGAAATAAATGATGTGGTCATTACTCATACAAACGACCAAAGAAAAATGAAAAGAAGCTGGATAAGGGCTCTGCTGGAATAATTTTTTTTTATATCAATTTATTGAAATTTAAATTGTACAAATATATGCATAAAGTAAATGAGCTGATTATGATTGCAATAATATGTCAAAACTTGAAAAGAACTACTCATCATTAGCACTTCAATAGAAATTCTACACTAGAAGGTCTCTAGGCCATCTTCTTTGTTTAAACCTCGAAAGGTTATAAGGAATGGAGTGGGAAGCAAATTGAGAAACTAATGGATTTGAGTGGCTATGGAGCTTACTATGAGAGGATAGGTATCTGGTATGGGCTAAATCAGCAACATAAGGAACATTAAGATCTTTATGTATAAGTTTATTGGTCACAAAGTAAGGAGCATTTAGGATTTTTCAAAGGATTTTGGATTGTAAGGATTGGATACGAGATGAATTGGATGGTTTAGTGTAGCCCCAAAGCTCAACTCCGTACGTTCAAATAGGTCTAATCACAGTCATGTAAATGAGTCTTTTGTAATTAATTGAGAGCTTTGATCGTTTGTCTAGTCCAAAGATAGGCAAACTTACTAAGGGGAGGGCCGGATGAAATAGAAAAACATCTAGGGCCGAACATTGGACAAAACAAAGTTTTACAACTAATAAACTTTATTTTTGAATTTGTCTCATTACACTCAACTTATAAGGTACAACGGTAGAAGATCCGGAACGCAACGAGAAGAAAACAATCATTCTATTCTAGCTTTGCAGAAAATAAATTTTGTCTTATGTATAATTGTGTGTGACCATGTCGCGGGCCGGATTGACTAGCCCGAAGGGCCGCACTTGGCCCGCGGGCCGTAGTTTGCCCATCACTGATCTTGTCCTTCTGAAATAAGTTTGAAAAAAAATAGACTGATACAGTTTTCTTCTCCCTCATGACCCTCTTGAATTTTCATCCTTCAACAAATTCATTGATGGTCATTATTATTATTGATACGTTTTAAAAATAATAATAAAAAAACAACTATTTTTCAAAACAAATAATAACAAAACAATACACACTAAAAGTTTTTTGGCTGAATAAATTCAGTAATACGCTATGGGACAAAAAATCTCACACTATTGATTTTTTGATTTCCTCGTCTTTAAATTTCATATTTTTTTATGTGTTTACGCCCCTATTTACTCTTACTTTAACTAGTGACTGTGAAAATTTTTACAATTATTAAAAAAATTAATTATTAAGTATATTTTTTTATTTTTGAAGAGAAGATTTGACCCCGGTTGGGATTCGAACCCAAGTCTCCACTTCTCTAGCGTGGTGCCTTATCCACTAGGCCACCGAGCTCGTATCCTTTGCCACCGAACCAGGGAAGTCCTTTCTCTTCACTGATCCATACCCCCGGGCACTCGCAATTGCGATGTACAATTCGGGGATGAATGTTCAATTTGAACATTACTTTTAAATGGATCTATTGACGTGTATTAAATTAAGGCCTAGTGGATAAGGCACCACGCTAGAGAAGTGGAGACTTGGGTTCGAATCCCAACCGGGGTCAAATCTTTTCTCTTCAAAAATAAAAAAATATATTTAAAAAATATTTATCAACCAAGAATTATTTTATAGTTAATTATTAAGATTTATAATCGTCACTTACGTTTATTACGTCTTGCATGGGATAGGATATATGTCCAATGTTTTTTTTTTAATAAATTCTTTAGGGAGATGCCCAATCTAATGTAAACTGTAATAAATCCTATTAATTAAAAATTTATATCCTTATGTACATTTTCACGGTTCAGCTGATTATTTATATTATTAAGTAAATAACTAATTTGTTTATTTTATTTTTTTTAGGTAAGATGGTCAATGAGATACTGCTTATCTTCTAAATAACGTATAATCTTAAGGTAATTGTTACTTATTTTATTTATCTTTATTTAAAGTTTTATATAAGGTATTCTAGGTGTTTATTTAGCTTATTTAGTATTATATTAGTATTTTGGTGTATATTGTTCTGTTCCTTTTTTTATATTGTACGTGATTAGAGAAATAGTTAGAAAATTATTATTAAAATTACTTAAAAACTAATTCGAATGATATTTTTGAAGCTAAACATGAGGTTTGGGAACCGACTCAAATCATTTTATTTTTGGAAATTGTGTACACGATAAATTGGTAATTTCGTACAAAATATTTTGAAAATTTCTAATTTTTTTTATATCTTCTGAATGAATCTTTGCAGTGCCTCTGGTTGTATTATTCCTTGACTGATAAATCAGATTTATACTCTTTCATTTAATAAATATCTAACGCAACGGATAAGCCGCATCATAAAATTTGTAATAAAAGATAACTTGTATTGTTTTGGAACTTTATGGAACATTACCATGCTGTGATATCAAAAACATTATCCGTAAAGATATAAGTGTTATGTGTTAAGAGATAACATTTATGTTTTATTTTATTTTTACACTTTATTATTGCTATATTTATATTATCAGTTAATTTCGATTTATATCTCTAGCTTTATATTAATACATTAAAAGTGTTAATAACAAAAGATATATTTTCTCTAACAATTTCTTTCGCACAGTTAATTTTCTCTTTATCCGTTTGGGTTTTCTCGTCACTGCTGGACTGACTGACTTAGTTCTCTAATACCAGCAACGAATTTATTATTTCTTAGATATTTTAGAATTAGAATATTGTCAAGTATTTTTTTAATATTTCTGAAGTGTAGACAATTTATTATCGCTGTCTCTGGCTTTAACGCTAGTGACATCTTAACAAGTACAGAAACCTCATGAATCTCTGCTTTGCCCCCATACGTGGGAAAGTAGCCGGGTTCAGTCACTTCTGTGTTACTTTTTTATTTATAAAAAAAATTTTTTGTTCTACTTGCTTCCTATTAGATAACTCAATCTGAAATGAAGTTGGCCTCGGGACCTTCTAATATAATACTTCAATGAAAGTTTGTTTGTTGCTTTATTTCGGTTTAACGTAGTTATGTATTCCAACTAGGGCAGGGAGGACGGTTTATCGTACAAGTTACCAACTCATTTTAACCAGGGTGGGAAGGCCAAAATCCGTTTTGTGGGTCTGCCACGAAATAAATTTTTATCCACCCAGGTAGGATTTGAACCCACGACTTTCAGTACCGAACGCGCTGAGACTCGCCCCAACTCTGTCAGCCATCGAGTCCTCTACCAATGAAAGTTATTGACATGATATTTTAATCATTATTACTTATATTGCTTAATGTATAGTTTGATTTTGGATTACATTTATTAAACATTATTTTATACTAACTTCTCTTCAAAGAAAAGTCATTTGTTTTCAACAACTTTCACCCGCTCTGCCAGGAATTGTATCTGATGTTGATACTTAGGATAAGAGCCCATCACATCCAATTTTTATTTCATTGTATTTATCAAAGATAGGATGTTTTTAAAAATGGGCCGTTGATCTAAACAAATTATAATTTTATGGTGAAATTTCTGGGCTATATGCAGAGTGAGTCAAACACGTTTACTCCTCACAGTTGTGACAATCCTTTCTTAGTCAAACAAAGTCTATGTGCAAGGGCATTGTCGTGTTGTAAAATGGTTTTCTTCCTGTTGACCAGAGCAGAGTACTTTGTACTTAAACCTTAATAAACTCTGTATTCCTGTTTACAGTAAAGGTTTGAGTCAACTTTTCTACCATCACGAACAAGCTTAAAATGCAAAACGACTTTGTAGTTCCACCAAACACAAAGCTTCATAATTTTTCAAACCGATCCAAACTAGTTGTAGGGAGAACTTCCATGAACAACTGACCTTTTTTCTGCTGACATTACACGTGCGTTTTAAAAATATAAATGATTCCATATTAAGTTACAAGATATTATAGGATTAGTCGTAGTATATATTAACATGGATAGTAGGAACAAAATATAGGACTAATTAAAGAGTTTAGTTTGCTGCTCACGCACAAATACTTTTGCAAGTGTTTATTTGTTTACTGAATAAAGTTGTAATGTCTATAAAAAAAATTGTATTGTCCCTTTCGGAGTAATTTGGACCATATTGATGCCGAGGTTAGTGAAATGCTATACATAGTACATTTTATCTTTTATTTATTAATAAAAAAAGGTTGATGATACTCGTTTGCTTCTCACATTGAACTCAGTTCTTTGCATCTTCATCTTGAAGTCGGCGGAGGAAGAGTATATACATCAGTGAAGCAACTGATATTAAACCTTCACTGTGTCTCATTTCCGGTTCTTCCTCGTGTTTATCAGATTCCTCGCTTTTGGTGTCATTCACTTAACGTTTTTATTTTATCATTGTTATGAAGATTTTTCCGTATGAAGTACTCCATTATTTTCACGGGTTCTACGAGGAATCCGGTGTTATTATAAATTTTTTTTTTTAGATTTTTAACTTGTTTATGAATTATGTTAATCTCGGTCCCTGGTTATCAATGTCTGTTCCTACAATGTTTCGCCATCGTGTTATTATTCAATGCCCTCAAGTAGTAGATTATTTTTTTTAATATGCTTTTTAATTGCACTGGCCAATAAAAAAAAATAAATTGTTTGTTTCCTGTGACTATTTTGTTGTTTCTAACTCAATTCGATACATATTTTTTAAATATGTCAACAATGTTTCTCTAACCGCTTTTGTTTTTGTGTTTTAGCTTACCAACCTTATTTAGTGTTTTTACTTTGATTTTAAATTTTGTTTGACAGTAAAATATATTCTGTTGTTGTTTTCTATATGCATTCGTCCAGGCGGTGTTGTGTGCTTAATCCAGATTGTATTTGAAATATTTGTGCCGAATATATATTTAAAAAATATCGAAAACCTATATTAGACTTTGTAAAAATTGCATATCATCAATACTTCAAAATAGATTTATACAATCAGGACAAACTATGGGTTCCTCATATTGTTTGCCAAAAATGTGTTGTGTGTCTACGGTTATGGTCCAGCTGGAAAAGAGATGCAGTGAAGTTTGTAACTTCCATAATTTGGCGAGAATCTCAAAACCATGATGACGACTGCTACTTCTGGGTTGTGAAAATAAACTGAATAAACCCTGGAAATCGAAGTAATTCGTCATATACTAAATTATCTTCTGCTCAACTATCTCAATTAAAATCTCGAGAAGCACAACCCAACAAATCTAAACCCTCTGATCATCCAAATCTTTGTGAACGCGAACAAAATATATCAAGTGATGACTCTGATCCAGATTACAAATATAGCCTTTGAGAACCTCAACCATTTAATCAGATTGATAACAAAATGACTTAGTGAGGGATCTCAACTTACCGCAAGAATCTTAAGAATATCTTTAAAAGAAAAAATTTGCTAAATCCCGAAACCAACATTACTTTTTTATCGTACCCGAGAAAAGAATCTGTTACCGTATTTTTCTCAAGAGAAGGATTTAGTCTTTTGTAACAATGTTGGTGGTATTTTGCAACAGATGGGTTTAATAAACTACAAGCATAGGGATTGGTATATATTTATGGAAAGCAGCGAAAGAAGTTTAAAGTGTGTTTTGCTCCATAGCAGTAACAAGTACTATTGTACATTCACGACTTTGAAAGAAGAATACACAAATATTTTATGCAAAGAGATCTACCTAAAGTCATTTATTCAAGGAAATCCTATAAAATATCATTTGATAATAAATTTAATAAAAAATTTTTAACATTATTAATTTCCTTACATTTTTTAATCAAAACAGTAAAATTTTATATTTCACAAAATAAAGCTGTTAGCAATCTCCCTTTTTCATAGTCAGAGCCTTTAAAATAACCAGTAACAATAAAAAAAAATGAAGGAAACAAAAATTGTGTTGACCAGTGTTAATATAATCACTTTTATAGTCACTTAAAGTACGCATGATAGTATAGTAGCATTAATAAAATTAGTGTTGATGAATTATTCGTTACTTTACTTTACTTTAATTATTAGATTTTTTTTTATATTAGTTTCGAATATTAAACATTCCATCATCAGTTCTAACAACTTACAAAAAAAAAAAAAAAAAAAAAAAAATAAAAAAAAAAAAATCAAATATACCGGTACTCACCTGAAGAGGCAAAATGAAAATGACTATCTCTGAGTACCAACGATTAATTTCATATTACATTAATTGCGTCTTGCATTGTTTATGGCTTTTGACGCTGCTGATGATGAATTTTTAACATTCGAAAATAGTTTTCAAATAAAAATTATTCCAATAGCAGTGGAAATTAATTCATCAATCCTATCTTATTATAGTATTTTTGGATCGTTATAAAAAATAAAATCATCAAGATAAAAATCATATATAATCAGGTAACACTTGTAGATCCAATTTTACTTCTTTTGTTTTGTTTTTTTATCTTGTAGCTCGTGGATTAGTAGAAAATATTAAAATTTGAATATTCTATAAGGAAGTGTTCAAGAGTTAAGCTTTAATCTAAACTTTTTTTTTTCTCCTTTCCTCTTCACCTACTCCTACTGGATATATTTTGCCGTATATTCGTCTTAATTATCCAATCAGCGCTGAATTATCTTGTGATTTATTTTCTGGCCTTCAATTTTTTTTTTTTTTTTTTTTTTTTTTTTTTTTTTTCTTTTGGCTTGAACGATCCGAATCCTCGAAAGATGTATTAATATCCAGTTTGTTGCGTTGAAGAATTGATAGGTTGTCCTACAACAAAGTCTTTACAACTTCATGTGGGATTGACTCCTGTTGGTTATTTATTTGTTGCAGAGCTCTGAGAGAGGTTCCGCAGTGGCCTTTGGGTCCTTGGGCGTCCTACACTTGGATGTCTTTATTTATTTTTTGTTCTAGCGAGTCAGATTATTAACCAGGCTATTTCCACCTCGTTCCCTTTAATTGTTCATGTAAATGTTTACATACTAATCTCGTTTTTGTTATTGATCACCTGGAGGAAACAAAGGAATATCTAATGTTTTATTTGTAATTATTTTTATCTTACTTAATTCAGTATAATGATGATTACTTAATCACTAAAATGATCGCTTTTAAGTAATTTATTTTGTTTTGCATGATAAAGACGATAAATTTCAATTTAAAAATATTGACAATTTCCTACTCTATTTGAATTTATTTATTATTTTCCTCTTTCAAATTTTTATTCACACCTTTTATTCGAGTAACAATTAGGGTTGGACGATAGTCGATAGTTTGTCGACACTATCGGTTGAGAACTATCGATTGCTATCGATAGTTTTTCGATAGTTGCTTCCTTTTTTTCCAAAGCTATTCACTGAAAAATTTCAACTTATTTAATTAAATTCAATTATCTAGTTACTTTTTAAAATTTGCGGGGTTATAACTTATACGATTATATCATAAAGATGAGAGAAACAAACTAATTTGAATTTAAAAAAAGTATTTACAGTTTATATGGTTACAATAATAATGAGCAAATCAAATCTTCAGAAAAAAAAAATAACGAAATAGTTAATTTCGAGTCAAGTGTGCTCCTTGAGACACATATTTCCCGAAAGAAAAACTAGAATTTCTGCTTGCCTTTGGCTTAATCTTTGAGAGAACCCTTGAGCTCTAGGAATTCCGAATTCAATTTCAAAAGAACTCGACAGTGGACAGAGACATATCAGCATAATTCCGAGAGTTTCAAAACTTGAGGTAGTAAAAAAAATCTATCCATAGTGACCATCGATAGGCATGACCTATCGATATATCGATAGTAACTATCGACTATCGCCCAACCCTAGTAACAATAAGTGGATTTCCTGATCTTGTAATAATTCAGGCCTAATAGGCGTCTGGGAGACTAGCACTCAACAGAACATCCATCTGGCATGAATTTGAGCAAATCTCTCATGAAACTTCTTTTAAGCCTTCTGAGAATATTTCCAGGTGTCATTAATAAGTATGCTATTATGCCCATGAATTCTCTCGTGAAATCATTTATAAAGGTTATGAATATGTTCCTTTACTGTGGGTTCTTGTAGATCAGAGTGATGTGTGTGGTTTGAAATGTACCAAGGTGATTTCGAGATTAGTCTGAGTATTTTTGATTGGAATATTTGTATTTTTTAAGGTGCGTATTTTTTGCAGTCCCGTATATTTGTGTGGCGTTAGTCATGCCAAACTCTGTCAAATGCTTGGTATACATCTAGAAATGACCTTGTATCATATAGTTATTCCTCATATGTTGATAGTTACGAATATAAACAATATATGCAGTAAATGTTTGAAAAATGATAACAATGATACGTCAATAACTAGTAAATAACTATCCTTTAGTAGCAGTTTGATAATAGTTTTACGTCTCGAGAATGTCTCTAGGCCATATTATTTTCAGATCGAGACGGTGGGTTGTCTGGAACTTTTTTTTGAATAAATAAAAAAATAATATAATCCTTCCTTAATTCTGCACCTGGGCTATGTTGATGCATTTTTATTTGTTTGTTTATTTTTTAAATTATTAATTACTTTAATACTCTTATCTCTAGTTTTTCTATTTTTAATGGCCAATGTACTCCTCGTCCAATCATATAATTCTTTCATATAATCAGCTGTTTGATCTGGGATCAGCTGTCTTGCGACGCACTGGATTTAATTTATATCTTTAATTAAATATATAAATTCTCATTAGTTTTGGTTTATTTTGACATTCGGACATATTTATTTGTATCAGATCGCCTAATTATACTCAGAGACATTTTCCAAGGAGGTTTTCCTTGTTTTCATGAGCTCTCATTTAGGCTATGGTCCTTGCCTTCTGAATCTGTCATGGCTCCTCTCTTCCCACTCAACCGCTCTGAGAGCAGTTTACATAATTCCATTCGAGAAGGTTACCCATCCGATATCTGACATCTCATAAAGATATCAGTCATTCCTGTTTATAACTTCTTCCGGTTTTGGATAGTTCCGAGGTTGTGGAAATTCACTTTTGGTGGGTGTAACTTCTTCGAATCAAGAAGGCTGTTCCCATAACAATGAATAGGAATGGTCCTCATTTTTATGTTTTCCTCCAATATAAATATAGGTTCCTTTTTTATTTATAGTGTATTTTAAGGTTAGGATGAAATGAAAAAATAAACTTTATTCTGGGACTTACTGTCACTTAATAATAATAATAATGCACAATTATTGTTGAATTGAACAATTATTATTATCCACACAATTATTATTGAATACAATTGAACAAAGGTTCAAAAATAAATTATTTTAAAGGAAATTATGGAAACCACGTCGTATTCTATTTCAAATAGTTTTTTCGACTTCTATTTTTCCATTAAAATGCCTGAACCAAGAGATGGTTTTTTTCTGTTGAATTGTAAGCACTAATCCTATCCAAAAGCACCTCTAACTCACTTTTGCACATTTTGTGGATTGGTTTCCTTCTGCTAAATGCCGTCCTTTTGGTATTTTCTTAAATTCTGAACCATACTCGAATTTGGGTCCGAAAGCTTAAGATTAACATTGACGAATTCATTGCCACCTTAATCGGAAATTTTTTATATCAGAAGACTATTTTCTAATGTTAAACATTCATCATTAGTTCTAAAAACGTACAAACAATTTTGAAACATCAGCACTTTGCTGTTAAAGAAAGAATGCTTGATTTTTAAAAATAATTGATTTAAATTCCGTACTAAGTTGTGTTGATCTAGTACAAGGAAAACTGCTCTGTTATAAAAAAAGAAAAATGAAATAATAGCTTCTTTTTTTTGTCATTACGGGGAATAGATTATGATTATAAAATAATTAGGTATCGAACTATCGTTAAATTCAGCAAAATAGATCGATTTCTAGGAATCGGCTTTGGTTTATCGATTCTCGATACTAAGAATCGATTTTTTCAAGAATCAATGCAATCGAAAATCGACACATCCCTAGTTTGTATCATTTTGCTATCAACACGTATCTATTCCTATGAACAATTTGCTACGACAGCCTCTTATACAAACGCTCTGGATTTTAATAAAAATAAACCCATGATTTTTAGACTTAATCTCCTATAAGAAATAATTGCTTAAGGTCAACGAGAATCAAACATTTAATTTTTATAATTAGAGATAAAAACATCAAACCATAGTAGAAAAACAACAACTAAACATTTACATAAAATTAACTCATGGTTTCCTAGAATGTTTGTTCTAATTAGTAATTCTAATTATATTCAAACTATGGGATGTAGTTTGAGTCTCTAAAGATAATTGGGCAGCCATTTGGGAAAGTTAGTAGTCGCTCTTGGAATCTGGAATTAAAAATTTTAAAAGAATTAAGTTTATAAAATCGCCATGTTATTATACGTCATAACGCCTACTTCCAAGATGGTGTACTGATCTATTTGCTGTTTCCATTTAGTGAGATGTAAGAAATAGCGATTGTCTGACAAGTTTGTGTGTCAATTTACTGAATAATTATGATTTATAATCGATTGTATTCTTCTGTTTATTTACTATTATTTATTTTAGTGAAAGTGAGTGTGTTTATTTTTTTTTTTAATTTGATTTAATTTATATAGCTTCGTTATTTGAATTATTTCCTTGATCATCATAGAAATTTGTGCTCATGAGACATTTTTGTCATTGGTTAAATATTATGGGATTTTGTACTATCTCAATATCCTATTTCTTAAGTAGTTTAAAAAATAATTAATGTGCCACTAACCTGCATATTTTAGAATGAATCGTACAAGTTTAGAAAAATAAATTGTAATTTTTAGTTAGCCAAGATTCATATATATATTCATGGTAATGTAATTATTCTATTTGGATCTGTTTGCTCTTTCTAAAGACTGTTTTTTATTTTTTGTGTTTGTCAATTATTCTTTGGTATTATTATTACATTATAAATACATAATATGTAGATAAATATGCAATTACACTCCAAAATATGTATTTATGGAAAAATATGCAAAATAAAAATAACTTAAATTAATTTCAAATGCTTCAGAACATAACCCTTTTTGATGATATTAGATATTTTAGTTGGCTAGGAAGAAATATGCTAATGCATTTATTTCATAACCTTAAGAATAATACAGTCATTATTGGCATTTTCATTTTAAATCAATATATATATAAATATATAAATCCATAATCAGTTAGTCCTTTATATTTACACAAAATATGTGGTGGGGGCAGGAGCGGATTCAGATGAACTCGATCTCATCGTAAACATTGCTAATTAAATTAATCTGTTTTAATTGTTTTTCTCCTTCTATACCTCTCAATTGTTTTAAATTATATTATTTACTTAATGTTTCTAGTTATACATTTTCCGATTTCTCTGTAAATAAAGATTGAAATATATAATTATGAATTATTTCGTTTTAGAAATTGTATTGTGACATTTATAATATGTTCCAACAATAACAAAATAAATAAATAAATTAAAAAAATAAATAAATTATTATAATATTCGGGAATCCTTTTTATTTTGAAGCTAATGACAGCCGTAAGATTTATTTGTAAATTGTAATTATTTATGAATTTTTTTTTTAATCGAATGGGCCAGCAGAGGACCATGTGCCAATTTCAGTTCTTTCTTCCTTGTTCTTTTCTTTTCTTCCAGCATGCATTCATCTTTTCACTATGTTTCCTCTTTCTGTCTTCAGACCATTTTGCACCAGTCCTTTTCACTTTCCTGCCCTGGAATCCATCTATTTTCAATACTTTTTGCCGAAAGTCTTCTCTATTGTATATTTATTCTATTTTTATATTGTTTTTTGTTTTTTTTTAATCCCTTTTTACTTCATTGACCCAGCTTGTTTTTGATTTCTTACCCCACAGATACCTGAAAGAAAATCTTACTTGTTAATCTACTATCAGGCGTTCGATATAAGTGACCATATTTATGATTTTATTAATGTACAAATTGTCTGTACTCTCTAAAGGGTTTTTGTTTTCTTGAACAATCTTTTAAGCAATATTAAGATTCATTGGCAAAACCGATTTCCAATTCTTTTTTTTATTTTTTTGCTTTCCTAAAATGGAATAATGTTTATTGAAGTTTGAGAGTTGCATTATTGTGAAGAGATGCTATTAAACCATAAGCTCGTGGTAGGAAGGTCACACAGCCGGTGCCCAGTGCTTCATGGTCTGCTAGTGTTGACGAGTATTCAGTTTCAGGCCCGTATGCCGTTACTAATACCCTGCAATGTTTTATTTAAAACTATTACTTTCGTATTATATATCATAATAATTCACAATACAGCAATTATTATTATTATTTGATATGTATCTGTATAGTAGACTAATAATATAGCAGTAATATTAGTTAGATTTGAATTGATAAATTATTTGCCATTTCTGTTGGATTTTTTTTATTCAAAGGTTAGTTTCGGATGCTGAACATTCATCATCAGTTTTAAAAACATACATAAAATATGAAAATATAAGCACTTGCTGGATTGAGTATATGTTGTTTCTTTTTCATTTATTGATATTTACAACTGTTTAAAATAATATACATCAAGTGAACGTGTTGATAGTGAATACAATGGCATGTAAATAACTTGTGAAGAACTACTCAATACTAGCACTGCAATAAAATCTACACTATAAGGGCCCTAGGCCATCTTCTTTTCAGACGCCTCGGAGGATTATCAGGGATGGAGGAGGAAGCAAGTTGGGAGACTAGTGGATTGGAGTGGTTATGGAGCTTACTATGAAAGGATAGGTATCTGGTCTGGGCTAACTCAGCAACATATGGAACATTAAGGTTATTATGGATAAGCTTATTGGTTACAAAGTAAGCGGCATTTAGGATTTTTCGAAGGATTTTGGATTGTAAGGATTGGAAACGAGATGAATTGGATGGTTTAGTAGAGCCCCAAAACTCCGAACGTCCAAATAGGTCTAATCACAGTCATGTAAATGAGTCTTTTTTAATTAATTGGGAACTGTGATCGTTTGTCTAGTAAATGTTGAAGTAGTCTGTAACGACGTGCAGTTTCTCGTCGTTTTAGTCTTGTGTGTGGATTCCAAGTTAGACGTTCGTCCAAGTGGAATCCGAGGTAGCGGATCTTTTTTTATATGTAAGACAAGAAATCTAACATGTTGATATATTAAGATTAGGAGGCAAAATGAAAAGAGCTCCTTAAAGATATCCTAGAGCAGTATAAAGTGACAAAAAGGGTCTGGTAGATTGGTAGTCCCCTAGGCTTTCCCTACGATCGGTCAGTTATTACTCTTCCTACTGAAAACAAAGGCATGGTTATTTGCGAAAAGTTGATATGTCAAATTTCACTTTATTTTGCTCTACTGACGATGATATGTATTTATATGTCTAAAGAAAAACATTTCTCTTAACTTTATCTATAGACATATCAAATTGTGACTTAAAAAAATACCAGTACTAAATGTTTTCGATTTCCGATACCGGTCCAATACCAAGAAATCGATTCATGAGGTCCCACTCTATTTCGCCCTTTCGACTCTTCCTGATATCTTTCAGAAGTCTGTTTGCCTCCTGAGATGAATACTAACATAGGTAAGAAATGATCTTGTCTTACATTTTTAATAACATTAACTAGTTTCCAAAAAAAATAATCCCAATAGAAGTGACAATTAATTCATCTATCCTAATTATATTGATCCTTCTATACCATCATAAGTAACTCGAGTTATTATTGATTTGGTTTATGTATTCTGACATGTTAAGAATTATTTATTTTATCTATATTTATCCTTTTATGATCAAAGATCGGTATAACCTCCAAATAGGACTTTTGTTTCAGCTATTCATGGTAAATAATTTTTTGAAAATTGTTATTTTAAATAATAATAATGACGGTTAAAGTCATTAGAAATGGTGAATTCGGGATATGGATACACAATTCCACTGTAATGTCAAGGTAACTAAATAATCAGTAATACCTAGTACATTGTGGTTTACGTCATTGCAATTCATAGTATTATTTGAAATAATTAATTCGTAAAATCTATTAAAATCATTTATTGTATAATTTAAGATTAGCATCGGCCATTTAAAATGTCAGTAGAAGGAGTAATAAAGAGAGAAACTGAACGCACTTAACAACAATGACGACATGAAAACAGTTGTAGGATGCAATAGCGACTAAACGGGAGTTGAGAACAACCTTCTGCAACAAATTGAACAATAAACACAAGAGTAAAATTGCTGAGGATAAGATAAAAAGAAAAATATCAAGACATAAAAGAGATTGGGACCGCCGAGATGAGATCGTGTGTCCTTGCTGCAAGGTCGCCAGTACATTAAACATGGGACCTTACCCAACGCATACTAAACTAACTCAACAGCTTCATCAATTATGTATTATATTTAACAAATATATAATACTTATGTTTGTAATAACCAAATATTAACTTAAAAAATTAGCGCTTAAGTTAAAAAATATTAAAAATAGCTCTTAACATTTTTTTTTTTTTCATTTATTGATATTTACAACTGTACAAAATAATATACAACAAGTAAATGTGTTGACAGTGAATACAATGACATGTAAATAACTTGTGAAGAACTACTCACTAGTATCACTTTAATAAATTCTACACTAAAAGGTCTCTAGGCCATCTTCTTTTCAGACGCCTCGGAGGATTATCAGGGATGGAGGAGGAAGCAAGTTGGGAGACTAGTGGATTGGACTGGTTATGGAGCTTACTATGGAAGGATAGGTATCTGTTTTGGGCTAAATCAGAAACATATGGAACATTAAGATCTTTATGGATAAGTTTATTGGTCACAAAGTAAGGAGCATTGAGGATTTTTCGAAGGATTTTGGATTGCAAGGATTGGATACGAAATGAACTGGATGGTTTAATAGGCCCCAAAGCTCAACTCCGTACGTCCAAATAGGTCTAATCACAGTCATGTAAAGGAGTCTTTTGTAATTATTTGGGAGCTTTGAACGTTTGTCTAGTAAATGTTGAAGTAGTCTGTAACGACGGTCAGTTTCTTGTCGTTTTTGTCTTGTATGTGGATGCTCTAAACATGAATTTATTTTTAGGAATTTATATATTAAACATTCATCTTCAGTTATCAGGAGGAAAAAAGAGTAAACTTGTTGCAGCTACTAATACAAAGAGTACAATGTTATTTATTTAGATTTAATTAATGTGTATAGTTTGATAGGAGAATGACTTGTTGCCCGCATTCAAAGCAAACATACTAAAAATATGTATGTACATATGGCATATTTATTCTTTCATCATTCGGACATGCTAGAGGCGACTTGTAAGCTGCAGAAAGACATAGATAGCATTAACCTATGGGCAGTAGAAAATAAGTTGAGACTGAATCCAGAGAAAACAAAGGCAATCCTCATTGGTTCAAAACCTCACCTAGAAGCCCTTCCCTACTATCCATTGCTTTACCTCAAAAACCGTCCAATTCATTTCCCTAATTCCATTAAAAATCTAGGAATAAGTTTTGATCAACAGCTTTCTTGGAATAACCATATTTCCCAAATCACGAGGAAATCTATTTTTATTCTTAAGCAACTTTTACATTACCGCGATGCATTACCACTAAGTACTCGACAACTTTTGGTATCATCTCTAGTTTTTCCCAACTTTCACTACGGATGCATAGTATACGGAGGACTGTCTGATGAGCTCGAAATGAAATGTAAAATCTAATGAACGGTTTTATTAGATTTATTTTCGAGATCCCTAGACGTCCTCACATATCTCTCAGCTTTTCTGGAATTGGGTGGCTTTACCCCAGTATCCGACGTCAATACTTCTTAGGTGCACTCATATTTCAGTCCTTGAAAACCAAAAAACCCACCTATTTTCATGACTTCCTTACTCTGCGCTCCTCCATTCACCTCTTATGGTGAATACTTAAATACTAGAACGCAGCCCATCATCTTGTACTACTCCTGTGCATCGAACTGCATCCTTCGAAAAATCCTTTATTATCCGTGCTGAATTTGATTAAGGGGTTTAGCCACAATCGATTGTAAAACATCGAAGAACTTTGCCAACTTGAAAAAGTTAGTTTTGGTCATGTTTAATAATAATAATAATAATAATAATAATAAAGTTCTTTATTCTGGGACCTTAAGTCCCTTAAGAATAAAAAATAATGTTCAATCAAGGGCCTTCAGAGCCTTAAAATAAAATAATATTTACATAACAAAGTAACAGATAATAATAATAATAATAAAAAAAAAAAAAGAGCAGGAAGAAGATATTAATAAAAAGTAACAGAAAATTTATATTATTTTTTTACAAAAAGAAAAAGATTTCTTAAATATAAACTGTAAGAAATATTTCTGTTTAAGAGTCTATAACACAGAAATGGCTAATTCATTCAAAAAATGTTACAGACTAAAAGTTGTAGATCATTACATGTTGTACAAGATAAGATTTTTAAAGTAAAAATTTGCCCATTCCTACTGAGATATTAAAAAAAAAGTAATTGTTGGTTAATTTTGGATAAACTGTGTTAAAAATGCAAACAATTCCCAAATCGTACAGGGAAATTAGCTCCGGACCTTGAACTCAAAAAATTAAAAGGTCTGACTGCTGCAAACTGTTCACCACACTTAGCTTTTTAGTTAGGCGTACTATAAAAGCGTGTTTTTCTAGTTTTTTATAACTATAATATTTATTTAAACTTTGTTTGAATAATCATTATTTGTTAATTTAATTTAAATGATTTAAAATCATAATGGTAAGCGGAATAAAATAAAGAATATAAGGGAATTGATGGTCAGGAGGATTAAGCTATTTAATTGTAAAATTAAAATCTCCTACAGACAAATTAATCACAGGTAAACTAAACGAACAATAGAAAACTTATAAGACAGATTATTTTCTTTCAAGTTGATTTCAATCACAGTTTTTTTTGTAATGTTTTCAATTAGAGACTGATAAACAGGAATAGGTTCTGATATTCTTACTCCAGCTTATACCGTTCCTTTGCTTGTAGTTTCCTGGTAGACTCCCCACCTGATCCGAAGCCGCTCCCCCCAGATGATCCGGAGTCACTCCTCCCTGGAAGACCTGTTGGGCCGGAGGAATGTGGGTTTCCGTGCCGGCCTCTCTCTCTGTTTAGGGAAAGTAACCGGGCGAGGGTTGGCGACCCCCTGACCCAAACTCTTCCTCGGCAGGTCCCATTACGGCCTTCCAGGTTCCTGGAGTAAAAGTAAATAAAGTCCTCTGGAGAGGAGGCAGGAAGTTAATGTATGGAACTAGAGAACAAAGTATAATATCATGTATGTTTACTGAATTCAAAATGAGGACTGAAAAGGAAATAGGTATTGATGAAGCCCCCTAATAAACTAAGGTTAGTTATTAGGAAATAAAATAAACTAAGGTTCCGAATATCAGCATTTATTTGAGAAAACCGAAACTGTACACCATACATACATAATATATTTTACTATAAAGAAAACAAACATTGACTATTTACAAACAATGAATTAAATTACAAATAATTGTTGAACTTTTTGAATTAAAACTTAAAGTAACCTATTAATAACAATTATGACAATTATCCCCCATTATATTACTAAAGAAAACCAAAATATAAATAAATAAAATAAAAAGATACAAAATTATTGATGAGCTTAGCTGAGGGGTGGGACGACTACGACTGGTAACAGCCGCAACGAGATGGCGCTGATGTTCTTGATGGTCTCGATGAGAACCTTCGCAAGATGTTCTAAGATGTCGTGAACACTACACGTCTTCGAAAGAGGTCGAAAAGCTGGTGGGCCCACGTCTACATTCAAACTATCAACGATGAAACAACAGCGTCTAACAATGACGCTAACTATCCGCCATCTTGTATTGCATTCTAAACAACTAATTATCAAGTTGGGATAACTATCATATGGCCGTTGCTAGGTAACGGCAGCCAAAGCCTACAGCCGCAGCAGCGACCTCCTATATCGCTCACCTCACCTATAAAATATTGTTCATTAATTCAAAACATATTGAAAATTAATGCAACCACTATATATAAATAAAAAATATATAGTTTATTCTAATGGCGTTAACAGGTATCATTCTTCATGATTGGGAATATCATTATAAGGCTAGGTATTTTCTACGTATCATTGATGCAGCTGATTTTCATATCTTAAGTTGGACATTTAGTGTCATAATAAAAATAGTCATAATAGGCAGTATGATACTATTTATTCTTTAATAGTATAATTAATATAACTAATTTCTGAAAAATATAGGTTCTATTGAACATCTGTAAAAAATTATTTGTTTTGAGTGGAATCGTTCCTCTACGAACCAGAGACCTTTTACAGAGAATAAGTGAGAAGAGGAAGTTTGTTAAAAATTCCGAATTTTATTGAAACAACTTATTTTTTAAATACTAAATTCCTCAAATTGGAAAGGCTCAACATATGCCGTTATTAAAATAATTAAAATTTTACATTCTCCTGTAAGAAGTTGGCCTCAGAATCTTCTTAATTTCAACTTGCATTTTTGTGCTATCACTTGGGTTTTTCGACAAATTTCCCTTGCTTTAGATTTATTTGATGTATATTGTTGAACTGTTGTAAATTTCAATAAATAAATTATTTTAAAAAAAATACAATGCGAGGAAAATAAATTTAATTGATAATTTTTCGTGTTGGATTGTGCCTAATTGAGGGTGTAATAACTATCAGTCAATCTAATCAATGAGTAGTAAATTAATAAAGTTAGTAAGATTGTAAAAATATTACTCAACCGTTCATTAGCGTCCTCACCTAGCGTGAATAAGATCTTAAAGCCTTCTTATTTGATAAGTTATTTATCTTACACAATACAATACTATTATTTACTAATTTTTGATAGTAAAATAGTTTTTTAGAATCATATGACGTACGCATGTTTGTATAGAAGGCTCAATACAATTAGGATTAATGAATTGATTTCCACTTATATTGGAATTATTTTTTTGAAAACTAGTTAATGTTTTTTAAAATGTAAGACAAGACATGATATATGTTAGTATTCACCTCAGTAGGCAAACATACTTATGAAAGTAATCAGGAAGAGTGGAAAGGGTCAGGTAGGTGGTTGGGACCTTTCGTTTGTTTTATCGGTTCCTGTTGGGAACAAATTTCAAA
The DNA here is from genome assembly GCA_003667255.2 of Euschistus heros. NCBI lineage: Eukaryota > Metazoa > Arthropoda > Insecta > Hemiptera > Pentatomidae > Euschistus > Euschistus heros. The sequence continues at coordinate 2,298,099 of RCWM02000146.1, forward strand.
TAGGTCTATTTAAAATATACATCTGGTCATTTAAACAAATGTTTTGATTGGTTTTAAGCGATTTTATTATTGCTAATGATTCATAAATATTTAATTTTTGGCTATTTTCTACTAGATGATAATATACCGTCCCCGACAACCGCAAAGTTTCGAATGTGAAAATACCCGGTTTTTGCATTCAGTCTTTAGTTGTTCGTTACATTGATTTGGCATGATCAAATAGTTTGTATAATCGACCCTTTGACAGGGTTATTCCTTCCCTATATTGGGTGAATTTAGATTTCAGTATTCGCTCTAAAGACTAAAACGACAAGAAACTGCCCGTCGCGACGGCATGCGACTACTTCAACATTTACTAGACAAACGTTCAAAGCTACCAATTAATTACAAAAGACTCATATACATGACTGTGATTAGACCTATTTGGACGTACGGAGTTGAGCTTTGGGGTTCCACTAAACCATCCAATTCATCTCGTATTCAATCCTTACAATCCAAAATCCTTCGAAAAATCCTGAATGTTCCATATATTGCTGATTTAGCCCACACCAGATACCTATCCTTTTATAGTAAGCTCCATGATCACTCAAATCCCTTAGTTTCTCAACTTGCTTCCCACTCCATTCCTGATAATCCTCCGAAGCGTCTGAAACGAAGATGGCCTAGAGACCAGCTAGTGTAGAATTTTTAATAAAGTGCTACTGATGAGTAGTTCTTTTTAATTTTTAACATGTTATAAACGTTGTCAATACGTTTATTTGATATACCATATATATTTAAACAAAAAAATTCGCTAAAACGTATATCAATCTTAAAGCAATTGATTAAGAAATACAAAAAATGTGTTTTTTCATATTTTGATACTTTGCCGTAGTAGGGACCATATATCAGCACCTCAGAACCAGACGAGCTTAAATCCTAACTTTACAATTTTCAGATTGTTGCACCATTGTATGTAGAATTTTATATTACATTAAACCATATCTACTTAAGTCCCTTGAAAAATCGCCTTTTTTATTTTCTAAGGGTCGTAAGAATTCCTTAGATATGATTGAGCCAGACAAACTTAAGTCCACTTACGTTATTCTCCTGAAAGCTTAGCCTGGTGTGACTTATGATCCTCTGGTTATGAGGTACAGATATGATGAATGAAGTATGATAACATATTTTTGTAATACATTTACGAGTTGCATGGAACTGTATGTACTATCCTACGTATGTAGTTTTTTAACTGTATATATTTTTATTTTTCTCAACTTACTTACTTTTTTCTTAATGCATGGAACTGTATGTTATATATTTTTAATTATTCTTATTCTTATTTTCAATATCTTTGTTGTAAAATTGGGTGGTTGTCGTGGGGATGTGGTCAAGTCCAACTAACTTGAATACTAGTTACCGATTAACTTACTGAAGGTCGTGGGTTTGAATCCCACTTGGGTGGATTAAAATTTATTTCGTGGTGAACCCACTAATAAATCTTGACCTTCCCACCTTGGCTAGTATAAGTCTTCAATGGAAATCTTGGGCAAAAAAAAGAAAATAAAATAAAATTATTAACTTTCAAAGCATCATATCTAATTTGTAAAAAATTGGTTTAGTAGTCCTTGTTAATAAAGCGTTAATATATATATATATATATATATATATATATATATATATATATATATATATATATATATATATATATATATATATATATCAAAATTATATTTTGTCGACCCTTAGAAATTATATAATTAACTGTTTTACAATAATCGGGTTTTTGGTCCTTTATATTTAACAATATTTTGTTCATACAATATTATTATCCATATATATATTTTCTCTCTTCTTCTCCTCTCTCTCCTCTCTTTTTGACGTTTCGACCCCTTATTAATGGGGTCCTCCTCAGAAACAAAAACTGGGTACCCCGAAACTCCAGGCCAGTAAGCCCACCGACTCCTGCAGCAAGTGCTTGCCAGCTCAGACACCAGGGTCCATATTATATATGGATAATAATATTGTATGAACAAAATATTGTTTAATATAAAGGACCAAAAACCCGATTATTGTAAAACAGTTAATTATATATATATATATATATATATATATATATATATATATATATATATATATATATATATATAGTATTTAGAGTAACTATAGGATTTTTTTTAAATTAAAAAAAAATCGACTTTTTTAATAAAAAAATTATAACCCTATTTATTACACCTTTTCTGCTTATGTCAGCAAGCCTTGATATTATACAATCTGATAATACGTGTTAAGAGGTGGGTGGACAAAATCACTAGGCCTTTGCCAATTTATCGAGGTTAAATTCTCGATTTATATTGCGATACATCGATAGTAGCCATAGGAGGTCAACAGGCAGTCATTAGCCTCCCTTTAGATTGCTGATTTTCATTCGGCGAAACGTATACGTCATTTATCCCGTAAAGATCTGGATGAGTTTAAGTTACACAATTGATAATATTTCATTTAATATAGTCACGTATGACACGTTCACTGTGATAGTGTACTCGTTGCTGATTCGATAGGTCAACAACCTTGGGATTCTAAGAGTCGTAATTATAATGTTAGATTGCCTTCTTAGAAATTACAAACCCAAACGAGAGGTCATAGCGTGCAATAGAAACAGAAATACTTTCAATATTATCGATTACAATTAAAATTCAAGTGAACTAAATTAAAAGGTAAACGTCTATATCAGACCCAATTTACGCGGTTTTCCCTTGTATTTAGCTTCCCAGGCAGGATATAAAATTAAAGTATACAATAATAACATGCAGAATTCCAACTTCGCTATCTATTTTTAATGTAAATAACCATCGATTTAACAAAGACTCGGGAGTGAAACAAATACATCAAGTAGAAAATAGCCTAAAATATAATATTTATGAATCATTAGAAATAATATCATTCGGTCAAAACCAATCCATATTTGTTTTTAGTTGACGAGGTACACCGCCTTTATCCATCTCTCACATTAAATAGTCATTATGAAAAATAAAAAAATATATGTGAAAAAACCATGGCACTCTGAAGTAAGTGAACTAGTGCTTTTCAAAAGTTACCCAGAATACAAAAGGACTTCAGCGGTTTCTATCGGTTCCTAGGAATCGACTTTGATTCATCGATTCTCGATCCCGATTCTCTTCTCAAGAATCGGTAGAATCGAAAATCGTTATTTGAAATAGACATATCTCTCATTTACAGACAATTTCTTAAGAAAAATCGTTTTTGAAAAATAATGATATTTAATAGATGTTAGGCCTCAAATCGTTGTCCCAAAATATTTTAAAAAATGTAACATTCTGTATCTTTTTTTTCTCTTTTTTTCACACTTTTGAAAGGAAACGATATTGTTGGGTGAAAATATGTACTTTCTATAAAAGCATTGTTTTAAGTAAGGTTGTTTCATTAGTTACAATGGAATGTGTTTGTATTTTTTTTTTCTCGTTCCATTTATTTTGGTTCCATTAATCATTTCCTCCAGCTAACTCAGTCCTAAGTTGTTACTTTTAGCTCTAAAAGAATACATCAACATTCCATTGGGATTCCTTTGTAAGACAACTGGAAGAGTCACTGGAATAGAGATCTGAACTTGTGCCAGGGGTTGGCGCCTTTGTTTCTATCTCTCTCTGGGACATCGTCTCCTCTCTGCCTCGACGAATCCAATTCATCAATAAAACGAAATGTAGGAAATTTATTTTTATTTTTACTACGTTATAAATAAAAAAAAATATTCTTATCAACTTAAAAATAATCGTAGTAACTTCTTTTTTTTTCTTTTGTCTTCATCAATTTCACCATTATAATCTTAGTGCCCCATATGTTGTTAGTTTGCACCAAACCAGATACCTATCCTATCAGAATACATTTCAGACTCACTCAAACCAATTAGGTTCTTAAATTGATTTCCACCCGATTTCTGATTATCCTTTGAAGTATCTGAAAAGAAAATGGCCTCTGGACTATCTAATGGAAGTACTATCGATGGGCAGTTGCATTACAAGCTATCGATTATGTTATTGTTTTCACTTTCCTTTAGATAAGGGGTCTCCAAACTTTTCAGACTTCAGGCCATACTGATTACTTCCAAGGGTTCCGAGGGCCAACACCGTTTTAGATTGTCCTGCCATTTCCTATAATTTTTAGACTAGTTGCTGAGTGCGCAAACTATTGTGTTGTTCTGTATTTTTACGACACTTGATGACATCCTGTAGTTACACTCGGAAAGAGGTAATGTACCCTCTCTATCCATTCCTAACAGATAGCGTTGAACCTCGTTGATTCGAGAAAGTTCAGGTGTATTCCACTCACTTCTAGATGGCAGTAATTCGGCTTGACTGTACACATCTGAACAAAATAAGTGCTAACGCGTGATAATTCGGGGTGAATGCTAAAATGTATACGCACATTAATGGTGCGTTGTGTAGCTGTCGCGGGCCGGATTAATGACACTGGCGGGCCGTAGTTTTGAGACCCCTGCTTTAGATTTACCTGATAATATTTATATATACATTGTAAAACGTAACAATTAAGTGAGGAAAAGTTCTCATAAAACCCCAATAAATTATCCAGTTGCAATTCGTATGTTTTCAATATAACTTTTCAAATTTAAGATATTCAGTTATCATTCGTTATTTTCTGTTCATTTTTTAAATACTGTTACATTTAAAAAAAAAAAAGTCTTCGCGAATCATCATAGATTTCTATTTTTCGAAGTAAAAACATTAGTCCACTCAATGAACATATTATTGAGTGCTTGAAATATGCGATTAGTTATTATAGTCCCTGCCCCTAGGGGGTGAGCTAACTTCCGATTATATCTCGAAAACGGTGGACTCTAGACAAATAAGCTACAAATCAAAATTAAAGCTTATTAAATTTTCTATAAAATCGATTCTATACATATTTGTCGAACTTTTAACGGTTTTCGAGATAAACGTTATTAAATATCGATAATTAAAAAAAAGAAAACAATTTTGACCTCACTTTTTGTCAAACATTTAGCTCTAGTGCCTTCCAACGATTGTTTCTCAGAAAAAAATGTCAGAATCAAAGTTGTTAAATTTGCTTTAATTTCATATATACGCTTCTTGTTTGAAATGTTTGACAAAAATTGAGGTGAAAATTTTTAATACCTTATATCCCGAAAACCTTGAAAATTTTGACGAATATGTATAAAATCCATTTTATAGGAAATTTGATAAGCTTTAATTTGGATTTGTTGCATGTTTTTCTAGAGTCCACCATTTTCGAGATATATTTCTTATTGATTTAAAAGAACATTTTAAATCTTGCCTGAGGTGATTTTTGGAAGCTGCCGTTTTATTTAACCTATCAACTCTGTAAAGTTCTTCTCTCAGTGAGACCCATCTTAGCAATTTATTTTATTTAAATGAGGAATTAGCTCCAAGATTGAAAAAACCGAGAAATTTGAAATTATCTTTAGATAACCTCTTATTGAGCATTCTAGGTTATTGAGCGAAGAATTCACTGGTATTTTTCCTATTTTTTTTTTTGTTGTTGTTATAATTTTACGTTTTTTAAAAATCAGACTGACGATAATTAGATAAAGCCGATGGGGAAAAATTAAATAGAACTGCTTGGAAATTGATAAATATCACAAACCTAAATTCTGGTTTTCTGAAAAGGCATACATACATTTTGCAACTCTACAGACACTAACGATGGAGATTACCCATTGAATGGACTGATTTTTAGACAAAAGAAGATCATTAGAAAACCATGCAAATTTTCCTCACTTTGAAATCGACTTAGTTGCCAGGCGGTTACAGCATCCAAAGGGGACGAGTTACTTAACAGCGGTTTGGAAACAGCAATCGTGCAAAACTACTAACAAGAGAACCACAAATGTTTGGATGCGGTCAGAAGTTGCGGTACCTGCAGGTAGGGTGGCATTGGTACCAGTCCGTTCGACTTAATCAACTGTCAACCAATTTACTCAACTTGCCTTTCAAAATATTAAATGCTTACCTTATTAAGTGCGATTCAATTTTTTTTTTTTTTTTTTTTTTTTTTTTAGAAAAATTAAACAAACGTTTGTAAATATATTACAATTATTATAATTAAAACCGAATTGTTTATTATTTTTATTTTATCTAATAAATTAAAAGGTTTAATTATAAACAGAAAATTGAAATTAAACATTTACAAGATTATTATATATCACTTGAGGTAGGCATTAAATGGTATGAAAGGATCAATCCAATTAAGATTAGTGAATTATTTGCTACTTCTGATGCATTTTTTTTTTTAAATTTATTTATTTATTTTTTGAAGACTAGTTTCGAATGTTAAACATTCATCGTCAGTTCTAAAAACATACAAAAAATTTCAAAACACCAGCATTTTCCAACATTTTAATTTTTTTATATATAAATTAATTATAATTTACAACTGTAAAAAATATATACATCAAGTAAATGTGTCGATAATGAATACAATGGCATGTAAATAACTTGTGAAGAACTACTCACTAGTAGCACTTCAATAAATTCTACACTATAAGATCTTTAGGCCATTTTCTTTTCAGACTCCTTGGAGGATTATCAGTAATGGAGTGCTAAGCAAGTTGGGAGACTAGTGGATTGGAGTGATTATGGAGCTTACTATGGAAGGATAGGTATCTAGTTTGGGATAAATCAGTAATATGTGGGACATTAAGATCTATTTGGATAAGTTTTTTTTAACAAAGTAAGGAGCATTAAGGATTTTTCGAATCCATTGAAAATTCAGGGATTCTGCAAAAAGCCCATAAGTCAGAAGTGTTTCTGGCAAGAACCTAACATGTCAATAAGGTTTCATGTGGCTGTCACGTGAGTGTTCCTAATCAGTGGTAACCACTTAGTTCACATTAATATGAATAACCTGCTTGGCAACTTGTTTGATTCGATTTCTAGCTTTATTATTTTTGTTTTAAACTAGCAAATTTTTATTTTTATTAAAACTTTCTGAGTAACTGGAAAATAATGCTCACAAAGAGTACTACCGAAATCTACTTACCACATCAAATCCAAGCTCAATCATCAATGTCTGCGAAACAGATAACAATGACAACAGCGATAGATGTGAATATTAGTCACTTGAGGTACGCATGATGATATAGAAGGATCAATACAATTAGGATTGATGAATTAAATGCCACTTCTATTGAGATTGTTGTTGTATTTGAAAACTAGTTTCGAATGCTAAACATTCATCTTCAGTTCTAAAACATACAATAAAATTTTTCAACACATCAGTACTCTGTTACATAGATTAAATATACTAAGGTTTTTAAAAAGATAAGATAAGAAATCAAGCATAGGTACTCACTTACCTTCGAGGTAACTAAAACACTGAATTTGTGAGAAGTAAAAGGGGGGGGGGCAGGTAGGTTAAGTTTTAGATTTACAACGGGGTTTCCCTTATGACTCATTGGGTTTTTTTCGTTCCTATGGGAAATAAATTTAAAATGGGGCTATTGGATATGTTAATCTGATCATTTAAACAAAAATCTGGATCGGTTTTAAACGATTTTATTATTTCTAGTGATTCAAAAGTATTTAATTTTAGGCTATTTTCTACTTGATGTAATATTTTTACTCCCGAGTCTTTATTAAATTTGTGGGTTATTTTCATTTAGATGGATAGCGAAATTGGAATTTTGGGTCTTATTAGTGTATGCTCTTATATGTTCATTTACTCTTTGATTTACTGATCGTCCGGTTTTTCAGTAAATCAAAGAGTAAATGAACATATAAGAGCATACACTAATACCTGCCCCCCCCCCCCCCAAAAGTTTCCAATTTCGCAGTGAGTAATATTCTAAGTGAATATTAGTGTATAATATTAATAATATTTGGTTGTATTTCATTTTATATTTATATAATAATTATTAGACTTAACTTTTGTTTGCATTTTATTTTACATCGATTAAGAAGCTACCGTGGTATGAGTTTTGCTTTATTAACACCATAAAATGTTGTCAATAACAGTGTAGGTAACTTGTTGGCTTTTTGTTGAATTCCGCAAAAACCCCACTCTGTCGAATTCAATTCCCCCTCCATAGCCGCTGGATACATTTTGAAAACAAAGAAACATCATGATTTATATTTTTGAACCCAATTAATCAATATTTTTTTTATTTATTTGCATAAGACATTTCTTGTACAAATAACATACGAAATAAAACAATTCTTTTTTTTTTTTTTTTCTAGCAGCACTAGGACTTTGTATAGATAATATTAAATTATATAAGTACTACAAATATAAAGAAATAGTTTAGACACTTTTACATTTAAAAAATAAATAAAAATAATAATATTAAATTAAATAATTATCAACATAATAACAAGATCAATGCAATTACAAGGTACACAGATTTACAGCTTTACAACTTCCCACTAAGTCATATTTAGTTATTATTAACTGTAATTAATGGTTAAGAGACTCAGTGACCCAGTGATTTAGAAAAGAACCACAATAAGACCATAGTCAGAACCCTATTCCACAAAAATAAAAACATTTAACTTTTCAGTCAATGGCACAACATATTACAAAATAATATAGCCTATTTAATTTTTGAATACTATCTACATTTAAGATTTCCTCTATAGACAATGATTCAGAAATATATGTACCTAAGAATTTGTTTCTCTGCTCTTCAAATTTGATGCACTGAGTAAGAAAATGGCTCAAGGGATCCGACACCAAACTACCGCAGGCCATGTAGTTTTCGCTGGATTTTATAATTAGTGTTGTGTCCTTTATAAACACCTTTAGGTAATCCCCTAAATAATAATAATAATATCATTTCAACTGTTGATATATTTAATTAAACCATTATTTTAATTACACGTAATCTTCTTCCAACTTGAATTCCTTCCCATTATGTTGTTAGAAAGCTCGTAATAACACGGACTATAAAATAAACTTTAATTGCCCTACCCTTTTGGTAGTCTGGGGACATAAAATCGCGACAGGGCTACTTTCTATATACGAGTATATAGTGGTCCGGTTCCTCAGTTCACCTGTTCCAGGTCACCGCCTGCATCGCTAATGCACTCGAGTCAAATGAGCTCTTATCTCCCCTGAGGAAGCTATTTTGATCTTTACTCGTAAATATACGCCCCTTCTTCGGTTTCTCTTCGGATTTGGCGTTTTTATTTGTTTTTTTGGGTCTTCTTCATTCAAATCATTCGAATTGCAGTTTATTAGTCTTTTTTTTTTTTAAATATTTTATTGAGAAAGTATTATAATATGCATCAAAGAGGGCTATAAGTGATATAGATGGCTTAATTAATCCATTTACACAATATGTGCAATAAGAAATAAATATAAAGAATAGATAAAAAATAAGTAAAGAATATCATAATATTTATTTTATAATACCATAAATCGTGAGGAAAAAACCTAATAAATAAATAAAGAACCTTAAACTGTACAATGTATAATGTGAAAAAAATATATAAATCAATCAAAATAATGCCAAATATAAAAAAGCAACAATACTAGTAAAAAAAAAAATTATAAGTTTTTTTTTTCTTTCCATTTATTGAAATTTACAACTGTACAAAATATATACAGTAAATGTGTTGATAACGATTACAATAACGTGTCCAAACTTGAAAAAATAAACTCATCAGTAGCATTTCGATAACCATTCACATACACTAGAAGGTCTCTAGACCATCTTCAGACGGCTCGGAGGATTATCGGGAATAGAGTGGGAAGCAAGTTGATTAACTAATGCTTTTGAGTGGTTATGGAGTTACTATGAAAGAATAGGTATCTGGTTTAGGCTTAATTAACATCATAAGGAACATTAAGATCTTTATGGATAAGCTTATTGGTGGCAAAGTAAAGGGGGCTACAGACTATCAACCTGGTTGTCAACAGTGTTGAGGTTGATGCCCACACACCAGAATTTCAACCGTCAACCAGCCCACCGTCTTCAACATTGCAAGCTGTCGACAAGGTTGACAACCGTGTTCATAGTGTGTAGCCCTCTTAAAGGGCATTCAGGATTTTTCGATGGATTTTGAATTGGGCATCAAATTTTTAATTTTAATGTATGAATTGGTAATCCAGATGGGCAGAGACGTTTCCTCCACTCAACATTGAACTTTTAAAATTTATTATTGCCAAAGCTTCCTGGGATTATGAAGATGATGTAGTTAAAATTTGGTACAGATGTGTTCAAAAGTTGTAAACTTTTGCGTAATGATGCTAACTATACATCGGTCGATTTAAAACTTTGTAAATTTTATTAATTTCATGTTCTATATAACACAGTACCTTAGTAACTTCTCACGTGCAATGGCGCTTCCAGTTATCGGTTAGTTTTCAAAGCTCACTGTTATCTTTATATTAGCAGCCCGGCAGATGACCTTAGGATTTTTTAAAGGGATTAGAAAATCCTTAGCTATGCCGTCCTTCGGAAGGGACGTAAACTGGGGGTCCCGAGCCTGTGCGATGTCAGGTACTCGTTAAAGATCGCTATCCTAATTATACCTGGATAGGCATAATTTAGAACTCCCACCATAGCATCGTCCGATTAGCCATAGCAGCATAAAGTTACGTTAAACGAAATAAACCAATAATTTCTTTATATTATCGCTGTTTACCTAACAAATTAATTGAAAATCTGTATATTTTATTATTGCTAAGTCTTCCTAGAACTGGAATGATTATGTTGTTAAAATTTGGTACAGATTGATTCATTAGTTTTCATTGTTAGTGATCACAAACGAAAAATGGTTTGTTCTTTTATAAAATAGTATAGATTTGTTGCAGTGCGTATTTAATATCTTGTTTATTTTTTTAACATTTTACTTGAAAGAGATCCTAATTATGAAAGTTACATAGCTAACCTTTTTCTTATATACGATCCTCTCGGCTCTACTGAATGGAACCTCAATGGTTTCATGAGTTAGTGACTGTTGGTCTTTTAATAGCTCCACCAATAAAGAGGCGGCGATCTATATCTGTTTAATAGTTCTGTGGCATGATAAATAGTTTGGGGTCTTTATCATTTATTTATTAATCCCGATGTTTAGGCCAAATCATTGAAGACCGTTAACAGGAATACGAAACGGGTATGTGAGAGGAAAATAATAAGAAAATAGGCAATTAAACTGAATATGAGGACAAATTAACATAATATAAAAAAAACACAAATGAATCTAAATTAATGAATTAATGTAATGTAAGTGTATGGTAATGGAAATGATAAAAAACAAAACAAAAAAATCACTTGAGGTACACTATGATGGTATAGAAGGATCAATACAATTAGAATTGATGAATTAATTGCAATTTATATTGGGATTATTTTATTAGAAAACTAGTTTTGAATGCTAATGGTTCAGTTCTAAAACATACATAATTTTTCATCACATCAGTACTATGTTACATACATACACTTAAAAAAAAAAAAAAAATTAAAATGAAAAGGACAATAAATAAAACAATGATAGTGAGAAGTTTTATCCATCCTTAACGAGCCAGGTGTAAGATTCAGGATCAGTATGATAAGCTACATGAAAAAAAAAGTGAAATTTTCAAGATCATGTCCAGTAGAGTGGTAAAAACCATAAATAATTTTAGTTAACGCAATAAGGTCTCATAAATATGAATTAATGCAAAAATCAATTCATAATAACCAAAATCTATTCTTCATCTTGATTTAAAATTCGTAAGAAATTAATTAAAATTCAAAGCAGACGACTCGAATAAATTATAACGAGGACTTTCCTTAAAATTTATATTAGCCCCAAGCTATAAAACTGGTAATTAATTATCCCAATTATATGCTAAGCTTCCATAAAGGTCGATAATTACGGAACAAGTTACGTAAAGATTATAAACGAGCATATTTCAATTTTTTTTTAAGTGACAAGTATTTATCGAAGTTGTTAAAAAACAAAACAAATAAATAAGAGACATAACAAAGAGCTGACGGGTCACTGCTATGAGACTAGAAACATTGCCGCAGCGTATCAGGCACTAAAAGGATTTGTATATACGCCACGTGAGGAATCTCAGGGACGAAATGTGTTGTTTGAACAAGATAATATATATATATATGTCTTCTAGGCCGGTATTTCCGAGTGGAGAATACAACTATTTACTTCTAAATAATGCTGTCATAAACAAGAACGTTATTTCTTAAGGGACAGAGGTAAGGTGGAGAAAAAAAATAAAACACAAGAATCACTAGGGAAGAGGGAAGTAGAGGGGGGATGATATGGTTTTGTAGAGCTATAAGGATTTACTAACTAGCTAAGGATCCTAAAATATTTTCTTAACATTAAAATTAGAGATGAACCAAGTATGTCTTTGGCCGATCATTGTTTCCATTGAAATTTCGAAGACAATGGAAACAGTCTTGTCAATAAACACATTGTAGAGTGCATGGAATATGCTTCGTTCAAAGTAGTTAGAAGACAAACATACGAAAAGTTCACGCCCATGGGGATGAGCTAACGGTGGAGAGGAAGGGAGAAGTCATTGTAAATTAAAATGTGTATTACCGTAATTGCTATTATTGCTAAACCTTCCTGGAACTGTGAAAATGATGTTAAATTTTTCTGCAGATGGATTCAGTAGTTTTGACTACATATCATTGAGATCCACAAGTCGCACCACATATTTAAAACTTTTATAATAGTTTAATCGAATATAAGTGAATATTATTATCAATTTTAAGTTCTATATAACACCGTAGTAACCTCTAATGTAGAAATAGCGCTCGCCAACTGAGGGTCATTTTCCAAACTTCACTGTTATCTACATATCACTTTTTTAATAACTGATTAATTGAAAATCTGTATATTTTATTATTGCTAAACCTTCCTAGAACTAGAATGATTATGTTGTTAAAATTTGGTACAGATTGATTCATTAGTTTTCATTGTTAGTGATCACAAACGAAAAATGGCTTGTCCTTTTATAATATAGTATAGATTTGTTGTAGTGCGTATTTACTATCTTGTTTATTTTTGTTTTTTAACATTTTACTTGAAAGAGATCCTAATTATGAAAGTTACATAGCTAACCTTTTTCTTATATACGATCCTCTCGGCTCTACTGAATGGAACCTCAATGGTTTCGTGAGTTAGTGACTGTTGGTCTTTTAATAGCTCCACCAATAAAGAGGCGGCGATCTATTTCTGTTTAATAGTTCTGTGGCATGATAAATAGTTTGGGGTCTTTATCAATGAATAGGCACCACCTTTCGACCTCTTGCCTCTTCTAACTTCCATTAGCTTAATGGTTATATTTAAATTAGGAACCATTTTAATATTGAATTCTTAATTAACCATATTAATTAAGAATTCCAAAGGCTTTTTTGGGAATCTTGACTTTCTTCCCATCGCAATTTCATGATTTTCTGCATTTCTTTTCTTTCTTCGAACCACTCTTTTTCTCTTATATATATATTGAAATTTACAACTGTACAAAATATATGCATCAAGTAAATGTATTGACAACTATTTTAATAACACGTTAAAACTTGAAAATAACTACTCATCGGTAGCACTTTATTAAAAATTCTACGCTAGAAGGTCTCTAGGCCATTTTCTTTTCAGACGCCTTGGAGGATTATCGGGAATGAAGTGGAAATCAAGTTGAAAAATTAATGGATCTGAGTGATTATGGAGCTTACTATGAAAAGATAGTTATCTGGCGTAGGCTAAATTAGCAAAATATGGAACATTAAGATCTTTATGTATAGGTTTATTGGTGGCAAAGTATGGAGCATCGAGGATTTTTCGAAGGATTTTGGATTGTAAGGATTGAATACGAGATAAATTGTTAGCGGAGCCCCAAAGCTCATCTCCGTGCGTCCAAATAGGTTTAATCCCAGTCATGAATATGATGCATTTGTAATTAATTTGGATCTTTGAACGTTTGCCTAGTCAATGTTGAAGTAGTATGTAACGACGAGCTCGTGGTTACATTGTAGTCCAGCTTTATCTAAAAGCTGGTAAAATTTGCTATGAGGCCTTATATATAAAATGATTTTTAAATCCCATGAAATACCCACACTACCACGCTGAGAATCCTACACTGTTGTGAAAACCGCATTTTTTCAGCACAGTTCTCGTAAATAGTTTCGGAATCATAGTGAGAAATATACTGAAAAAAAGTGGATTTCAAAAGAGTATGGGGTTTTGAGTTCTCTGAGTTTATCACGCTACTTGATCAGTATATGAGTATAAATTTGAGTATATATCAGTATAAATTTCATATATTAGGTCTCATAGTAAATTTAACCAGCTTTCAGATGGAAAAAAGAAATTTCGGATCGAACATATATTTTTGAAGCTACTTTATCAGACAACCTCGTATTTTCTAACTGAATGGCGATACTCGACATTGATGTGTTTCCTAAAAGTTATCTAGAGTAATGTGATGTATGAAAAAAAACCGTTTTTTTTAATTTTATTGTTTAACTGTGATATGTTAAGTAGCAGAGTATGCATTGATTGATTTGTTTGGATTATTATTACAGCATTAAAATATCGTTTGAAAAAGTCGGGAATTTCCAGGAAAATTCTTGAAAAGTCGGGAATTTTGATAACTGAAATTGGTAGAGACCTTGAAGAATGTTTTGTATATACATTCGAGATTTTTTGAGTTTTCGATCTCGAATTTCTACCTTATATATATTTATAACTGTATAACTTTTAAACTTCAGAAGTTGCTGCCTGATATAAACGCAGCCTATTACCTAATGAGCATAATACCTTTTTGTTGTATTTTTATGTTATTTTTAGGGGACATGGGGTTGCAGAATATAGATTATTCTTTCTTTCTTTCTTTATCTTCAAGTATATTATGAAATTATTTTCATTAGTTTTGGTTTTAGTCACGATGTTTCTCTGAATATTCGAATATTACTCCCATTAAAACGATGCTTCCCTAGAATTCCCTAGGTTCAAAAGATAGTATTGTCCTGAGCTAAGGCCATTGTCCATATCGCTCGTTTTAAGATCTATATGAAATCCTGTACAAAACGCTCTCACCGCAGAGAAAACCTCAGAAGACAGGAGGAGTTCCGTATCAAAACATGGACCCACTGTATGGCAGTGAAAGTAGCAAAAGGCCACCGCTCAAGTCGCATTCCAAGCCTCTCCCTCGGCGATAATTCTTCTCTTGTTGTTAATGCTTTATATAATATCTTTTATGGTCATATTTCAGAAGCAATATGGATAGAGTTGGATAGGGATAGGCACTGAGAACTAGAAAGTTCTTAAGAGTAAAATAGGATCCACTTAATAGCCAATGGAAAAAAGAAAAATAGGAAAGGAAGGGTCCGGTAGCCACCTTTCACGCATTAAATGCTGCTTTATAGCGGCTCCGAACACTGTTTGTCTTCAAGATATATCATAGAAAACAACAGCTATTATTTACTTCTCCTTTTAAAATACATAAACAGCTTACAAATTGAAGTAGACCACTTAAGGAATTTAAGATATTTTATAATTTCTTTTACTTGATTGATAATATGATCACTATTGAAAATTTTTGGGACAACGCCAATTACATACGTTTTGATCCTGTTGACTAATGTCCGAAATTGGTCTCTGGCCCACATAGAATTCCATTGTGCATTTGCTACCCTCTTATCCTCCCTTACCATGTATTCTTTTTCTGTTTTTGTAGGCTTTGTTGGAAAATTTTCTTCATCAGTCTTCTTTCTTCCATTCTCATCTAATGCCCACAAAACATCACTCTAGGTTTCCTCATTGCATCACTCAACCTTTCAATGTTTCGATATATTTCCATATTACTTTTTAGTTTAAAACCTTCTTCAGTCTTTCTTGGTCCCAATATTTTCCTTAATATTTTTCTCTCCTCCTTTTCCATATTTTCAATTTCTCCCTTTTTGTTGAGAAACAAGCATTCAGAGGCATATAAGCTTTCAGGACGAACAACTACTTTATAATGACGCGATTTAGCCTCAATAGGGAGATTTTTTTTAATTATATATATCATTAGTTTTTAGGAACGCAAATTCCATTTTGTTGGCTCTTGCGAGATATTCAACTATTACAATTAAAAAAAAAAAAAAAAAAAAAAAAAAAAAAAAAAAAAAAAAAAAAAAAAAAAAAAAAAAAAAAAAAAAAAAAAAAAAAAAACCCGAAATGTGGTGAATAATTTGCAGCAGTCAGACCTTTTAATTTTTTAAGTTCAAGGTTCCACAGTTTATCTAAAATCAATCAACAGTGTTTGTTTTTTTGACGTATTTCAGAGTAAGAATGGGCAAATTTCGACTTAAAAAAATCCTATCTTTTACAAAATGTAATGACCTACAACTTTTAGTATATAACATTTTTCGATTGAATTAGCCATTTCTGCGTTATAGCCTCTTAAACATGACCAAAACTAACTTTTTAAAGTTGGCGATTGTGGCTTAACGCCTAAATCAAATTCAGCTTAAGGGATGTCATTAGACGCATACATTTTTAACAAACTTTGATTTTGTAAATTACACATTTTTCACTATTAGTCCATTAAAATGAGGCTCCAAAAGTCCGTTTTCAAGAAAAAACTGCCGAACTTTTATTCTCAAAGAATCGTTATGTTTTTTGGGGTGCTGAATCCGAATCTGAAGTTTGCTATCACGCCAGACGTCGGCTTCGCAAAAATCGCAAAAAACACCCAAAATATCGGTTACTTTCGGTATTTTACCTACAACACGAAAACGTTTTTTTACAAGAAAGTCTTTAAATATTAATTATAGCTAGAATTAGAACCTACGAAATGAAAATGACTGTTCCGAAATCGGACCATTTACTTCTCCGCTAAAACATGTTTGTCGTACTTTTTTGTCTATAACTGCGCATCTATTTGTCCGATTCATAATTACTTTTTTTTCAACTTAAAGCTAATTAAATTTACTATTAGTCTATTAAATATGCAGATATATTAAATATATATATTATATGTATATATTTAATTATTTTTTTCATAATGTCCTTTTTTTTTTTTTTTTTTTTTTTTTTTTTTTTTCGTAATGTCCCTTATAAGCACGCTACAAAAAAACCCGTATTGTTCTGAAATCCACGTTTGTTTTTGTTTTTTTGCACATTTTTCATCCATGTTTGAGAATAAAAACTCCGAATCAAATGCTTTACATTCATTTCTTGAAATTTTTTTATCTAAAAGCTGGTCAAATCGTTTTACTATTAGACTCTATATATGAATATTTAATCGGGTCTCTTGTAAGCTTGGTGACTTTGATGAAAAAACACATGCCAGAACGCTAAATATCCCGTACTTTTATGAAATCCACGTTTTTTTGGCACATTTTTTCCTATAACTCCAAATCTATTTGTCCGATCCAAAGTTTCATTTTTTTTATCTCAAAGCTGGATAAATTTACTATTAGAACATATATATGTAATGTATATTAAATCCCGTGAAATACCCACGCCAGCCCACTGAACATGTCAGAATTGTCATATTTCGCCAAAATATACATATTTAGCATGCTAGCGTAGGACTATATGTTGTTTGCTAAAATTTGAAAAAATGTTGGGTATTTTTGCCGCCCAACAATTTCCCCTTATTAAATCTAGTTTCATTTTTGATATTTTATTCTCAGGACCCACCTGGACCATGTAAAAACGTAAAATCTTCACCTTTTGCAAGGCAGGCCCTAACTTTGGGGTTAGTTTACTAGACTAAGTGAGAACATATAATGTGGAATTATTATATTGTTATTGGTCCTTGAAACGTGTGCAAATTTTAAATTTAAATTTCAGGTGAAGTTAATAAAAGGTGTATTAAAAATAATAATACATACGACTGGTTTGATTTGCATGCTAAGATAACCTGTATGGATACTTTATGATGTAATAAAAGATGGAATTCATCCTCTGATTTTATCGTTGTGAGTCTATAAATTTTGCCTATAATGGATTTTAAAATGAGGAATGTAACAAGGCTCAGTGTGTTCTTGTCAATGACCTCGCATAATGGAAGCAAAGATGATTATTCTTAGCATCTGTTTGTTGTTTGTTTTTATCATGTTATTATATCAAAAAGACATTATCT
The DNA here is from genome assembly GCA_003667255.2 of Euschistus heros. Taxonomy (NCBI): domain Eukaryota; kingdom Metazoa; phylum Arthropoda; class Insecta; order Hemiptera; family Pentatomidae; genus Euschistus; species Euschistus heros. The sequence goes on from RCWM02000146.1 coordinate 2,316,183, forward strand.
TTATTTTTTATTTGTTTTTCCTGATCCACAGTCAATGAAGACGTAATGCTTACATTTAGTATTGGCGCACACCTTTCATTGCCAAGTGATTTATTCCTGTTTTCAATTTTTCTTATCGGCTTTCCTTCATTGCATTAGAAGTGCGCCATCTTTAATTGAATTGCATTTAATATTTACTCAACTGATTATATTGCGATGGAATTAGAGACAACTGCTGTCGTCGCTAGGCGACCTAGGCGCCTAAGAGGTCGGGTATCGATACACGATATATAAAAAAGAATCAATATCTTCTTTTCAAATGTGTGCCATATCGATACCTGCGTTCCGATATATCGTTTTCTTTATATTATAAGAATACAACGTACAGCTATGTATAAGATATATAAGAAAAAAGTAAAAAACGTTATAAAATAGGTTCAATTACCTGACGTGCTTACAATTAGGCTTGATGAATTAATTTCCACTTCTATTGCCATTGTTTTATTACAAAGCTAGTTTCGAATGCTAAACATTCATCTTCAGTTCTAAAACATGCAAAATTTTCAGCACATCAGCACTATGTAAATTAATTTGGCTTTATCAACTAAATTATCAACACCCTTCATCCTTCCTATATTTACAATATAATTCAATTCAGATCTGCAGTCAATTTAATGCATATAAGATCCCGCCTATCTGATCTATACACCGCATCCCAACTATTCCAGCGCTCTTTCCTATTCCGCTCAACCATCCTATGGAATTCCATCCTTCCTCATATTAGACAAGAGAAATTTCTAAAAACATTCAAATTCCTCTATTTCCAGTACCTCCTTCTTATCCAAGGTGACGCGTGCTAACAATCTACTTTCTCAATTAAATGATACCTAACTCTTTCTGGAACACGTTACTATTTGCACAAGTTAGATACCAATCAAAATAATCTTTTCTCACTCTGAATATAACATTTAGGTTCTTCTATTTTATATAATAAGCATTGTATCAAAATAACCAATTCATAGTTTCATTTGTAGAATGTTTTCTTATTTTCCTGTTTATATATTTAATTAGTATCTATGTATACATTATCATTGTTATATTATTATTTATTCTTTATTTCATTTTTTTTTTATACCAGATGTAAATAAACCTATTTTTTTTCTGTACTAAGTTGTTATTCTTAAGGGAATTGGTCCCAGAATAAAATCATTTTTCTATTCTATTCTATTCTATGTTACATGGATTATATATACTAAAGTTGTCAGAAATGTAAGACATGAAATTAAATACACAACTGAGGAAATCTAACATATATCTGAAATATATATCTATCTTGGAAGGGGGAAGGGCCAGGTAGGATTTGGGATTTCCCTTGTGACTCGTTGGATTTTTCCGTTGATATTGGAAACAAATTTAAAATGGGTCTATTGGAAATGTTTTTGGTCATTGAAAATCTGGTCATCTCAACAAAAATCAGATACAAACAAAACATTATTATAAATGGCCAGATAAACATTTCTAATAGCACAATTTAAAATTTGTTTCCAATATGAAGTGTAGTGCTGATGTGTTGAAATATTTTGTATGTTTTAAAACTGAAGATGAATGTTTATCGTTCGAAACTAATATTCTAATAAAATAATTCCAATAGAAGTGGCAATTAATTCATCAATCCTAATTGTATTGATCCCTCTACATCATCATGCGTTACTCAACTGAAGTTCTTTATTTGTGGTGTCCGATATATCGAGTATCGATATTTAGAAATTAAAAAAAAAACTCACTTAGAAATTTCGCTGAGTTATCTCGTATCGCTATGGAATTGTCGAGCAGCCTGTTTGATTTTATACTGTGTGAATCTTAGTGCAGTAAATGTTTGTTGTACATAGTTTTCCCAGTTAATAAATTTTTTTTTAGAACGGCTGGTGTTACATTATTTTATTCTTATAATGATACTTAACTTGATTTACGCTTGGAATAAAGTATTTTCCGATTCAATCCTGTTTAAAATACAGATACAGTTTTGCATAACTTGTCGGTTGAACCGACATCTGTGTTACATAAATGTCTATGGACTCAGCTGGTTGGCTGTGTCCTCGTGAGGGGTAACCTTGGGACGGATACGTAAGCTTGCATTCTTTGTGTTGATCCTAAATGCTTTCTTTAATTAACAAATATTTGCCCAAGACATATGGTTTATAATGACGTCAAATGAGATTATATCGATGGGTTTTTATTTGTTTCTTTCGTCTCTACAATGAGCTTAACCGCTTTGCTGAATTATATTGAGTTTAATGACGTAATCAGAACTGCCATCTTGATAAAATTCCAATATATCATTTTTTTTTTTTTTTTTTTTGGAGAACATTTATTAACAATTTTCTTGCTTTATGAGTGGGTTTTATTACTGATAAAACTATTGTTTATTAATTGGAACAAAAGTAATTAAATATTTTATATTTGATCCCCGATTCAAAGATCAGTAAATTTTAATCCCCTAAGAAACAAATAAAGTAATTTTAATTTTTTTAATTTGTTTTGTCTCTAGACTTCAGGGTCATGGCAGTTTAGCTTCATAATAATTTATACGCATTTCTTGTCTATGATTCTAGCCGCTACGTTTGAATCAAGCATCTTACAATACACACCAAGTCTTCCCTTGTTTAAAGTAATTAATACTAAGTAATTTAAGAAATTTAATGACGCGTTTTGCTAATTTACATTTATTGTGTAGATGATGATCTTTTGTTTTACCCAGTCAGGCGGAAATTGAGTTTATTGTTTAAATATTTATAAACGTTTAGAAATATATATATCTAATTTTTATTTTACAAATAAATATTTTGATTATTTAAAAAAAAAAATAATATTTATAAAACTGTATAACATTGTTTTATTTTTATTTTCAGGTGAGTTCAAGATACACGAATATGTTACTCCTGCTAAGGTGATGTAAATGTTTTTTTAGATACTATGCCATACTTAAATATACAGTATTTTAAAAATTGTTCCAATTTCTTCTTAAATTTATTAATTAAAAAAAAAAGAAAATCATATTGTAGTGGTAAGTAAATAAAAATTAATAAATCGAAATTCAATGTAATTTTTATAATTGCTTTCAAATTATTTTTATTTATGCTGTTGATGGTGTTTAACTGATTCTAAAAAATGATGTTTAACCATTATTATCCAGAATTAAATGTTATTAGATGAAAATAGTATTGTTGACTGTATGATACTATGGTTGAAGAATATGGTCAGGGATACGTTGAGGTTTATTAAGTGCACGTCCGAGTTTTAAAAAACTTTATTTTAGGCGTTTCGGCCTACCTTGCCTTGACAATCATTGTTGAAACGTTGGCACTCCTTATGTAAAGTTTTTTTTTTTTTTAAGTTAGATTTATATTTTATTAACCTGGCTGCATTCCTGACCATCTTCTTAAGCTATAAATTTTATTTCTTTACAAACAAATGAGAAATGGTTTAAGTTTTAGAATTTAACCTAACAAGACTTATAAAATAATAGATAAAATAACTTGTCGGTGGTCTGAGGAAGTATTATACGATTCTGACCTCTGCTATCTTGATGAATAATTCCAGTACATAAATTAAATGGAATATAATTTTAATGTCACTCAAAAATAATTATATATTATTTATTTTTAGGTTTTACGATTATCGTTATAAGTTTTATAATTGGTTTTATTTTATTTCCTTTTGGTTACATAAACGCTTTTAACACCTTTCTGATAATGATATTATCGCTTCGGGATGCGCTCCACCGGTCCGTGACACAAACTATTAATAATTCCCTTGAGCCCGCCCTTGAACTGGATATATAATTGTCCTCTTTGCTGTCGAAGCATCGAGCATGATGCTGACCACACCGATCCACACTACGGACGATCGGACCGCTATATCCTCGGGTCCTTAGCCTCCCTGGAACCTGACACCCCGCCCCTTCTCGCCTATCCCGCTTTCTTTTTCCTCTTTCCTTCTCCCGGTTTCTCGTTGACCGCGATCTTATTTATTGCACAAGTTCATCATCCTCTCTCTCTCACTCGCTCACTCTCTTTTCCTCTCCTTGCCGAATCGCTAATGACAGCCTCCATGGTCCCTTGGTATGTTAATGTAAACATTTTAAGGTTTGGAAGACAAAGAGAATTATTAGGCAGTAGTCGGATCGCCCCCGGCTCCTGGGGCCTTAATATTTATTGAATCAGCTCTCATTGTTAACGACTAATTTATTCTCCACTAATTAGGCTTCATGGTCCAAGTACGCTGTATCCTGCCTCGGATCCGGTAGGCTGCATGCACGTTACCGGTTGGAAAAAAATGCGATAACTGGTGAAAGAATATTGTATATAAACGTCCATTATTCGAATATTTTCATTTATCATTTTCTGAAACCTAGTTTTTAGATTACAGTTGCATTGCCTGTTTTATGAAAGATATTATAAGCTCTAGAAGAAAACCAACTAGAAACTAGTTTTCTCTTAGGTTTAAATAAACTCGGAACTTGATTACCCAATCATTTCATATTACTATATATATATTTTTTTTTAATTAACAATTTATTGAAATTTACAACTGTACAAAATTTATACATCATGCAAATGTGCTGTTAACTATTACAATAACGTGGTAAAACTTGAGAAGAACTACTCATGAGTAGCACTCCAATAAAAATATACACAAGAAGATCTCTTGGCCATCTTCATTTCAGACGTCTCGGAGGATTATCGGGAATTGAGAGGGAAGAAAGTTAAGAAACTAATGGTTTTGAGTGATTATGGAGCTTACTATGAAAGGATAGGTATTTGTTGTATGCTAAATCAGCAACATGTGGGAACATTAAGATCTTTATGGATAAATTTATTGGTGACAAAGTAAGAGGCATTGAGGATTTTTCGAAGGATTCTGGATTGTAAGGATTGGATACGAGATGAATTGGATGGTTTAGTGGATCCCAAAGCTCAACTCCGTACGTCTAGATAGGTCTAATCACAGTCATGTATATTAGTCTTTTGTAATTAATTGGGAGCTTTGAACGTTTGTCTGTAACGACGGGCAGCTTTTATGTAAGTAGGTGTCTCATCCTGTTTCTTACTTACTGAAAAAGTTGTCACTTACATATTTTAATGAAAAAGAAGAGTTTGCTTAGTTGGAGAATGCATTTCAATATCTTGAAGGTAGGACTGATGCAACATCGTTCGGTTTGATGTTTTTTTAGAAAGTAAAGAAATTGTCTGGGAGCATAGAGTTTCGGTACTTAAGAAAATTGAGTAATTTTTAAACTATGAACTTATTGATTCACATATATAATAATGTTACTTATTTATATTATTATTATTGCAAACATGAAATCCATTTATGTTTTACGTCTATTGTACTACATCATTTTTTTGTTATATATCTCCCTCATTTTTTTTTTTATTTCGATCAACAGAGGATTTGGCAATCCAGTCCCAACTGTGTCGGTTAATTTAATCCCAAGTATATTATGGTTAAAAGGTTTCTTAAAGATGTAGGTGGGGCTCATAGATACACACCAAATAAAAATAAATTTTAATTCATAATGCTACAAGACCAAAACGACAAGAAGCTTCCCGTTATTACAGACTACTTCAACATTTACTATACAAACGTTTAAAGCTCCCAATTAATTACAAAAGACTCATATACATGACTGTGAGTAGAGCTATCTGGACGTACGGAGTTGAGCTTTGGGGCTCCACTAAACCATCCAATTCATCTCGTATCCAATCCTTACAATCCAAAATCCTTCGGAAAATCCTCAATGCACCTTACTTTGTCACCAATAAACTTATCCATAAAGATCTTAATGTTCCATATGTTGCAGATTTAGACCAAACCAGATATCAATCCTTTCATAGTAAGCTCCATAACCACTCAAATCCCCTAATTTCTCAACTTGCTTCCCACACCATTCCTGATAATCCTCCGAGGCGTCTGAAAAGAAGATGGCCCAGAGACCTTCTAGTGTAGAATTTTTATTAAAGTGCTACTGATGAGAAGTACTTCTCGTTTTGTCACGTTATTGTAACAGTTAACAGCACATTTACTTGATGTATAAATGTTGTACAGTTGTAAATTTCAATAAATTGTTATTTAAAAAAACAAAATTGATAATGCCGACGTTTCGGCTTGCATTGCAAGCCTTCATCAGGGTTTCAGCGAGAGTGACAATCGGAAACTGAGCTGTATTCGATAATTCATCATTTTAGCAGCTGAGTTTCCGATAGTATTTACTATATAAATACCCCATTAAAGGTTTTTTTTTTATGTCAAAACTCTCTAGAAGTTGTTACGGGTGTTTTGGTTAAATTTATATAAAGATCTAATTTACTCCTCAGGTTCCGATTTATCTAACATGTCTTCTTTATTAAATTGTTATTATAAATAGGTATAAGTATACTATATGGGTTTTATGTTAGCAGCAAGTATTCGTATAGAATAGTGTTAGTTTGTTGTGATTGTATTTGTATGAATTCGATTCCTACCTGGATCCTGTAATAATATTTTCGTGTCGGTCTTACGAAGTAAATCTGGGTAATCCCACTTAAGCTAGAATGGTTCAGTAACCTGTAGGTTTACCCGTTCTTTCCTAACTACTTGAAGCGCATTAGGACGGTAATTCCAAACAAATTGGAAGACATATTTTTGTTGTTTTTATTTGTAAATTTGCTATTTGAAGGTTAGTTACTATTCGCTAATACTAGTCATGCGAACAAAGAGTGATCGATTACCTGATCTAATTAAATCTTTTAAATAATCTTGGATAAGAAATCTTAAACCCCAGGCGTCAATACCTTATTACATATCTCATTCAGTTGAATTCTTGTATAAGAATTTTAAAGCATAAAACTGTTAAGAAATAAAGAACTTCTGTATATTTTTAATAGTTTACTTTCTATGAAATCTGTAACATTAATATTTTTAAAGATAACATTGTTTTTATTGCCTATATTAGATATTACAAGGACAATAATATACATAAAACGACAACTAGCGAACATGATGGCTATAATAACATCTTTACTTTAATGTTTGAATAGGAAAAATATTTATATATTTTTATCGAAAAAATGATTTTTTAACGATAAATATCTGAGGCACCTGTGCATTGTGGGCTAAGTCGAATTTTGTGAATTTCGAGCTATCTACATCACCAGGGTCGTAATTTTTTTCTCTTTTCTTTTGTCTAACCGGCTAAGTGTTCCGCCCATTGCAATGAAGGATATTCCTTTGTGAATCGTGGGCTGATACTCCAGTCTTGAACTTTTACTTGTGAAAAGCGAGTCAAGTTTACTAAACCCCACAATTTTTCACAATTAAAATTTTTTGTCCCTTTTAAAAACCACCCTTAGTTAATAGAAAAAAAAGATAATGAAAAAGGCACTATGCATTGGGGAAAGGTTAGATGGCTTAGCTATAACAAAGATAGTTGCGGTGTTCTCTACTACAAGTCAACTCTCGATATAAATGTTAATTTTAAAACTGTAAGTTTTTTGAAAAAGGGCAGGCTACAAATATTAGAGCCGGCAATCAGATATGTTGGATCACTTCCGATAGCGGCAGAAAAGTCCAACATTTAGACGATTCTATTAAGTGCTCAAATCTACATCTAAGCATGATGTGTACCCAGATTTAGGTGATGAAGAAGACGAATGATAAAAAATTATAAGTGATTTTTTTTTTCAGTGTTTTAATAATAATAATTTTTGTCTCCTTAGGCATGCTGTGTATGTTATTTTATTTTCTTTTATGTTTTTATTTATTTATCCAACGCCCGTCTGTGGCAGTTTAGCCATCTGACGACGAGCCTCCCAATATCGATTTATAATATCTTCTTCTGGGTAGGTGAGAGCATTGCAAACCCTCAGGTGATCTCCGTCCATGCATCCGAGGTTACATAACGGGCAAACAACACTGTCAGCAAGACCAATGCGGTGCAGGTGGGCTTGCAAGTAATCGTGTCCAGTGATTAGTCGAAATCGTGCGACGGTTTCAGCTCTCTCGATGTTTCCTGGGACCGGCCCCACTGTGGCAAGTTCCTCCAATTTTTTGCCAATGCTTGATGTCATCAGGGTTATTTTTGTTACGCTACTAACCGTGGCGTCTATCAGGTTTCTGGCCCTTTTTAAAGTGAGTGGCACGATAGGCTGGTCTGACTCTGCTCCTTGCTTAGCCTTGGCATCAGCATACTCGTTACCATGTAGCCCTACGTGGCTGGGTACCCATTGTAGGAAGACGACCCACCCAGTCAAAAATTATTATTTAATCTACACCTAATTTTTCTCAACTCTGAAAATTTGTTAAGCACTTGGCTTTCAGGGGTCAATCACGTTAACATTATTCACTTAGCCCATTTTACACAAAATCGATTAGTGTAATGTGGGCTAAGAGTTCCATTTTTTTGGAAACGATTAGTATTAAATCTTAGAATATTGGCAAGAATTGAAACATACCTTACCAACATAAATATAAATGTACTATCAACAGTTTAAGCCCTATAAATTTGATTTTTTTTAACTGGACGATTTTGGAAAAAATCTCAAACGTTCAATTCAGTTTTCCTAAAATCGCAATTTTCGCACTTAGCCCACTATGCACAGGTGCCACAGATATAAAGATTAGGCATTTTATATTTTGGGTTTGTTGTATGATCTCACAACATAGTTTGAACTCTACTTAGAATTACACAATTCTTGCATTGTTTTTGTTTCATAATCTCCACTGTCATTCCATAACTAACTGCTTGATATACGTTTTGACACGATATAACTACTACCTTACCGTCTTACAATTTTCTCTTGATTGACACTCGACAATCGCTTGCTAACAAAAGAAAGCTAACGAGTGTATCGCTTCGTTACACCGAGCGTTAAAATTCCTCAACGATTGCCGTCTTGAACAATCATAGTTAAGCAAACCAAACTCTCTGGGCCAAGACATATCTTTGATTTTATGGCAATCTTCTATTAAGTGATCAGCTGATGATGGCTGTTTAAATGCTATCAGGATTGTCGAATTTTAGATTGTCTTTGTCCGTGAAATAATTTCACACTAACGAATTACGAAACCGTTGTAACTGGATTTCTGATTCGATATAGTACTGTTTCTACTTCGTCTTATGTCCCTCAGCAAGTTACATTGTGTTCTTATTGATCCTATCCTCCGTCTTAGACAATAATATGCAAGTGATAATAAGTGTAAAAACGAAATAGCGAGAGAATTTTAAATATCTTTTCATAAGTTATTGTAGTATTCATGTAAATAACAGATATTTATTAAGGTAAACACGATAAAATGCTTAGGATTTTGCTGCTATGTTTACTTCAACTAGGGGAGGAAGGACGGGCTATTCTACAGGTTGTCTTATCTATTGTAGTGTAGGGTGGGGAGGTCCAGATTTATTTTATACAAAATAAATTTTAACCGTCTAAGTGGGATTCGAACCCACGACTTTCAGTACCGAGCGCGCTAAAACTAGGGTAGGGTTGGGCGATAGTCGATAGTTAGTACTATCGATAGGCCGATACTATCGGTTGAGAACCATCGATTGCTATCGATAGTTTCTTCTTTTTTTCCAAAGCTATTCAATAAATAATTTCAACTAATTTAATTAAATTCAATTATCTACTTACTATTTGAAATTTGCAGGATTATAAATTATAGATCAAGTAAGATTATATCAAAGATATATCAAGAAAAACTAATTATATCGTAAGATTATATCATAAAGATGAGAGAAAAAAACTAATTTATTTGAATTTTTAAAAAAGTATTTACAACTTACTTGGTTACAATAAAAAATCAAATCTTCAGAAAAGAAAAATAAATAGTTAATTTTAAGAGTCAAGTGTACTACTTGAGCCACATATTTCCTGAAAGAAAAACTAGCATTTCTGCTTTCCTTTGGCTTAATCTTTGAGAGAACCCTTGAGCTCTAGGAATTCCGAATTCAATTTAAAAAAAAAAAAAAAACTCGACACTGGACAGAGACAGATCAGCATAATTCCGGGAGTTTCAAAACTTGAGGGTGAAAAACATCTATCGATAGTGACCATCGATAGGCATGCTTTATCGATGTATTGATAGTAACTATCGACTATCGCCCAACCCTAGCTGAAACCCTCGCCCCAACTCACTCGGCCATCAAGTTCTCTGCTGCTCTGTTCCCTTCACCTAAAGAAAACATAAATCCTTTCCAAACGAGAGGTGTATATGAACTCAAATGTAATTACTGTGAAGCTAAATACACGGTCAAAGCTAGACGACCACTAAAGCAAAGAATAAAAGGAGACATACATACAATATCATACAATAATAACACCCAGAATCCTACTTCACTATTCATTTAACTGAAAGTAACCATAAATTCGACAAAGACTCGGGAGTTCAACTAATATATCAAGTCGAAGATATTCTAAAATTAAATATTTACAAATCAACTAAAATAATAAAATCATTCAAAACCTATCTAGATTTTGTTTAAATGGTCAGATAAATATTTTCAATAGTCACATTTTAACTTTTTTTCCCCATTAGGAATATAAAAACCAACCATTCATAGAGAAAACCGAACAGACAACCCATCTACCTCCTCACCCTTTCGTCTCTTTAAATTCATTATACTTTAGGTCCTGATGTGTTTCAGAAGCCCTTTTTATTTTACCTCCACATAGACCGAGAGAAAAAAACTGCCAATCAAGGTCAGTGCCGCAATAAAATGGCGAATGGAGAAAGCGTTGAAAATCGTATGTTATTAGCCGTTTGAGGAAATAACTCGTAATCAGTTACTTTTAGTACATTTGGTGTTCTATACATGATTAAAGCAAAGAAAATTTGCAACAAATTTAGTTCTATTAATTTTTTTTTTTTTGTTTTTTGCTGAGATCTGTAGTTTTGGAGCGGTTTCAGATCGATAGTTTTAGAACTGTGAAGGAAGAACTTGCGGTAAGTCGCACTTTTCCTCAAAAACGCGTTTGTCGGTACTCTTTTGTCTATAACTCCGAAACTGTTTGTCTAATCTCGAATTTCTTTTTTTCATCTTAAAGCTGGTTAAATTTATCATCAGATACTATATATTTCATTTTAATTAAGTTCCATGAAATATCTATTCCACCTCGCTGAATACCGCGTACTGTTGTAAAATCCTTATTTTTTCGGAACATTTCTCGTTATAACTCTAAAAATATTTGTTCGATTCCAAATTTCTTTTTTCCATCTCATAGCTGGTTAAATTTTCTATTAGGTCCTATATATCAAATTTTGATAAAATGCCATGTAATACCCTTGCCAGCACGCTAACAACTGCGAGTTGTTAAAAATTTCTATTTTTTTTTAGCATATTTTCTCTATAACTCCTAAAAAATATGTCCGATTCCAAATTGCTTTATTTCATTTTAAAGCTACTTAAATTATCAATCAGGTCCTATCTATGACTTTTAATTATATTCCATGTAATACCCATGCTAGCACACTAAATGTGTATGTTTTGGCAAAACCTGACATTTTTGAAATGTTGAGTGGGCTGGCGTGGGTGTTTCACGGAATTAAATCAAAATTTTATATAAAGGATCTAATTGGAAATTTAACCAGCTTTAAGATTTAAAAACGAAATTCAGGATCGAATAAATATTTTTAGAGTTATAACGAGAAATGTTCCGAAAAAATAAGGATTTCACAACAGTACACGGAATTTAACGAGATAGAATGGATATTTCACGGAACTTTATTAAACTTAAATCTATAGAATCTAATAGGAAATTTAACCAGCTTTGAGATGAAAAAAAGAAATTTGGGATCGGACCAATATTTTTGGAGTTGTAGTGAGAAATGAACCAAAAATAAAAGAATTGCACAATGGTATGGGTTTCTCAACGTGTTGGCATGGGTGTTTTACGAGACTTGATCAAAATTTCACATTTGTGGGTTCAGAAAGCAAATTTAATCAGCGTTCAGATAAAAAAAAAAAAAAATTCAAATCGAACAAATAATTTTGGAGTTATAGTCAAAAAGTGCCGACAAACGTGTTTTCGCGGAAAAGTGCAACTTACCACAAGTTAGCCAATTTTTTCGTCCTCCACAGTTCTATAACTATTGATCTTAGCAAAAAAATAAATAGAACCAAATTTGTTGCAAAATTTCTTATCTTTAATAATGTATAGAAAACAAAATGTGCTAAAAGTAACGGTATCCAAGTTATTTAATCAAACAGCTCTGATACTTCCTGGGCTCGATAAGTATCACTTAGTTTAATGTTCTTTATTTTAACTATTTATTATGTATTTAATTAACTAAGGATCTCCAAGGTCTATAAAAGCCTTAAAAAAATATATATATATATATATATATATATATATATACATACATACATACATACATACATACATACATACATACATACATATGTAATTGGCCACGATAGAAAGGGTGAATTAAATAGTCTGCCTTTTTTGGTTCTTATATAGGGTGAAATATTTATATCTTAAATAGATATAAGTATTTTTTCGTATCGGGCTCTCGGTCTATTTGGTGTGTCTCGACATGTCTCAACTTATCCTACATATTTAAAATTTCTAATGATAATAAAACACCCTAAACTAGTTTTCAAATAAACAATGCCAATAGAATCGGCAAATAATTCATCAATTCGAAATATACTATTTATATATAAACATTATTATATAAAAAATAGATATAATAATGGTTTTTCACAAGTTGATGAAATACTGTTTTTGCGTAATATATACTCCACAACAGCTCAACTACGTTTTGGATGGTTTTTCCCTATAGTGTGAGTTTGTAATTATTATTGTAAAACTACCTAGTGTTTGAGGAAAGATGATGGAAATTCTTGGTTCTAATATTTCAAACGATTATTAAATTTTGAACTTATTGAAAACTAACGTGTTTTGACTATATTATGAGTAGATGAGAAAGCACCAATGGTTCTTTGGATTTGTTTAATCAATTTCAAACTTATGATATCTATCTCAGATCATATATAGGGTTCGACACATGGTTGATATAGGTATTCATTCCGTTGACATCTATCCATTTAATTTTTTATCCCGAGTTCAATTTGTATTTGTGTAGTTCTTTTCAATTGGCCAATGTTCTCTGTTTTATTATCGTTATATGTATTCGTTCATCTTGACAAAAACTATTAAGAAAGAATTATCGACTCTGTAGTCCTATCCAGAAAGTTTACGACGGAGTTTTGCCTTGCGGGGTCGTAACCCCTTCCAAGAATAGCACTTTCCTCAGATCGGAAACTAGCCGATGGGATTGTCGAATAGGATGGAACATGGACCTCTAGCCGTTCCCAGGGGTCGTTAGCGATGTCAGGCACACGATGTAAATGCCGCTCGCTTTCTCCCCCATTGTCGTCGCCCGAGACTTCCCGCAATACTCAGGACAATAGCGTGGAGTACTCCTCCTGGAGAACGCTGGAAGGCATGTTTTCCAGGCCGTACCGGAAGGCACTGTCAACTGTTCAGTACCGGATGTGGCGCCGAGGTTTCCGCCTCTTATAGCGGTGCTACTGAAGCCGGAGTGTGTACGCATGTTTCCATGATGTGAATTCGTTAAGAGTTACGGTGTAAATATTGTCACTGTATTAGGAACATTGAAGTTATACCAACTTTGTTGCCTTTTGGTTTTGTTTCTATTTTAGTTCAGTACTTTGGCGTAAAATACAGGAACAATTAGCGTGAAATAAAGATGTTTCCTCAATTAAATTTTATTTATTTACTTTTTTTTGTGGGTGCGAGTTGTAAGTTCTAATTTTAATTTTGCCTTCTCTAAAAACGAAAAAAAGGATAATTTTTCTGTTCTTAACTTTCAAATGTTAAAAAAAAATCCGCATTTTCATAGATAAGCTACCTGAAACAAAAAAGGACTATGTTTGATTTCTTGATTATTAATTGTTTTTGTCATACCAACTATTTAGTTATAGTGCTGTCAGTAGCTTGGTAGCTAAAGCGGACAAAAACATTAAATAAAGAAGTGAGAATTTTTTTCTCTTTGAATCGTTTTTTGTGTTCATTTAAATGCTGAGTACGATTTTGAATTTTTCAAAATGGTAAAGCATTCAGGAAAGAAATGCAAAACAAAAAAAGTAAGCTAATTTTTTAGTTTATTTGTCTCCATGTAAGAAAGTACGCAATAAAATAATTTTAAAAATATACATAAATAGAATTAATTCAATTGTCTACAGATTTTTTCGTGCAGTTTATTATTTACTTTTTTTTTTTTTTTTTTGTTCTAATTCAAAACATCAAAAAACATAAACTTATTGGAAACAAAATAATTATATCTTAAATTCACTGACCCCCCCCCCCCCCACCCCTCCATAGTGATTTTGATTATTGATTTTTTGTTTTTATCAGGCAGAGTAAAGGGCACCTGAAAAAGCTATGTAATTATATTTCAGTTTTATTTTATTTCGATAAAATTATTTATTTGAGTTGCGGTTAAAAGTGTCAATATTATACATTATATAGCCTTTATCTTTATTGATTTTGGTGGTGATTTTCTTTATCTTCATATCAGAAGTGTCAAGGTGCCTATTTCCACAGTATTATTAGTCACCGAGTAATAAATGTACACGTTTCCAGAGGCACTTCAGCATTTTAATGGTACCTGATGTTTCTGCTGAAGTGTCAAAAGAAAAAAAAAAAATAATGGAAATGTTTACGGTTGTTGAATCATTTTGCTTATCTCAATGTAATGTTCTATAAATAAAACGCATTCGTGATCCAATCAATCGAGCACTTTACCAATATATTGAAGATTAAGGAAAAGGTAGCTAGAGAATTATTATTTTCCTCTTCATATACCTAATTATTTCTTTAAAAAGTTATTTACTGATTTTGGTAACGGTCGGGTTAAGAGGAGGCAGCTCCTACGCCCGCCGAGAATACCTTTTATCGATTCTTACCTTCTTCCGATTTATTTCGGTGTTTTAGTCGCTACTTTTCGAGGGGAAAGGTTATTCTCATTTATTTACGGAGAAACTTTAAATCCCTGTTCAAAGTAATATTAACTTCTGTTTACCTTATGATATTAATATGAGAAATAAGAAAATAATGAAGAGGAAATAAGAAAATATCAAAATATAAGAAATTAAATCAATTTTGAATTAATTAATATAATATATTACTATTAATAATATAATACTAAACCAACAGTAATGTTAATTCTTGATAAACTTTGTGATGTGAGGGAAGTGTAAATAACAAATTATAAATATTTAAAAAACAGAATCCTTAAGTATTTATTTGTCATAACTCCTATTTATTTAACATTTGTAGCTACATGTTTCCGAGACAATGCTCCATCATCAGGCTTCTTAATTTTTTTTTAAAACACTTTAATCTATAACATTATACCAAAGTTTTACAATTATATAGTAATGTGTCATTTACCTCTTAATTTGTGATTATTTTAACATTGTCTATTCTCCATGTTATAATCCATTATACATTATAAGACAGAATCCTAGTTGAAAGTGATGATGTTAATTTCTGCTATATTTTTTCATGGGAAGTGGAAATAAGAAAATATGAAACCTATGATATACTTTCTCACATTTATTTTTAGATGGATGTGTTTTATTGAAATAATTATACAATCTGTCTCACTTTAGGGCAATAAGTATTATGGATGACAAAGAATGTATTCACAAAATAAGCATACTGAAATTTTATCACTTAAGTTGATACAACAAATAAAAATATATAAAACACCAAATCCATGTACAAATTAATGTTCTTAAGTTTTGTAACACTTTTACACATTAGATCCATTACAAATTAATGTTCTAAGTTTTGTAACACTTTTACACATTAGCTGAATAAGAAAACATGAATTTTCTTAATCCTTTCGAAACTCATGTTGTTAACTTATGTTTCACCTATTTACATTTAAGAAGTCTAAATATCAATATAACACATAAACAACACAATCTAAGTTGAAACTGTTGAAGTGATTGTTTACTAGGAAAAGCTATCGATAAACAACTCGAAGTTACGTAAGGATCGAACTGTTCGGTGTAGCGCTGGTCAACAGTTTGCTGCCTCCTCTTTGCAAAAGCTTATACGTAGTATTTTTTAACTTATCAAACCTTTTCTTTTGTTGGTCGTTATAGTGTGCATAAGTATAGCCTTATTTAAAATTATATATTGAAATAGCAGATGTTTAGTATATTATCTAAATGTTTTTATTATAATTTTACGTTTAGTACCATTTGAACTATTTAAATTATCCCATGTTTTATGCACTTTACACCCCTCATTTCACCACTCATTGACTGGGCTAGGAATTATGTAATCGTACCGGGAAGATCCTAAAATAAAAACGTGGTTCGATTGCCTATTGTTTTCCTATAAATGGGAATTTCCTATAACATCCAGAACCAAGGGAATATAAAATTCAAATAAATCAATGATAATGTGTGTGTGTATGTATATATATATAGGATATATATATATATATATATATATATATATATATATATATATATATATAGGTTGCTATGCTACACACACATTATCATTGATTTATTTTAATTTATTATTATTGATTATATTTCCTTGGTTCTGGAACTTAACCATTTAATTAATGAGAAGAAAGTAACGCAAGCGAGGAGGTTAATAAAAAGGAATGAACACTAAATCAGTTAATCGACGATCAATTTTTTTTTTAATTTTATGATCTCTAATTTTTTTTCTCTCTGTAAAAGATTACAGGTTTAACTGGTCTCATTTTCGTCTTTCCTGACAAAGTATTGTATATATTTTGTGATATACCGAGAGATTTGTCTTTGTAGACCCTCTCTCTATCCGCTTTCAATTATTATATATACATAGAATAATAATAATAAATCTAATTTATTGTCGTTGGATAACGTTATCCCCGGTGAAGACATGATCCCAGATTTCCTGGTCGTCGAAATGGCTGCAAAGAAACCGGACAATGTTGGTCCCTTCCAGTCGCCGGCTTCAATAATAACAGACAATTAAAGCTATTGGTGAATTAGAGACATAATGCTCCTATTATCGCATTCCTTCCTTTTCGTTTCCTCAAATTTGTCCTCCTCCACTTTAGTTATTTTTGTCATCATTATAGCAATTTTTGTACTTTTATTTTTTTTCTGAGGTCGCGTAGAAGGGAAGTCTGCGCCCGCGGTTCCTGTTTCGCTAATTTTATTTATCATTTCACTTCCATATTTTCTACAATTACGTAGAGAAAAAGAAATATAACTGGTGTAATCATTGTAATACTGCTGTTCAAACCAATTTCTAGATTTTTTATTGCTCATATTAATCTTATTTTTTTTCTAATGTTCCAAATCTCTAAAAACTAGATTAATCGATTTTTATCCAAAATTAGATTTAAAAAAAAAAATGAATTTCTCTTAGACTGAGAACAACAATAGATCCTCGATATATCTATTGATCGACTGATTTTATATCTACTGCTTCTGATGAGAAAATCGCCGTCAAATTTTTGATTCGTATAACACCAACAGAGCTATCGTCAAAAAAGCCACTATAAATAATGTTGGCAAAACTCGACTTTTTTTCATTCAAACCAATATTGCTCCAAAATTTCTGTTCAGGAAGCTGTCTTCAATTTTTCAATGAGAGGAACACGAACAGAGCTAGAGCGTATAGAAATGTTACATTTTTGAGTTTGAATTTTTTTTGTTGAAAAAACGTTACCCAAAAAAAATTGTTGACTTATCCATGTCAATACTCTGGGCAAACCATATTGGTACCCCACACATCTTGTATAAGTAGACAAGTCGTAATCTCAATTGTGTCCTTTAAATAATTCCAATATAAATGCATGTATACATATGCGTTGTATATTAAAATATAGAGGATTTGTAGAACAATGGTGGTTAGTAAAGTAACATTTAAAAAAAAAAAATCGATATACACTAAAAACAAAAAAACATCAAAGAGCTGCTCTGAAAACATATGATTCGGACTTGCCTAGTTTTACCCATATGGTAAAGATATCGTTTGCTTTGGGAAATGATATATCCCGAGTATCTTCATTAAAAAATGAAAAAATTATTTTTGAGTAACGTCTCATAATAGGCATTGGTTAGGGGCGACTGATTTTTATATCTTGGTTAGTACTATGCTCCAACATTCTTATTTCTACCTTAAATATAGTGTCAGTAACTCAGTTATTAAGAAATAAACTAACCAAAGGAATCACTTTCCCAGTCTGTCAAACACTATTAATTATTTATCAGTTTACAGAAAAGTGGCGCCAAAACCAGAATTCAAATCAGGCTTCAAGTTTAACTAGATTGACCTTGATCTGAATTAAAATTTCAATAAATATTATAAAATAAAATCAGCTATTCAAATTATACCCCTAGCAGTCTTGAAAATTATGATCCATAGCATTTGGAATATATAACTGCAGTATCTTGTCAGAGTTTTAATTTTCAGTGGTTTTTCCTTGAATGCTTCCCCCTAAAATGTTTGCTGTCGTGTTTTTTTTTAATAATGATAATGCTTTATTGATAAATTTACAATTACAAATCATTTAGTATACATGTGCCGGTCTAAAGTCCTCTACATGATTAACTTAGTTTTATAGTTTAGTTAATAGTTTTACACTTTAAAGATTATATGATAGTGGGAAAAATAAGTAAATACCCACATAAAAAAAGAAAGCTTTTAGAAGCCATTTTCATTTCGTCTGTTTATGTCATCATCAAAATGTTTGATTTTTTGTCTTACATTAAAAAAAAAAAATTAAATTATTTAATCTGTGTAGCAATGTGCTGATGGTTTTATAATTTTTATATGTTTTTAAGAACTGATGATGAATAACATTCGAAATTAGTATTTGATTTTTTTTTTTAAATCTGTGGCTATTAATTTATCAATATTTTTTTCCTTCGATTTCGGCCACCTAGGGACCGCGTTAAACTACCACTGTACTACAATGTACATTTCGTCTATTGCGTTCATCCTCTGCCTATGTTGCTCCCTTCGGTCCTCTGTCTACACTGCTCCTCCAGTTCTTCTCTTCTTCATTTCAAATCTCTCAAAGCGTTGTATTTTGTCTCTCATCAGCTCTCTGTTTGTTTCATCTTCCTCTCCAATACCCATCTCCAGTAAGTCTGCTTTGACTTATTTGAACCACTTAATTTGGGTTTTGGGGTTTCGGGGTTAATTTGGGTTGGAAAAAACATGAATATTATCTTTGTCAGCCTTTCAGCGTTCATTCTTTTCAAATGGACATAGAAGCTTACTCTTCTCTTTCTCATAGTACCTCCCACTTTCTCATACATTCCTCTGTTACTTCTAAACTTCCAAGTCCCATTTTCCAACCTCGGCTCAAGTACTCTTCCTATGATTTTTCGCTCCTTCTTTTGCCACAGCTTCCATTTTTTTTTAAACTTACATTTAGTGGAAATTTTGATGGATGCAATTGATTGGTATAATTAAAAAAAATTACTTGAGGTACGCATTATAGTATAGGAGGATGTAATACAATCCGTTCGTTTGACCTCAGAACTGATGATAAATGTTCAACATTCGAAGCTAGTTTTCAATAAAATAATTCTAATAGAAGTAGCAATTAATTTACCAAAGAAAACACTTAGTTTCAAAAAAATTAATTTTAATTACTGTTGAGCTATTAAGCACTATAATACTCATTTGTTAAATACTATATAGTGCGATATATATATATATATATATATATATATATATATATATATATATATATATATATATACCTTTGCTTATATACTCCTCCCTATTGGAAAGCTAATTGCGCAATCGTTAAATTTATTGCCTGAAAGGATTTGCCGTGAGTAGTCCTTAGGATAGAACAAGGACAGATCTCCTTATAGCACGTGCTTCGACATCTACCTGATGCTTTAACCGTTATCGTTAAATCGTTGCATAGATAAACAACATTGTTGCATAAATCAGCTGGACTTGGTAGATGGTGCTATCTGTCTTGAGCCACAAGAACCTAGACAAAAGATCTCCTAGACCTCTCAAGGTACCAAGTTGCTGCGTCATCATTCACTCCTCTTGTAGGCTACAGCACATTAGCATATGCTTTGACTGCCTATAGCAACTCTCCAATGGCTAGTTTGATAGTTTGACTGTTCCTTTTATCGACAGATGTCTCTTCTCTTCGACATCCTTTGCATTCTTGAGGGCATCAATTTTATTACCTGTGCTATCCAAGGTTATTCGGTCAATTTATTTTTTTGTAATAAGAACTTGTCTATTTACTCCAGCAAGGATTATAGAGTGCGTTTTCTGTAATCCAAGTTTTTTCTTCGGAAGCATGTTCAGGGTAGTAAGAAAGTAAACATACTGAAAGTCCTGGAGTTTTCAGGCCTGGGAACAGGAATGTGGGGGGGGGCGTTGAAGGTCGTATGCAAAACATGACTATTTACTATATTAATGTTAATTAAATTCTCTACAACTTTTATTATATACACATTTTTTATACTCTGTACCGTTTCCGAGATATACACTTGGCAAATGTCAACCTTTTCGAGAAAAAAAAATTCACCTTTTCTGTTAAACTTCCCTCTATAACTTTTAAAACGTTCATCCCGCGACAAACGTCTTTATAAATAATACTGTTGACAATAAAATTTCCTTCAAAATACACATATATTTGGCACTTCAAATATATCTTCAACCTGTCAAAAGTTTCATCAATTTTAACTTTTCTTGGTAAAACAAACATACTTAAGTCCTTCACACTTGCCAAGCGTATATCTCGGAAACAGTACAGAATATGAAAAATGTGTATAGAATAAAAGTTGTAGAGAATTTAATTAATTTTAATTTAGTAAATAGTCATTTTTTGCATACGACGTACCTATCTATTAGATATCTATCCTTTCAAAGCCAATTTCATAACCATATGAGCAACATATGGAACATTGAGGTCTTTATAGATAAGTTTATTGGTGACAAAGTAAGGGGCATTGAGGATTTTTTGAAGGATTTCGGATTGTAAGGATTGAATACGAGAGAGATGAATTGGATGGTTTAGTGGAGCCCCAAAGCTCAACTCCGTACGTCTAATCACAGTCATGTATATGATTCTTTTGTAATTAATTGGGAGCTTTGAACGTTTGTCTAGTAAATGTTGAAGTAGTCTGTAAGCATAGACTGGGCAGTTGCTTGTCGTATAAATTCTTGAACTCGAAATAATCACATTATTTATTACGACTTAAATTAATATTCCAATTATCTTGGCTTTCAAGATCTTATGCTATTTTCAATCTATGCTAGGTATAAACTAATAGGAAATGTTTTTTTGTTTTGTTTTTTTGTAATTTGATATAATTTTTGTACAGATTGTATTACGAGAATGGCTAATAACCATAAAATGGAACAGCTTTAAAAAAACAAAAAAAATGTCAAACTGCTTCATTTAGGACACAACAAAAAATGAGGCCAACTAGCACGAAAGAATAGGAAAAAATTACTTGAGAACACTTGACAAACGCTTTCACAATTGACTTTCCGCCGATTTTTAGTCGAAATTCGTGTCACAATAAGATAATTCAGGAGCGAGGAGGGCAGTGAAAAAAAAAGCCTTCATTACTGTCAACTTCACAACGGCTCTGGTATTACTCCACTTCCCAGGGTCTTCCGAAGGAGTATTAGGCTCCTTCTTTTAGAAATGGCGGAATAAAAATAATGGGCTTCAGGAGAGAAATTCCATAAAAATAACATTTAATTACCAAAATTCAAATTTGGTCCTTATTCAAAATTTATTAAACATTACTGCGACATGTTTCAGGAATACTTTTTTTGCCCATTATCAGGTTAGAATCCAGTTAATCCAATTGCTCCAAATGATTCTTTTGATGTAACCTCATTTGATTTGTGGTTCCACATCATGCTGTTCACTTTTTTTAATGGAGAATTTTGAGGTAGATAGGAAAAATGTTTTCCAAAAACATATTGTTATGAAAAAAACAACAAAACCTAAATCCTTTAAAATCATATTGCGCGTTCATTAATTGTATGATCCTCAAGTATGATCTCTTATCAAGGCAAGAACAAAGATTACAGCTAAAACTGCGACTGTTATAATCCAGACTTGAAAGACGATAAAAAGTACTCATAAAACTGAAACTGAAAATTTACTGTTACTTGTTGAAATTCATCTGGCCCAACCAAAAAAAAAACGTTATTCAAAAAATACGGATTCCCCTTCCTTATCTGTCAAACCAATTGCTTCACACAGACTATTTGGTATTCCGACAGTTAAAAGCCATATCATAAAATTTACGAAAATTTTCATGACAACTTACATGGTATACAGGTATAGAATATTAGTCCAGTCAATAAAAATATTGTGGAGTGTATGAATTATGCGTTTATTAACAATTTTATAGGACCTCAGGAGGAATTTTATGGGAAATTTAATAAGCTTTTATTTTTATTTGAATAATATTTTTCTAGAGTCCACCGTTTTTTAGTTATAATTAGAGACCGGATTTCTGTGTTATTATTGCACATTTAGTTCGCTTTGATTTAGCGCTCTCTAACCCAAGCAGTTATCTCATTTATAACCTAAGGATTCTTATTCTTAAATTTTATTTTGCACAAATTTGACTTTTTGAGCTTAATTGCACGAATTCGGGTTTTACTGCACGAAATTGCACAATTGAACCAAATTCATCTAATTTTATTCACTTAACCATTTATTTTTTGAAAATTTTACTTACGATTATTAGGCAACATTTATAACAATTATTTATATTAAATAGGTTAATTAGTTTTAAATTGAAAGTAAAAAGTCGCTTAAATCAAATGTATTTGGGACGTACTACTTTTAAATGATCGTATTGAATTAGGAGCTTTGAGGATTTAGGCAAACATTGGGGATCGACGCACTTCCTAGAACTAAGACGTTTCCTCAGAAAATTTTACTCCCCGCTTCCCATTTCATTCC
The DNA here is from genome assembly GCA_003667255.2 of Euschistus heros. NCBI lineage: Eukaryota > Metazoa > Arthropoda > Insecta > Hemiptera > Pentatomidae > Euschistus > Euschistus heros. Next base: position 2,339,175 of record RCWM02000146.1, read on the forward strand.
CCACTTCTGATTTAGTACAAGGGGCTAGTTGTTGACAAGATTTTAAACTATTAACTTTGAAAATGCCAAAAACGTCCGCGAGTGTTTCTACAAAATTGAAACAATGGACCAATGAATATCCAGAGCTGATATTTGTTTGAAACTCTCTAAGAAAGCTTAAAACGAATTGAAAATGAAAAGATGTTTATTTTTAAAATTCGAATAAATCCTTGATAAAAACTACGGCTACATTCCTTTAAAAAAAATTAAATTATTGTATCAACGGAAAGGAAATAGAAGCTGATAATCTGGATCCATCCACAATCGCATGCTACAAAAATTGTCCTGTCACGTCCATAGATGTATAACGTTCCTTTTCTTTACTAAAGAATGCTTTATTTAGTGACAGGCGGCATAATTAAACTGAGAAACATTTTGAAATTTATTTCGTACATTTTCACGAAACTTTTAAAAACTAATTTATTTTTCAAAAACATTTAATTATATTTTGTTTCCACCTAAAAGAAAATTCCAATAAAGATAGTTTATATTATTTGGGTAACGGTTCGGATCGGCGACACCACCAAACTAGGTTGACCCGCGCTACACCGACCAGTTCGATCCTTACGCTTCACTTCGAGTTTACATTTTTCGATAGTTCATTCCTATAACCTCACGTGTAAACAATCACTTCTACAGTTTCAACTTGGATTGTGTTGTTTAGTTTGTTATATTGATATTTAGACTTCTTAAATCTAAATAAGTGAAACAGAAGTTCACAAAATGAGTTTCATAAAGGATTAAGTGTTTTATAAATTCATGTTTTCTTATTTCATCTAATCTTATGCGTGAAAGTGTTATAAAACTTAAGAAGATTAATTTGTACATGGATTTGGTGTTTTACATATTTATATTTGGTCTATCAATTTAAGTGATAAAATTTACAACTTGTAAAAGTGTTATGAAACTTAACAAGATTTATTTGTACATGGATTTGGTGTTTTATATATTTGTATTTGTTGTTTCAATTTCAGTATACATATTTTGTGAATGGATTCTTTGTCATCCATATTACTTTTTGTGCTAAAGTGAGACAGATTGTATAATTAATTCAATAAAACATATCAGTTTATAAATAAATGTGAGAAAGTATATCACAGGTTTTTTATGTTTTCTTATTTCCACTTCCCATGAGAATATGAGAAAACTGCTATATGAGAAAATATAGCAGAAATTAACATCTTCACTTTCAACTAGGATTCTGTCTTATATTATGTAATGGCTTATAACATGGAGAATTGACAATGTGAAAATAATCACAGATTAAGAGGTAAATGACACATTACTATATAATTGTAGAACTATTGGTATAATGTTATAGATTAATGTGTTTTTAAAAAAAAATTAGAAGCCTGATGATGAAACATTATCACCGAAACATGGAGCTACAAATGTTAAATAAATAGGAGTTATTCCAAATAAATACTTAAGGATTTTGTCTTTTTTATATTTATAATTTGTTATTTTCACTTCTCTGAGAGAAAGTTCATCAGGAATTAACTTTACTGGTGGTTCAGTAGTATATTAATTGTTGATTAAATTACTGGTTAAAAACTGGTTAAGTTTTGCATATTTGTGTAAATAAATGGATTGCTGCATGTATAATACATGCAGCAATTCATTTATTTACACAAAGCTAATTAAGCTAATTATACATGATGTATTAAGTTTTTAAATTCACGTTTCGAGTTTTTCACTGCACGATTTTGCATGTTTTGAGTTTTTACTGCACGATTTTGCATGTTTTGAGTTTTTTACTGCACATTTTTTGATTTTTTACTGCACTAAAATTCGGTCTCTAGTTATAATCAAAAAACCCGAAAATAGGTCCTTCTCCCTTCTCCCCCACCGTTAGCTCACCCCCCAGGGGCGGGGACTTTTAGTATGTTTACATTCTAACTACTCCTAACAAAGCTATGAAGTCATAAATAATCGCATATTTCATGCACTCTACGCTGCACTCATTAACTGGACTATATGGGATCATTACAAATCCCTGATATATATAACTGAACGTGGCTGAAAAGGAGCTGGATGAGGATCTCTTTGTCTGATCCCTGATATCCCTAATCACGCCTGGAGATTGTATCAGTGGGTGCTGACTCATCCCTGACCATGTCTATTGTTTTTAATGTAACCTCATATTTACTGGTTGTATACAAGTGTATTACTGTTGTGAATTAATTTATTAAGTTGAAAAATGTATATATTGTAGGAATTTTGTGGACCATGTCAGTTCTCTAACCAAAACTACATTACTGTTAAAAAAAAAATTAAAACTTATTTTTATAGTTTTAAATAATAGCCGCTATTATTCTATGTGTAATATGTTATTTATAGTAGTTATTTGATTGATATTCACCCTTTATCATTGTTATTATAAGTATTACTCAAGGATATCTTGTCTTTTCAAATTATATGCCTTACATATCCTTCTTTAGTGTTGCGTTTAATCTTCTGACGGGATCGGTGCCTGTCCATAAATGTTTTATCTCTTCTATCTCTGATTCATATGTTATCGATGCGATCTTTTTCATTTATTAGCTAACCGTTGGGAGTGCCGACTTAGGGCCGAATTGTTTTTATTTTTAATTTGTGTTTAATGTAGAAATATTTTTTTTAAATACTTGATCTTTTTGTCAGTATCGGAGAGTATAGTTATTCCAGAAAATCAACTTACATCTAATCCAAAGCAAACCACCATTGTGTTGGTGGAGAACCTATTATGTAGTGCATTTCTGTTCATTTATTGACGCCCTAATTTTTAAAAACCTATTATACTTTTATAACAATAATAAGGAGATAGATTCCTTTTAAATCATAGAAGTTAGTTACGTTAAGATTTCGATACTTGAATGAATTATTCGATCTTAATGTTTTAAACACATATTCCTTATAAATATGTATAATACTTATAATTAAATTTAAGGATCCACTAAACCTACTAATTCTTCTCGTAACCAGTCATTTCAATCCAAAAGTCACGGGGTCACCTGTGGTGTAGTGTTTAGCATAGCAACCTACTAAACCCAAGATCGCGGGTTCGCAGCCTGGCAGATGACCTTAGGATTTTTTAAAGGGAGTGAAAAATCCTTAGCTATGCCTTCTGAAGGGACGTAAAATGGGGGTCTCGAGCCTGTGCGATGTCAGGTACTCGTTCAAGATCCCTATCCTAATTATACCTGGATATGCAAAATTTAGGACTCCCACCGTGACATAAAGTGACGTTAAACGAATTAAACAATCAATCCAAAAGTCTTCGTAAACTCCTCAACGCTCCTCATTATGTCACAAATAGACTTACTCAAAGAGACCTTAATGTTCCATATGTTGCAGACTTGGCCCAAACCAGATACCTATCCTTTCATCGTAAACTCACATCAGAGGTCAAAGTAATTAAATAAAGTTACTACTATAAGTATTTAAATTCATGTGGCGTTAGATCGAAATTTAATAAGCCCTGCAAGTATACAAATAACCAATTATGTAAAGTTCTGTTTCCCAATTTATTAAGATATTTAATAGTTCTTTTAATTATTATTATTCAGTGATTATATGAATTTTTATTGGCCATAAAATTACAAATCCGCTATACCTCCTGTGTGAAGTATAAATTATATAGAATGTAATAAAAAACGTTCCAAGCTTTGGAGGTCATTATTGTTTAGTACTTATCACATAATAATAAAAAGTAATGAAAGTATTAAAATACTAACTTATTATTATTAGTTAGTAATTTCAGTATTATACTTTGAATTTGTTTATAACTAAATAAGTTTCTTACAAAGTTGATTTACTTTGTATAATTTCGTATAGCCGTCGTTGATTAGAGAACCCCTCACTGTTACGTGGGCCTGCCGACTGCAGGTAATGACCGAGCGGTTTGTGTGGGGTCCCTGAGCAAGTCTTTTCGATCCGTGGTTTCACATTGTCTGTTAGTCTTAGTAATAAATTTGTTCGATTCTCCGTGTATTTTTCCTTTATCAAAAAATCTTCAAATCATAGCTTTTGGGATTGATGAGATAATACCAACATTTAATGAAATTAATTGAACTGTTATATTTAACTTCAGTTGTAGAACCTCACTAAGGGTACCAAAGGGAGGGGTAGATCGGAATAACTAAAAGGTCGGATTAACCGTAGATTTATTAAACACATCCATAGTTAGTGGCTCGTTTTGTTGTTGAGGAAATAAGTTGTTTGGTGAAAAATGGCTAAAATAAGTTGTTTTGATCGTGTGTTGACGTTGTTACCTCATCGCTTTCATTTTCGCTAATTTAGTTACATTGTTATCTATACTATTATATAAAAGGATAAGCCATTATTAGTTCATGCTCACCAACCGCAAAAACTACTGAACCGATTTGTACCAAATCATCTTCATAGTTCTAAAAGGTTTAACAATAATAAAATTTAAAGATTTTCAATTATATTGTCATAAAAAAGCGATAAATATGTGGTGTGAAGTTAAGTTTGATAATCGACCGATAGATGGGAAGCACTATTCGATGGAGGTTACAAAGGTACAGTGTTATATAGAGCTAGAATATTATGATAAAACTTAATTATTTTAAATTTAATTGTTATTAAAACAGCTATAAATGTATGGAGTGACATGATCTCAGTGCAGTTTAAAAATCGACCATCCTGAAACAATGTTTTTAATGATAAAACTATTAAACCCAACTGTACCAAATTTTACATAGTTATTCATTATTCATAGTTCTAGGAAGGTTTATAATAATACTTTTTATTATAATAGTAATTAAAATGTATAGTATTGAGAGCCAGAAACGAGGTTTGCCAAACCGTCATGTACTTCTATCTTTAGAAATTAAATTCTAATCAGATGGATCGATAAAATTATTTCTGCCAAATTGGATGCCTAATTATGCTTTTACGAGGTACTCTTCGAACGTTACTGCCATGGGTGAAAATGTCATTGAAGCTATAATGCTAAATTCCATACTTCAATACAAGATTGTTATCGATTGAAAAATGAAATTCAATTATTATTTGAAATAATCTATTTATATATGAGAGCGGGCGAATAAAGGGCGTATTTTTAATAAAATACCAGTTCATTAGTAAAAAAGTTCCGTCCTGTATGTTTGTATGTCTCTATATATAAATTTGTATACACAGAAGATCAGCTATACGATTTTTCATAAACTATTATTGTTTTGGCTTTTTATGTACTGGAATAATTAGTCTGTGTAAGACAAATACGTTACGCAATTATATTATTCTTATAGAACTATAACCGGGATTATAAAAATTGTTTTCATTTCGTAACACTTTTTTCTTACGTAATTAAAAAAAAAAACTGATCAAGCCAGAACTTTCACATTAAGAAATGGTTTGATTCAATTTTAATCTGTCTTGTTGAGGAACTAAGTACTCTTTTAGTTTCTCCTTATTTTTTATATGATCATTGTGGGTGATTAAATTTCTATTAGATATTTCATAAATTTTAGTTACTAATTTCAATCACTTAAGTTCTCTTGTGTCTGCGTAATATAATTAAATTTTTTTTCGAGTCTATTTTACTAAGGTATATTTTGGTTACATACAAATTACTCTATTCTTAAACAGAATCATCTGTCTTAGGTTAGATTTTTCTCAGGCGATTTGTTCAATAATATGATTTTTATAGTGCAGGAGGTGTTGTAACTGATTGAAACCATTGGTGCAAGAAGGTGTTAACTCATTTTATTTTTCACTTGAGGTACGCATGATGGTATAGAAGGATCAATACAAGTAGGATTGATGAATTAATTGCCAATTCTATTGGGATTATTTTATTAGAAAACTAATTTCGAATGCTAAACATTCATCTTCAGTTCTCAACTTTTCAAAAATATAAGACAAGAAATCAAATGTTGCTACTGACCTGAAGAGATCTAGCAGATATCTGAAATATATCCATCGTGGAAGGGGAGAGGGCCAGGTAGGTTAATTGTTTGGGATTTTTACCTAGGAACAGAAAAATCCAATGAGTCTTGGGGAAAATCCCAATAATTTAACCTGCCTGGCCCTCCCCCCTTCTACGATGGATATATTCCAGATATCTGTTAGATCTCTTTAGGTGAGTACCAATATTTGATTTCTTGTCTTACATTTTTGAAATCTTTTGTATAGTAATCCATGTAACATAGTGCTGAGGTGTTGAAAATTTTGTACGTTTTAGAACTGAAGATCAATGTTTCGCATTCGAATCTAGCTTAAATAGCGAATTAGCTTGAATTACTTATTAAAGGATGGGTCAACTCAAGAGAATGATCTTCTTTTTTTTTTTTTTTTTTTTTAGTATCAAGTTATCAACATTTTTAAGAATACATTAGATTAAGGTTGGCCATATGTCTAAAATAAACAATGGATGATAAATAGAAACAATTTTATAAACAATGTTCTAACGTCCGTAAAAGTTCCACACCTTTAACGCGAAATGATTCTCTTGAAAATTTTATTAAAAGTGAGTTAACACCTTTTTCCACTAATGGTATCGATTGAAGACCTTTTTGGCGAAAAATAAAATAAATAAAAATTCATATACTGTTTATTTATTGCCATAGTTATTCTTATTCGGCGTCCCTTTGCGCTAAAAAGAACTTGTATTTACTCTTCCATCAATCTCATTACTGATATATTTATTCATGACAGCGAAACTTTTCTTCACCTAAGGATATGCAAATTTTGAATTTGTCTTGTTGTTTTATTTTTTCAAATCCAATTAATCATACGATTAGACCGGATTCGATTGAATTTACAGATAATAATGACGCAAATTCTCCGTCATTAATTTATCTACAATATGCATAGATGGGACCCTGTGCGTCACAGAACGTCATACATGCGCTTATCTCGTTCCATCCCTAATAGAGGTGTTAAGAGGTTTATTTGTCATAATGTTTTGGTTAATTTGATTAATAGAAAGAAAATGAAGAGTGATTTTGATAAGTCATTCTGGTGGCATTAACCTCTTTTCATTTCTAGATGCCATTTTTTATGGATATGTCTTTTGACATGGGTTCTATACTCTTTTGCTGTAACGTTTTCTTCTACCCTCAACAAAAATGTAACACTTGAGGTACGCATGATGTTATAGAAGGATCAATACAATGAGGATTAATGAATTAATTGCCACTTCTATTGGAATTATTATACAGTGGACGCCGCTTATAAGACTCATGGGCTATAAGGTTCAGCCGCCTATAGGACTCAGAATCGACTTGAACGTCCCGGACGTATCCAAATACACAGAAAAAAAGTCGGTTATAAGACTCGCCACTCCGGATATAAGACTCAGTTTCTTCGAAATAAAAAAAACAGTCCATGTTAATGATGTGTCGATTCGAAATTGCTTCCGGCACGGAGGTTTTGTAAAAACAGAAGACGAGCTTTAGAAGGAGGAATATGGCTGCATTTTAGAGAAGGCTGAAGACCTAACTGCAAAGACCTACAAGGAGTGGATGGATATCGACCACAATCTTGAAACCTCTGAGGCTTATTTTGAGGACCTGATCTGTGAGTTTGTCATGAGAGAAGCCAGGAGCACCTTCACACTCGGAGGTTTTACAGGCGCTAGGGATGTTGAGGAGAGCTGTCCAGCACCAAGGGACCAATTTTGAAAAGCATTATGATTACGAGCGATACATTCTTGAAATACTAGGTAATAATAAAAAAACAAACTAAAGTAAACTTTTTTAAAGCCAACGTAAACTACTTGTAAATTATATTTGAGCATTATCTTCAACTCACACGCTATGTATATTAACTGATAAAATAAAGTTGTTTTTTTTTCGTAAATTAAAGACACTTTAAATATTATTTTTTCCTTTTCGCCTACAAGACTCACTTTTTGTTGATCCCAAAGTGAGTCTTATAAGCGGCCTCCACTGTATTAGAATACTGGTTTCAAATGCTAAACATTCATCTTCAGTTTTAAAACATACAATATTTTCAACACATCAGCTTTAGCATGATATAAAAGGGACAGACAGATAGATAGGTTTGCTTTCTTTTAGGTATTCGCTATGATTTGTTGTTTTTTACCCATTCCTATTGGAAAAAAAATTAAAATGGGGCTATTGGAAATGTTTATCTGGTCATTTAAGCAAAAATCTGGATCGTTTTCAAAACGACTTTATCATTCCTAATGATTCATAAATATTTAATTTTAGCCTATTTTCTACTTAATTTATTATTTTTACACCCGCGTCTTTATTGAATTTATAGTTATTTTCATTTAAATAGATAGCGAAATCGGAATTTTGGGACTTATTATTGTATGCTCTTATATGTTCTTTTACTCTCTGATTTACTGATCGTCCAGTTTTTACCGTTCATTTAACTTCACAGTCATTTACAACACAGTTATACGAACTAAAATTTGATGACTGTGAAGCTATATTATTAGTATATATAATCTACGTTACATAATGCTGATGTGTTTAAAATTTTGTATGTTTTAGAACTGAAGAGGAATGTTTAGCATTCGAAACAAGTTTTCTAATAAAATAATTTCAATAGAAATGGCAATTAATTCATCAATCCTAAAAATGTAAGATTTTGACACCCTTTAGCTCAGTTGGTGTTGCTCAAATCGAAAATTCTGCCAACAGTTTCTTGATCAGAAATTTAATGAAAAATATTTTTGTTATGTTACATTTGTTGCTAAAAATTACCGTTTGGTAGTGGTTTGAATGAAAAAAGTCATTTTTGAAACCCCTATTTTCTCTTAGCTTTGTTTATTTCGAATAATCATTTATTCTTAATTTAATTCAATCCGTTTAATTCTGAAAACAAATTTTTAATATACATTTATTGAAATTTACAACTGTACAAAATATATACATCAAGTAAATGTATTGACAACGAAAATAATAACATGTCAAAACTTGAAAAGAACTACTCATCAGTAGCACTTTATTAAAACTTCAACGCTAGAAGGTCTCTAGGCCATCTTCGTTTCAGACGCCTCGGAGGATTCTCATGAATGAAGTGGGAAGCAATTTGAGAAACTAACGGATTGAGTGGTAATGGAGCTTGCTATGAAAGGATAGTTATCTGGTGTGGGATAAATCTGCAAGATATGGAACATTAAGATCTTTATGGATAAGTTTATTGGTTTAAAAGTAAGGAGCATTGAGGATTTTTCGAAGGATTTTGGATTTGTAAGGATTGAATACGAGATGAATTGGATGGTTTAGTGGAGCCCAATTCTGAAATGTAAATTGAGAAAATCAGTGGATCATAAATACATATATATCTATGTTCTATTGTTTTTCCCAGTCAGGCAGATATGCAATTTTTTTTTTTTTTTTTTTTTTTTTTTTTTTTTTAAATTCTAAAATATCTAAATATCTCAGAAGTTTCGCTAATATCACTATAATGAATGTCTAATGAAATTTTATCAGCTTATTACGAGCATTCCGAACATGGCGATGTAATTCTGTCGGCATTTCACTAAATTGCTCGTTGAAAGCTATAATTTTTGCTGAAACCTGATTATAGATCATTTAGGTTGTATAAACATGATCTAATATATGACTAATTGGATATTTAGGAACGCCTGAGAATGTTTCTTGGAAAGATACACATTTACATATTGTCCATTTTTTTGAGAAATTTTAATGATAATAATCGGTTGAGAATTTCGATATCATTAGTGATTCTTATCTTGCCTGAGGTTATATTTTTTGATTAGTCAAACGTGGAAGGAAACTTTATTAGAAGAATGATTTTGTCTGCCGTAACATTTGTAATCATTGAACGTTTCTTAAGATTGTCTCGAATGAAGGAAACTATTAAAAAGTACGGAGATTCACAATAAAGAATTATTATGATGGCCTTGATATCTTGCCTCTCTATCGCAAATAATTATTTGATTTATTTAACAAGCAGGATATTGATGCAAGTGAGAAGAAGGGCTTTCGGCTCAGTACTTGGTAAAAAAGATTTATTTCATGACCAGAAGAGAAAATGGTAAAAAAAAAGTTTTTCAACTATTTATTGATATTTACAATAGAATACAATGTAGATCAAATAAATTTGAGGGGAATTATTATAACGACATCTAAACCACTTGTAAAGAACTACTCACTAGTAGCACTTTAATACAAACTAAACTGGAAGGTTTTCATACGCCTCTGTGGGATATCAGGAATCAAATGTGAAGCAAGTTGGGAGACTGATGGATTCGAGTGGGAGTAGAGTTTACTTTGAAAGGATTGGTATCTGGTTTGGGCTAAATCAGTAACATATGGACACATTAAGGTCTTTATAGATAAGTTTATTATAAGAGAGAATTGGATGGTTCAGTGGAGCCCCAAAGCTCAACTCCGTATGTCCAAAGAGGTGTAGTCTGTAACGACGGGCAGTTCCTTGTCGTTTTAGTCTTTGTTTTAAATTAAAAATATCTTTTCTTTTAGGTTTTCGCTATGAATTGTTGTATTTCTTATCTTACATTTTCGAAAACTTTTGTACATGTAATCCATGTGACATAGTGTTGATGTGTTGAAAATTTTGTGTGTTATAGAACTGAAGATATATGTTTAGTATTCTAATAAAATAATTCCAATGGAAGTGGCAATTAATTCGTCAATCCTAATTATATTTCGTTAGGTTTATTTTCTGTTTTATATTTCTGAGCCATAATCTTTCAAATGTACCTTAAGCATATGTGAAGTTTTCATTTAAAATTCATGCACTACTCGGGCCCTATGATTACGATGTCGATATGTTATGTAAGAGACTTAGGAATCTCATAAAGGCACAAAGAACATGTGCAGTGAATGAGCAATCTAGTTTGCAAATCTGGACCGTCCCACGTAGTTGGCCTACGCTGCTCTCATCTTGTTAGGGAACGCCTTAGACCCCTGTATATAGGGTTCGTTCGATTCACATCTCATCTATCGATATATATATTTTTTTTTTTATATTAATCGAGAACTCTTGTGGTAGAAAGCTTGAACTCGGGGTTCACTGCCTGACGAAATAGTTTCGTTATTAGGTGACCGATGAAGCGTGCTGTTGACACGCAGGAGGTACAATTGAGTCATTGACGAGTTCCAGTTAATGACCCAAATCATTTCCGAACCGAGACAACTAGATCGTGCGATTGTGCCCTGTCATTTTAGTTCAGCTATTTCATGATAAAAAAAAAAAAAATCCTAATCATTATTTTTCGACCGAAATAAATTGTATAATTTCATTTTTATTTAGGTAGAATTTCTCAAAATCTTGTATATCGGTTTCAGTCGTCTCCATTGGAAGAATTGCATTGAGGAAATTAATATTTTATTTTCAAAAAAGAGAAATTTTATAGAAATGTAAGATGAGTGGAACGAGGAAAGAATACTCATAGTTATTTTATTTCTAATCCTTCGACTTCAAAAATAAAATAATTTAAGACGGAAGAAGGTTTTAAACTGATAAGTAATACAGAAATATATCAAAATATTGAAAGATTAATTGATGCAATGAGGAAACGTATATTGACATTCTATGGACATTTAATGAGAATGGATGAAGACTAACATAGAATATTTTCCAACACACCTCCAAAAACAGAAAACGAATACATGGATACGGATGGTAAAAGAAGATATGATGGTAGCAAATATACAACTGGATTCAATTTGGGACAGAGACAAATTTCGGACAGCAGTCAACGAGGTCAGATATCCAGAAGTAGTTAAAGCACAAATTAATAGAGAGTGGTCAGATGAAATGAGGAAACATCAGAGGTGGTGAAGAACTATTGGAAACAACGGAAGAGTTAGAAATAAATTGTTGAACGTGGTCCACAGATGGCCGAATTAAAAGAAAAATTTTTTGAAAACAAAAAAAATACACTAAATTATTGAATATACCAATCCTTAGAGGGGATTCCCATAGCAACTTAAGGACACTTATTCAGATCTGCTCGATGTTAGAAAATATTTTTGACGGTTGAATAATATCTTCGAAATATCCTTCCGGACAAACTAATTGTTGTCCATTTGAAAATTGGTTAAGTCGCTTCGTTTTGTTACGGATACACTACCCCATTGTTGTCTAAACAGATTTGGTCCGCTCAAGCCAATTCCCCGGCTTTTCCCCATTTAATGGTGATGGTACCCACTTAATAGATGCATGGTGTCCTACACGAGTTTACTCATGCCCTTGACTTAATCGTCGGTTTATAAAACAGAATAAATAATTATTTCCATCAGCCGGAATCGAACCTGGACCTCTGGTCCAAAGACATGGAGATAGTCTGGTCCAGAGACATGGAGATAGTCTGGTCCAGAGACATGGAGATGGTCCAAATAATGGAGACAGTCCATTATCTTAGCTATATTAACTATCACAGATTAATTTCTTAAATGACCCATAACGATCTAAGTACCATATATTGAATTTTTGGTCTGAAGAAGATACCTATCCTTCCTCTAGTCTCCTAGCTTCTAACTCGATTCCCGATAATACTCTAAGTAGTCTAAAAAGAAGATGGTTTAGGAACTTTCTAATGTAAAACAGTTATTGAATTTCTACAAATGGGTAGTTATTGACAAGTCATTGTAATCATTTTACCATACTTTTACTCAGCTTGTTATATGTTATGGTATGCAGATGTAAGTGCTACAAATGAGTTGTTAACATGTTACTGACATGACATTGTTATCGTTTCGCTTCAATTCACTTATTCTATATTCAGTTGTAAATACCAATAAAGTATTAAAAAATATATAATAATAAATTAGTACTTACTATATCTTATGGCTCATTAATAAGATACCAGTACTGCTTCTTGAATTATTTACTGGCCAAGGAATAAAAAGCTTTCTTTATGGTAATATCTTGATTGTATCACCGCCTTCTAACTCGTCACTCATGATAGTGCAATCAATGTTGTGATCATCTCCTTTAATAAGAACCATAAAGTTAGCACAGGGTCAGGATTCGTGATGTCATTCAATCTCAGTTTACATCATTCCAGCTCACGATGCGTTCCTCCAGCGACCTCTTGGTCAACCCTCCGCGGCTATTTCGGCCGATGCTGCAACCCTTTGATATTGAGCACAACTCGGCAGGAATCAGGTAGTTTTAGCTCGTGTTTCCACCTCTGCTAACTAACGAACCTGTTATTAAGATTATATCATTCCTTGGGCCTCAACACGTTCCTGTAAGGCACTATTTATATCGATGCACTCATCTCGAAGCTGATCACTGACCTTATTACCGCTCTGCCAAAGGGAGGATAGAAAGCAGGGAGAAGCGGCGAAGGACTGATTATTAGAATGAATAAATGGAATAAGAAGACGGAGGCCGGAATCGCTCTCCTCGCCGGAGGCAGTTCGCGGATACCAATCAGCCTCTGTCGGTCAAGAACAGAAGAACAGAAAAAGTGCCGGTTCCAGGTTGTAATATGAGAGTATGCTCAAGAGTGAGAAATACCGCATCAACTACTGTTCTTCGATAGCTCTTAGCATTAATTAGAATACTTTTCTGGAAAACAAATTTCTACAATTGAAGGGGTTATGTCGCATTTAAAAAAAAAGAAGAAAATCTAGTTCATTCAAGACATTAGGTGCAGAAGTATTATGTAGCAAAATCTGATTATTTAAAAAAATAAAAAAAATGATAAAGATAAATGAAGTTAATGAAAGGGCTAAGTAACATTTTCTTCACTAAAAAAAAAAAAATTATACATACATTACTCAAAATTGTGTTCTGTTACATAACCCCTTCATCCACCTAACCCTTTAATTAAGATTGATTAACTATTTGCCACCTCTATTGGATTTTTTTTTTTTTTTTTTTTTAAACTAGTTCCAAATGTCTGCTTTAGGTACTAATATCTTTGTACTAAGTCCTTTTCATTTTGCCTCCTCATTACTAATGATGAATGTTTAACATTCGAAACTAGTTTTCAAATAAAAATAATTCCAGTAGATGTGGAAATTAATTCTTCGTATGTTCTAAAAACATTGAAACATTTCGTTCTTAGATTTTTAGATTTATTTGCCATATGTTTCTGATTTAGCCCAAACCAGATACCTATCCTTCCATAGTAAGCTCCATAACCACTCCAATCCAATAGTCTCCCAACTTGCTTCATCCTCCATCCCTGATAATCCTCCGAGCCGTCTGAAAAGAACATGGCCTAGAGACCTTTTAGTGTAGATTTTATTGAAGTGTTACTAGTGTGTAGTTCTTCACAAGTTATTTACATGCTATTGTATTCGCTGTCAACACATTTACTTGTTGTATATTATTTTGTACAGTTGTAAATATCAATAAATGAAAAAGAAAGAAAAAAAAAGATTTATTTGCAATTTCTTTATTTCGTTATTTTTTTTAAAAACTAGTTTCGAATGTTAAACATTCATCGTCAGTTTTAGAAACTCACAAACAATTTCAAAACATCATCACTCTGCTACATTGATAATATATATCTACATTATTATTATTTTTTAATTTAAGCCAAGAAATCAAACATGTTAATACTAACCTAAAGAGGCAAAATGAAAAGGGCTTATGAAAGATATTAGGACCTAGGGTGGACTGAGTGTGAAGATTTGTTTTCTTTTAGGTTTTAACAATTGGAAACAAATTTAAAATGAAGCTATTGAATATATTTATTTGGCCATTTAAGCGAAATAGATAAACCATTGTCATCTTATTTTCCTTCACCTAAAGACAAAATAGACTTTTTAGAAAAAGCGGGGTATTAGAACTATAGTGTAATGAATGTGAAGCTAAAGACATTGGAAAAGCTGGTCTTTCAGTAAATCAAAGATTCTATGGGCATCCCAAATTCCAACTTCGATATCTATTTAAATGAATATAACTATAAATTCAACAATGACTCGTGAGTAAAACTAATACATCAAGTAGAAAATGGTATAAAATTAAATATTTACGAATTAATAGAAGTAATAAAATCGTTCAAAACCAATCCAGAATTTTGCTTTAAAAAAAAAACAGTAAATATTTCCCGTAGTTCTATTTTATTATATTTTTTCCAGTAGGAATAGAACATAACTAACTAGTCATAGGGAAAATTTAAAGGACAACCCAGAGCCTTTCATCTATACACTGTATGTCTATACAGTAGACATACAGTCTGTTCTAAGTTCTGATATCTTTCAGAAGCCCTATTCATTTTGCCTCCTTAGATAAGTACATACATATTTGATTTCTTGTATAACATTTTTTAAAAGAACTTAATATGTAAAGTCTATATAGCTAAGAGTCAAGTTTTATTTAATAGCACTAAATCTCTTAGATCTTTAAAGACATGCTATGAAGAGTACCCTGCGATAACTCTTGCAACCATAACTTACTTGAAGATATTAATTGGATAGATCTCTCATCCACATCCTTTTCAACCTTCTTCGGTTTTTAGCCATACGTTGTTGCCATTATTATTCTAAGCCTCTGTGCCCTTGTCATCTTTGATGAATTAGTTATTTGTGAGCTATTTTGTATTTCCCAACTCTACGTATACGCTTTGAAATTGTCGGCATGTAATAAGCACCATATAATGAGTTGAGTTTTATAATATGTTATACTTGGAAGTATATAACTCTGTGGACTTGGAAGTAGATGAAATCGTATAAGCTGGTCTGCGAATAGGATCTTCGGGATAAAAAAAAAAAAAAAAAAAAAGGTGTCCCCCAGGGTAAGAAAGTTTTAGAAACAAGTACATTAGTTATATTAGATGAAAGTATTATGTTAATATAATCTATAAATTTATGGTAATGAGCCGGCTATCGATTGGTTCTATGGCTGATTGGTTCGATTAGTATATGTTGCAATCGATAGTTAATAACAGCCATTAGTATTTCCGTCCTGAAAAATGACAAGAGGCACCGGCGACCCTTCTGTCGGCAGAGGTATTTAGTGGGCGGTGGGTCCCTGCGATGTGGGAGTGATATAATGTAAGATGGCTTCCTGTCTATATCGGCTTATTTAGGCAAATTGTTTATAATTGAGGTAATTTTATAGGAAAGAAGTGAAAAAAAGGTGTTTAGGCTTCAGATTTTTTAACTGATATAAAAAAAAATTAATTTGAGATATCATTTGAAATTCAATAATACCATTCCATAAACTATTATTATTCACATAATAAAAATATTAAATATTTTTAATACGCTTTTATTAACTTCACCTGTATGTAACGGAATCTTGCATCGTAATTTTCACCAAATCCTAGCGATCTGATTATCTTGAAAATTTACACACCTGTCAAGGACCAATGGCAAATTTAGTCTTGTCGAAATACCCCCCCCCCCACAAAAAAAAAAAAAAAAAAAAAAAAAAAAAAAAAAAAAAAAAAAAAAAAAAAAAAAAAAAAAAAAAAAAAAAAAAAAAAATGTGGAATAGTAGGTTTTATGATTCGGTCTGTTTTAGATGAGTCCTGGGAATAAAATATCGAAATTGTGATTACATTTGATAAGGGGAAAATTTTTGTGTGGCAAAAAACCCAAACTTTTTCCAGATTTTTGCAAATAAAACATACGCAAATTCTTTAAATAGAAAAATGTGTTATTTACGAAATTAAAGTTTATTAAATGGTGAATCTAAAGATATCTCTTAAAAGCTGAATTTGATCTTGGCGTTTGATCTTAGCCACTATCGATTGTCAAAAATCAACGAATTTCGCCAACTTTCTGAAGAAGAAGGTTTGGTCATGTTTAAGAGTCTATAACAGAAATATGGCTTATCCAATCAAAAAATGCCTTTTATTTATTTATTATTTACTACATCCTTACTAAAATATTGAACACAAGCCCCTTTAAGCCTTATTTTGGGAAGGATTCAAATTTTTAAAACTTCTTTCCCAACTAAATTGGTTTTACTTCACTTTCCGTAGACTTAGTATTTCCTTGGATCATTCCTTTACCAAATTATCAATACCCTTCAACCTTTTTATATTTACGTTATGCTTCAATTCAAGTCAATCCAATACATACAAGATCCCGTCTTTCTGATCTGTATTCCCCATTCCATAGAACTTCAACATTCCAACATTCCTTCCTCTACCGCTCAACAATTCTCTGGAACTCCATTACTCCTCACATCAGACAAGCTAAATCCCTGAAAAAATTCAAATACATACTTCTATTTGCAATACCTCCTTCTCATCCAAGCTGACAATTGCTAACTACCTAATGTAGATGTAAATGCTGTTGTAAACGTAAATAAAATAAAACAATAAAAAATTAATTTGTGTTAGTGTTCTTTGAAAGTAGGGAAATTTTTACAACTTCAAAGCATAAAAATGAGTATTGGATTTTTATTTATGAGTTTTTCAGTTGTTGTGAAACGACTATTAGGTAGCGCAATACAACCCCATCGGTTATACATTACGTGCCGACCAATGTTTGGCGTTCGTTCCCTCACGGAGGGTAATATCCTCAGTGGGGTAATACCGCGATCTGCTGCACTGGGGGGGGGGGGGGGATCACGATCTGACCGATAACGATTCACATCTTAGCAAACTGCACTTTCATCTGGGACTCGCAGGGTCAGTCGTATCGGGTCTTTTTGGAGTTTAATAGATAGTGTATTTATGATTGGTTCTTGGAAATAAATATTCGAAAATGTAATCGAACATAATTTTTGTTAGAAGTTGACGCCATTTAACTAATAGGGCGTATAAAAAAAATGACCGTTTTATCAAATTCCAGAGTTCAAAAGTCTGTAAATATCTTAATGCTATTTATTATTTACCAATACTTAATAACCCCTTTAGAGTATTCTCTAAGCTTGTTTAATAATTCTAGATTTCTTAAAAAAAAAGCCTCAGTTCAGTTATTTATTTCAAAGAAGAAACATGACAGTGTCGTACGAAATTCTTCTTATTTTAAGACATTACTGGAAAAAAACTTCACAGCCGCTGAACCAACTCGTGAAATTATTAAATATGAAGGGGGAGGTGCCCTTTAAGAGCGCACTGCGCGGCGTTGGTTTGAAAAAAATAGAAGTGGAGATATGAGGTTGGAAAGGAAGATGGGCTCCGGGCGGCCATTAATGGATATTGATGAGGTTCTGAAGGAAGCTGTTGAGTCAAATCCGTCCACAAGTACTCGCAAACTTGCCAGGGAATCTTCTCTCTATAGGGAAGGTGAAAAAGACCTGTAGACTGGTCCCTCAGGAACTTACTCCTCAACAATCAGCAGAAAAGTTTAATAACTTCATGGGTTTGAACTCCTGCCTCATCCACCACATAGTCCAGACCTCGCACCTTCGGATTACTACTTGTTTCGATCCATGGCCCATTTTCTTCAAGGGAAGAAATTTGATAATTTTGCGGAAGTTGAAAATGCTGTCCAAGAGTTCTTTGACAGTCATCCCAAGGAATGCTATCAGCCTGACATCGAGCAATTGGCTAGCCGATGGGTAATGACGGTAGATAACAATGGAGTATTAATTGTATTTTATATCCAAGAAATAATAATACAAATATTTGTTTAAAAAACGCTCTTTTTTTTTATACACCCCATTACGTATTTTACTAAAATCTTTTTTTTTCTATCTGTTATTTAATCATTCAAATATCATTTCTCTGTTCTTTTACATTATACTTGGATTATTTTTCCCTTTTTATCTTGTAGTGGATATTAATACATGTTTAAATTATTTCACATGTGTTGTCGTGGATAATAGATCATCGTTAGACAAGCCTGCTCATGATAGGAGAGGAGGTGTATAGGTAGTTAATGGTATCTCACAAGACTTTTTATTGTTGTAGGGAGAAAGTGTTCCTTGTCTTGTTTTTATTAACATTCGTGAGAAGGTTCTTTTAGGACATGTAAGGGGCACCCTCACAAGGGGGAATAGCTCTCACGTTCCCCTCTTTTTCTTGTGTTTCTAATAATAATATGGCAGTTTAACGGTATTAGTCTTGGGTGTAGGTAAATGGCCCCGTTTTTATTTAAACTGTGATCTCATATTCAAACCGATATCATGCTTTAGTACTAATTTAAAGTTAGGCTTAAACCATAATTTTAAAGTTAGAGTGATTTTTGTTTCTGACAAAGAATACAGTAATAATTATTTTCCATCCATTTTATTATATAATTGTATCATAAATCTATAGGTGCCGTTCCGCAAGCACGTCTCCAGCCGCTAAGCGCGCCCATGATACCTTTCCGATTTGTTTCGGTGTTTTAGTCGCTACTTTTCGAGGGGAAAGGTTATTCTCCTTCATTTATGAGGGAACTCTAAATCCCTGTTCAAAGTAATATTAACTTTTGTTTTCCTTCTGAGAAATAAGAAAACAATAAGTAATAAGAAAGTATCAATATATAAGACACTAAATCAAAGTTGAATTAATATTATATTAAATCAGAATTAATATACTGCTAAACCGGCAGTAATGTTAACTCCTCATAAACTTTCTGATGTCAGGGATATGTAAATAACAAATTATAAATATATAAAACACAGAATCCTTGTTGAAAGCTATATTGTTAAATTCTGATATATTTTCTGAAGAGAAGTGGAAATAAAAAAATATGAAACCTGTTATATACTTTCTCACATTATTTTTAGATCGATGTGTTTTATTGAATTAATAATACAGTCTGTCTCGCCTAAGGGCAATATGTTTTATGGACGACAAAGAATCCATTTACAAAATTTGTAAACTGAAATTTTCTCACTTAAATTGATACAGCAAATATAGATTTATAAAACACCAAATCCATGTAGCAATTAATCTTCTTAACTTTTGTAACTCTTTTACACATTAGAGCAGAGGAAGTAAGGAAACATGAATTTATAAAACCCTAAATCTTTTATGAAACTGATGTTATTAACTTATGTTTCACCTATTTACATTTAAGAATACTAAATATCAATATAACACACTAAACAACACAATTCAAGTTGAAACTGTAGCAGTGATTGTTTACGTGTGAGGTTATAGGAATGAACTATCGATAAATGTAAAATTATTGAAACAATTTGTACTATATTTTATCTATATTTCTATAAATGAAGTTTTAATCAAACCCCGTAAAATGTACATGCCAGCCCGCTAATAAAAACGTACTGTTGTATAATCCAAGTGTTTTTTGGCACATTTGTCGCTCTAACTGCTCAAATAATTGTTCGATCCCAAATTCCTTTTTTCTATCGCAAAGCTGATTAAATTTGCTATCAGATGCTATATACGTAAATTATATTAAATCCTTTAAATCACCCAAGCTAGCACGCTAAATATGTATGTTTTGGCAAAATATGTAAACCGTGACATGTTCAGTAGACTGGTGTGGGTATTTCATGGTGTTAATTATAAGTTACATATAAAAGTTATAATAGTAAATTTAACCACCTTTATGATAAAAATATTAAATTTTGGATCGGACAAATGGTTTTGGAGTTATAGCGAATAATGTGCCAAAAAAAAATGTGTTTTACAAAAGTACGTGATTTTCAGTGCGACAGCTTTTGTATTTCAAGAATTTTGATACAACTTTCATATATAAGGTCTAATTGTAAATTTAACCACCTTTCTGATAGAAAAAAAACATTTCAAGTCGGACAAATACTTTCGGAGTTATAATGAAAAATGTGCCGATAACCATGGATTTAACAACAATACGGGTTTTTAGGCGTCTGGGATGCATATTTTAAGTGACTTGATTATAACTTCATATATACATTCCAATAGTAAATTTAACAAGCTTTTAGATGAAAAAAAAGTAATTGTAGATCAGACAAATATTTTTGTAGTTCTAATGAAAATGTACTAAAAAAACTTGGATTTCACAAAAGTACGGGTTTTTAGCGTACTAGTATGTGTTTTTGGCCACTTAATCTCTTTAACTCTAAAAATATAGGTCCAATCCAAATTCTTTTATTCATATTAATGCTGGTTAAATTTATCATCAGATCCTATGTATAAAATCGTTCATGAAATTATTTCCGAACAATGTACAGTAAAAAAAGGCCGTTTTCAGGAATGTAGTATATAATAAATACGATAATATGCATGTTAAAAATATTTTATAAACTCACCTATTGGTATTTTTCAAGGACTCCCTTTCTCGAATCTCAACGAAAAATCAAATCTAGTTGCTATAGAAATGACTGTATAATTGATCACTTTTGATCACGCCGAGCGTCAGTGAAGATTTTCTGACCCCACTCTGTCAGGTACAGCTGGTACAAGGAGTTGGTAGTAATGAAAAAACTGATCTTTAGTTCATGTTTATTATAATAACATAACATATATTTTATTGTAATAACATCACTAACAACTAACACTGGGCTAATCACCCGTAAAACTGATGACAATTACAAAAAAAATAATAACGAAAAAACAAAAAAGGTAAAAAAAAACAAACAAAAATAAAACATAATATATAATATATATAAAACAATTATATATATATTTTATATATGTTTTATATGTATATTTTCATATTATTGTATAACAATAGTACGTTAAGAATCACGATATGGATAATAATATGTATTATATATACGATAGAAAGAATATAAGTAGTATAACTAATAATAGACAGTTAAAACTGTAATTGTGTAAACTGTAATCCATGGTTTTTGGCCCATTTTTCATTCAACTCCGAAAGTATTTGTCCGATTCAAAATGTATTTTTTTTCAATCAGAAAGGTAGTTTTTTATACATAGGATCTGATAATAAATTTAACTAGCATTACTATGAATAAAAAATTTGGATTGGACCTATATTTTTAGAGTTAAAGAGTTTAAGTGGCCAAAAAAACACATACTAGTACGCTAAAAACCCGTACTTTTGTGAAATCCAAGTTTTTTTAGTACATTTTTTCATTAGAACTACAAAAATATTTGTCTGATCTACAATTACGTTTTTTCATCTAAAAGCTTGTTAAATTTACTATTGGAATGTATATATGAAGTTATAATCAAGTCACTTAAAATATGCATCCCAGACGCCTAAAAACCCGTATTGTTGTTAAATCCATGGTTATCGGCACATTTTTCATTATAACTCCGAAAGTATATAGAATTTCGTTTAAATGTTTTCGGACAAATAGTTTAGTTATAGCCAAAAGAGTACGACAAACGTTTCGCGGAGCTGTGGGGCTGACGACAAGTATTTCTCCATTTTTTTTTAACTTTGGCTTTTATTTCTTTTTTTCATACTAGTTCCAGGTACAATTTATTTGAAGACTTTCTTATATCGTGTTATAGATAAAAAAAAAACAAAAATAACGGGTTTTTTTGGCGGTTTTTTGCGATTTTGAATATGAAGCCGATAGTTGCCGTGCTAGGTAGCCATAATGATCCGTTGTTAAGTTGTTCATTTTTGGTAATTATTCCACAAGCGTGGTTCCACCAAACCTAAGCAATACACCAACCAGGGCATTTATCGAAGGTAAACAATCACTTCTACCCAGTTATATTAATATTTATAAAAATTTAAGTTAATAACATCAGTTTCAGGGTTTTATAAATTCATGTTTCTTATCTCCTCTGTTCATAGTTCAAGGAAGGTTTAACAATAATAAAATCTACTGGTCTTCAATCAATCAGTTATTAAAAAAGTAATATGTAGATAACAGTGAAGTTTGGAAAATGACCGCCAGTTGGCGAGCGCTATTTCTACATGAGAGGTTACTACGGTATTATATACTGAACTTGAGAAATTATCTTTGATAATTTGCTTTGATTGTTGTATTTGATTTCACTTATACTTATCTTGATAACCTAAACTATTATAAAAGTTTAAATTTCTTTTTAATTTTATTATATTTTCTTTGCTTTTATCATATTTCTTAATTATATATGGTGCGACTTGTAATTATTCTTAAGGGGCAAAGGATCATTCAATGATATGTAGTCAAAAGTTTGGAAAATGACTGAATCCATACTACTGCAGATAAAAATTCAACATCTATTATAAAAGTTTTAAATTGTTTCACAGTTCCAGCAGAAAAATTTAACATCATTTTCACAGTTCCAGGAAGGTTTAGCAATAATAGCAATTACGGTAATAAACATTTTAATGTACAATGACTTCTCCCTTCCTCTCCACCGTTAGCTCATCCCCATGGGCGTGAACTTTTAGTATATTTGTCTTCTAACTACTTTGAACGAAGCATATTCCATGCACACTACAATATGTTTATTGACAAGACTGTTTCCAATGTCTTCGGAATTTCAATGGAAACAATGATCGGCCAAAGACATACTTGGTCCATCTCTAATTTTAATGTTAAGAAAATATTTTAGGATCCTTAGCTAGTTAGTAAATCCTTACAGCTCTACAAAACCATATCATCCCCCCTCTACTTCCCTCTTCCCTAGGGATTCTTGTATGTATGTTTTATTTTTTTTCTCCACCTTACCTGTGTCCCTTAAGAAATAACGTTCTTATTTATGACAGCATTATTTAGAAGTAAATAGTTGTATTCTCCGCTCGGAAATACCGTCCTAGAAGACATATATATATTATCTTGTTCAAACAACACATTTCGTCCCTGAGATTCCTCACGTGGCGTATATACAAATCCTTTTAGTGCCTGATACGCTGCGGCAATGTTTCTAGTCTCATAGCAGTGACCCGTCAGCTCTTTGTTATGTCTCTTATTTATTTTTTTTGTTTTTTAAAAACTTCGATAAATACTTGTCACTTAAAAAAAAAATTGAAATATGCTCGTTTATAATCTTTACGTAACTTGTTCCGTAATTATCGACCTTTATGGAAGCTTAGCGTATAATTGGGATAATTAATTACCAGTTTTATAGCTTGTAATTACGGCTAATATAAACTTTAAGGAAAGTCCTCGTTATAATTTATTCGAGTCGTCTGCTTTGAATTTTAATTAATTTCTTACGAATTTTAAATCAAGATGAAGAATAGATTTTGGTTATTAAGAATTGATTTTTGAATTAATTCATATTTATGAGACTTTATTGCGTTAACTACAATTGTTTATGGTTTTTACCACTCTACTGGACATGATCTTGAAAATTTCACTTTTTTTTTTTTTTTTCATGTAGCTTATCATACTGATCCTGAATCTTACACCTGGCTCGTAAAGGATGGAGAAAACTTCTCATTATCATTGTTTTATTTTAATTTTTTTTTAAGTGTGTATGTAACATAGTACTGATGTGTTGAAAAATTATGTTTAGAACTGAACCATTACCATTCGAAACTAGTTTTTTAATAAAATAATCTCAATATAAATTGCAATTAATTCGTCAATTCTAATTGTATTGATCCTTCTATACCATCATAGTGTACCTCAAGTGATTTTTTTTTTTGTTTTTTATTTTTTCCATTACCATACACTTACATTACATTAATTCATTAATTTAGATTCATTTGTGTTTTTTTTTATATTATGTTAATTTGTCCTCATATTCAGTTTAATTGCCTATTTTCTTATTATTTTCCTCTCACATACCCGTTTCGTATTCCTGTTGACGGTCTTCAATCATTTGGCCTAAACTTCGGGATTAATAAATAAATTTTTATTTTAAATTGATTTTTCCTTAAAAAAAAAACTTGTACGTTATTCCTAAAAATATTTGGAAAGAAGAAATTTACATGTTTGTGCATCAATATTAATAATTTTACTTTAGATACGCATGATGATATTGAAGGATCAATACAATTAGGATCATCTGCTACAAGATGAATTACCTGCTCCATTGTTGGAATTTGTTTTTGAATGCATGTTTCGAATGATAAAACATTCATCATAAGCTCTTAACACATAGAAAACAATATACTCAATCTGCTCTTGGAATGCTAGTCTGTCAGATATTTTCCGGAATTACTTTTCATTTCTCCTCTTTTAGGTTAGAATCAACATGTTTTATTTCTAGTCTTACATTTTTATTACATTACATCTACGTAGCGATATGCTGATTTAATTTTTTTTTTTAACTGATGAATGTATAATACTCATGTATGTATAATACTCAGGACTAGTCTTTAAATAAAAAAAGAATCGAATAAAAGTGGCAAATAATTACTAAATCCTGATTGTATTGATCCCTTCTACACTCAAGTATGTCAAGTAATCCTTTTTTCTAAGTGGTAAAACTATATCATCATTCGTATTTTTAACCATCTTTCCTGACTCATATCTTTGCTGTTAGGACCCATTTAGGGGAACCTTCAAGGGAAAGACTGCTTTAACACGGTTTTTAATTCACGAATTGTGTAATTTGTGCGGAATCTCATTTCCGAATCTTGTTCGCCCACGTTACATCGATCCCTTAAATATTTACGCAACGATTTCAAACCAGCGGTCCCCCCTCCCCCCTCTATTACAACTTTCAAAACACGGCGGACTATTCCATGTCCTGGGAGATCTCTTCCTCAAGAGGTCATCTGAAGGATCTGCTCTTCCTCGTTGGGATACTCCGGCTTTCCCGCGGTTCTCTTTACAGCGTTGCGTTTATCGCTAATTACATGGGAATTTTCCCTCTCCCTGTTTGTTGTGTTGTACTCTTGTGCCCGATACGATCCCAGATAAAAATCCTCCAACCTATTATATCCAGGAACTTGTAATCCTATTACTTATCATTAGCCTTATAGGAACCGTTAATTGCGATTTAATTTAATGCAGTTTGTTAGCGATGGTTTCTTAGTTTCTTAGCTGTTAGCACAGTTTCTCTTCCTATTTTTAATTAGTATTACCAATGAAGTGTTCCGTGTATACTGACAACAACCTTGGATGTTCATTCTGTTGATTCTAGTGATGTATAACGAAGATGAATACAACATTATCCTGATTAAAAGAAAAATAATATATTTCATAATTTACTGATTTTGAAATTAATTAATATAAATAAGGAATTAGTGATACGAGGGTAAGTCAAGAATTATCCGCAATATAGCTATATTTTTGTTTATGTTGGCAGTACTGTTCTTTTGTGTTGATGGCGCATGCTTTGTTTATTCGTTGTTATGTTTATGTGCGTATCAAGCTGGTAGGTTAGTTTTGTTATCGCTGTCGTGCTGTTAATAATGGCCGCTCCACTTTCTATTTGCACCAAAGAAGAGCAACGTTCAGTGATCCGTTTTTTGTGGTCGGAAGGTGTATCAGGGGCCGAAATTCATCGAAGACTTTTGGTACAGTACGGGAACAATTGTTTGCCACAACGGAGTGTCTATGAATGGATTGAAAAATTCAAAACACAGTGAACAATAAACAATGAACGTTACAATGAGATGCTTACTGCTAAGCTGAAGCCTGCAATTCGAAGCAAACGCCGAGGACTGCTGTCAAAAGGCGTTGTGTTGTTGCACGACAATGCCCGTCCGCATACAGCTGCCCACACTGTAGAAACGCTCGCTTCAGAAACTCAATTTTGAAGTATTGAATCATCCTCCATATAGTCCCGATCTCGCTCCATCTGATTTTCACTTGTTTGGTCCACTCAAACAGGCAATTAGGTGCCGTCAATTTGCCTCGGACGAAGCATTGAAAGAAGCGGTGCATTCCTGGCTCGCATCTCAACCTAAAACCTTCTTCCATGAGGGCATCAGGAAACTTGAACAACGTTGGACCAAGTGCGTTGAAAAGCAAGGGGACTATGTCGAAAAATGATGTACTTGTAAGTTTCCTATTTCATTTCAATAAAATTTTATAACTATATTGCGGATAATTATTGACTTACCCTCGTACATCTATATTATTATATAAAAGGACTAGCCATTTTTGGTTTGTGATCATTAACCACAAAAACTACTCAACCACCTTTAACCACATCATCTTCATAATTCAAGGAATTTTTAGCAGTTATAAAATTTAAAGATTTTCAATTATATTGCCATAAAAAAGCGATAAATATGTGGTGCGCAGTGAAGTTTGGTAATCGACCGATAGGTGGCGAGCACCATTCGAGAGAGGTTACGAAGGTATTATATGCTGCTAGAAATTTGATAAAAAATACTTATTTTTATTTCAATTGATATTAAAAAGCTATAAATATATAGAGATGTGGATCCCAGTGCAATTTAAAAATCGACTAATAACTGGCCATTCTGAAAGAGAGTTTGCAATGGTAAAACTGTTTAACCCAACTGAACCAAATTTTAACTACAACATCTTCATAGTTCTAGGAAGGTTTTAAATAATCAATTTTACTATAATAATAATTAAAAATCTATAGTATTGAGTGTCAGAAACGTGTTTTGCCGAACTATAGAATACTTTTATTAGGATTGATGAATTAATTGCCACTTCTATTGAGATTATTTTATTAGAAAACTAGTTACGAATGCTAAACATTCATCTTCAGTTCTTCGAGATAATTAAAGCAGAAATGGACTTCTCACGAATTCAGTGAGAAGTCCATTTCTTTTTTAGTTACCTCGAAAAACTGAAGATGAATGTTTAGCATTCGAAACTAGTTTCCTAATAAAATAATCTCAATAGAAGTGGCAATTAATTCATCAATCCTAATTGTATTGATCCTTCCATACCATCATAGTGTACCTCAAGTGAATACTTTCATGGTTAGAAATTGAAATCCAACCAGATGGGTCGATAAACTTATTTCTCCCCAAGTAGATGTCTAATTATTTTACGTACCCTTTAAACACCTTATCAATGCTTATTAATGTATTATTATATTTAAAATTGTCTATATCATAACCAGTATTATTCTTATTAGATATGATTTTTAGTTTTATTTTGTAATTTTATTCTTAAGAGACTTTGTCTCCAAATAAATTTTTCTTTCTATTATTTTATCATTTTTTTTTTCTGATTTTGTTTTATTTTTATATTGAGCTAATTGTGTGTTTAATATAAATTGGTTAATTAATATTTATTTTTTTTCCAGGTAAGGGCTATGAAAACACTTCTGAATGATTTCATAGAAAAAACGTGGTATGATTTTTATTTATTTAAGTAATTATATTCAAGTGTTATTAATTCTTGATTATTTTTTTAAACTGATAAATTGTGTTAAGATTGATATCTTAACTTAAAGTAATTCTTGTGAAATTAAGTTGTGAAATTTTATGTAAAATATGTATAGGAATTAATTGAACCTGTGTTACATAAGAAAAAAATAAACTAACATTGATCGATGAGAACTCAAATTTTTAGGTCATCCATTGGTTTATTTTCTTTTTAGTGTTTACTTTTTTTGTTTATTTATATTGATATAATCGTATTTGTGTTATAGTATGATTGTAGAGTTTGTATAATCTATTTATGGGGTAGCTTAATGGGCAGTGAACTCTTAGCTCCGATACCCGGGTTCGAGTCCGGCTGAAGCAAGAAAATTTAATTTTTGTTTCTTTACTCGTAAATCCACTTCGAATTCGAGAGATACTGTTGGGTCTCAACCAGCCTCTGTTGGTTGCCCCTTGATTGGGGGAAAAGCCTGGAGGCGGAGCGTGATTGCTGACCACATTACCTCTTTGTTTAATTATTGTTCACGGTATACTTGCTTACTAAGTATTGAACTACAAGTCCCTTCATGGGTTGTATTTAAATATAGTTTTCTCTATTATTGGTTTTTAAAGTTATTTATTCTGTATTATCGATTTTATTCAATAATAATGTCTAAAAGGACCAACTGTATGAAAAAAAAATTATCTTTTCTTTTTGTTAGAAATGGATGTTTATCAAAATGTTTTCACTTGACTATCAAAAATTACAATGTTGACTCCTGTCAACTATCAAACTATCAAAGACAAACAAAGCCTAAAAAATGTCTAAAGAAAGCTTTGAGTTAGAAAAAAAGTTCCCGTGTCCTATTTCACAGTTGTGACCTGAAACCTAGGCGGAAAAAGTCGAAGGGAAAACATGATCATTTATGACATGGAAGATAATAAAAAGAAACTTTTTTTTTTGAACTAACCTACAAGACGTGAGTACATTAGTGTTTTCGGAAAATAAAAAGTTGATTACAGTTAACATATTTTTTATTTGCGGGATACTGATGTAGAACTACGCTACAATTCTGTCACCAGTACTTCTTTTGTTCTACGGCACAAATTTGTCCATTTATCTTAGAGAAAAAAAAGATGTGGGGATGTCTCCCGATACTGTAAATAAATTTATTAGTCTGTTACATTTTAATTCGCGTCCTTGAAGCTCCAAATATCAAGGAAAAGGAAAAAAAAAAAAAAAAAAAAAAAAAAAAAAAAAAAAAAATGTTAGATGAAAAAAAAAAAAAAAAAAAAAAGATGAAAAAAAATTTGTCCAATTTTAATTCAGATTTTTTTAGCCAAAAGATGAATAAAATTTGTCCTTTTTTTTTTCATCTTTTTGGCTTAACCCCTTGGAGCTTATTTTTTTTATTTTATTTTTTCTCTCTTATATTTGGAGCTTCTTCTATTTTTTGAAATGGAAGGCGAATTAAAATGTAACAGACTAATAAATTTATTTACAGTATCGGAAGATATCCTCACATCTCTTGTAGGTATTTTTATATCGTGTGCCTTTATCCTTATAACCTAGGTCAATATTTCCTTAGCACATCTTATTCCATTCCATTTAAAACGAAAAACTTTTTTTTTAATTGTTAGCTAGGAGAATCGATTAGAATTTATTATCGATCTAGGATTAGATATTACAAAACTATCGCCAACGTCAGCGGTATTGGTTTCTAGGAATCGGCTCTGGATCATCGATTCTCGATACAGGAATGTTTCTAAAGAATCGACGTTTGGAATTGCTCATTCCTAGTTTTTTGTAATGTGACAAGAATTATTAACTTACTTTTTTAATCCAGTCAATAAGGGGTGTAAAGTGCATAAAATATGCGATAATATTTTACTTCATTGCTTAGTTAGGAGTAATTAGAAGGTAAGCATACTAAAAGTCCCCCCACCTAAAAGAACATGTTTCGGATCAAAATTAAAGCTATACATATCTGTTGAACTTCCAACGGTTCCCGAAATATAAGACATTGAAAATCGATAATTTTCGAAAAAGTAAAAAAATGTTTACATCACTTTTTGTCAAACATTTGATTCAAGTTCCAAAAATATTTATATGGAATTAAAGTTAATTTAATGCTCTACAACATTAATTCTTACATTTTTTTCTGCGATAAGATCTTAGAAGCTAATGTTTGACAAAAAGTGAGGTAAAAATTATTTATTTTTTTCTCGAAAATTATCGATTTTCAATTACGTATATCTCGGAAACCGTTGGAAGTTCGACAAATATGTATGGAATCAATTTTATAGGAAATTTAATAAACTTTAATTTTGGTTAGAAATATATTTCTAGATTCTACCGTTTTCGAAATATGATCGAAAAAAAAACCAGAAATGGGACCTTCTGCCCACCCCACCGTAAGCTCACCCCCAGGGGACTTCTAGTATGTTTACCTTCTAACTATTCCTAACAAAGCTATGAAGTCAAAAATTATCGCATATTCCATGCACTCTACAATATGTTTATTGACTGGACTATTTTGTTTTGTAACCTTCCGCCTTTTCTCCGTTTGAAATACTTCCATGAATTCATTAGTTTAATATAGCTTCTTCTTACTATCGTTCATTCAGAAAAAAATTGATTTCGTACAACACTTGTCTCTGTATTTATGAATGAATGCTCTTTAGTGTCATGTAACCAGCCTCTGTGTCTACCATTCTTGTACCTTTACACCATTCCTTTCTATGTAAACGGAAGTAGAATCTTCTTCGTAATAGGCCAGATCCTCTCGAGATGATACAAACAGAAGAAGAACGGAGGACCGAATATGATATCAATGGCCATCTCACGAAGTTGTTTCGCAATAGGGTTGGCTCTTCACGTTGAGCTGTTGATGGCGCCTTCCTTCCCCTCGAGTGGTGTGGTGCCAACCGCAGTCATTGCACCATCATTCTCTTACATTGGATCCATTAATTTTTATTTTATTATTATTATTTATTTATTTTTTTTTTTTATTGAACCTGTTTATTTGAAAGGCTTTAGAGAAATGTAGTAGGTATATAATTTCTTAAAGCCTCAGAAAATTTGTATATATAATTATTATTTTAGGATTGATGAATAATTATTTTTTGTATAAATTTTCTAATGTTAAACATTCATCATCAGTTTTAAAAATATACAAACATTTCAAAACATCAGTACTTTACTAGATAGATTATACATAGTATTTTTTTAATCGTGTAAGAGAAGGAATCAATCATGTTGATCTTACCTGAGGCAAAATGAAAAAGGGCTTCTGAATGATTCACGACTTTGTGCAGACTGAGTGTGAAGAGACGAAATGGTCAAGCAGAGACGGGTTGTACTTAAGGGTTTTCCTATGACTGGTGTTTTTTTCCGTTCATACATACATTTGAAATGAAATAAAATTGAAAATAAATATTCTGGAACAGACTGTCCCTTAAGAATGTAATGATCGTTCCAGTTTTCCCCTTATATTTAGCGTCGCAGTAAATCATGATCTTGATAAATTTCAGAAACCCTTTTCATTTTTCCTCCTTAGGTGAGTGTGTTTAGGATTGATGAATTAATTGCCACTTCTATTGGAATTATTTTATTAGAAAACTAGTTTCGAGTGCTCAACATTCGTCCTCATTTCTAAATCATACAAAATTTTCGCTATGATATATACGATGGATAGATTTCAGATATCTGTTAGATATCCTCAGATGAGTACCTATATTTGATTTCTTGTCTTACATTTCGGAAAATTACATTTATATATAATCCATGTAATATAGCGCTGATGTGTTGAAAATTGTGTGTTTTAGAACTGAAGATGAATGTTTAGCATTCAAAACTAGTATTCAAATAAAAATAATCCCAATAGAAGTGGCAATTAATCCTAATTGTATTGATCCTTCTATACCATCATGTGTACTTCAATTAATTATAGTAATAATAAATTAATAAAATTAAATAACTAAATAAAATCATCCATTTTGGGTTCGCAACTCTTATTTGAGGCCAGGGGTTTCCACCTATAGATTTAATAGCTTTTTCCTTTCGGATTATATTAAAATTATTCTATCAGTCCTGGGGGAAAAAAAAAAAAATTAAATGTTCATATCCACTC
Organism: Euschistus heros; assembly: GCA_003667255.2. NCBI lineage: Eukaryota > Metazoa > Arthropoda > Insecta > Hemiptera > Pentatomidae > Euschistus > Euschistus heros. Next base: position 2,371,222 of record RCWM02000146.1, read on the forward strand.
GCCTAGGTGTGTCAAATGTGCAGGCGACCATGCCACAGAAACCTGCTCCAAGACTCGTGACACACCTGCTTGTTTGTTTATACATTCTTTTGTTCAATTTGAGGATATTCCCTTGGTTGTTGTTCCATTCAAGCATTTTAAATTGTTTTGGTTCAGTAAATAGGAATAATCTATTTGTTTGTTGTCCTTTTGAGGCTTAAATTGTATACAGTTTGATCAATGATAGTATTTTAGAAATCATGTTTGTTCCAATTATTAAATGTTAAGGTCCATAAATGATCATGCGCAATACGCAATGCGCATTGTATGCCACTTGTACACTCGACCTTTGCTATGCGTAGCTTTAATAATGCCGTGCCCTTTCATTGGTTTATATCTCACTGTTACGTTGTTACCTTCCCCAGTTTTCAGATATCGTTAGCCTTTAAGGCCCTTTCTAATTATGTAATCATTTTTAAAATTAAATCATTCTCCAATATTGTTCCCAATGTTAGCCAATCAACTACGTGTTTCGAATGGCCTCTACGTTGGGAAACTTTGAGGACTTTCAGAACTCTGGGATCACAGGGTCGTTTGTTGCTTCGATGCGTGCTCTTCGACTGCACCACTTTAGTTAGTAAGACTCCTTCGTGATTCAACGTATATATACACACACTTAATAAGAAAAATAATATATTTTTTGAAGTTTTGTTACCTACTCTTGTTAATATTATGCTATGGTGACTATAATATATCTGAAGACAGCCTCAATCTAACAATTTTTATATCCTCTTTAATTTGTTTATTTTAACCTTTATGTAATCCTAACTAGGACAGTAAGAACGGTTCATCTTACAGGTTTCCAACCTATAATAATAATAATAATAATAATAAAAGTTCTTTATTTATTCTGGGGCCTTTAAGTCCCTTAAGAATAAAAAATAATGTACAATCAAGGGCCTTCAGAGCCTTAAAATAAAATAATATTTTCATAACAAAGTAACAGATACCTAATAACAATAAAAAAGAGCAGGAAAAATATAATAATAAAAAGTAACAGAAAATTTATAATATTTTTACAAAAAAAAAAAAATAAAAGATTTCTTTTTTATAAACTGTTTATAATTATAGTTCATAACAACTAAAAAGTGGCTAATTGCAGTTTTTGGAGGACAGGATCTGGGATAATATAGATATTATAGGAATATATATGTATACATATCTTGACTGTTACTATTAAATGTTTAATAAGGTTCTTGAGGCTCAGTTAATAAATAAAAAAACTATTTTGGCGACGTTTCAAGACTATATTGATCTCATAATCATGTCCTGCATCTTAGTAGGAATGTCCTAGTATATTTCGCACTTGCTAGTTTTCTGTTGGATTTCTGAAATTCCTTCATCACTGTGATTGCTTCAGGACCGTGGGTTGTCTTGATTTAGTCATAAAATCCCATTCTTCCAATATAGATATTTTCCAGGTGAGTCCGATACAAAATAAACATAAACCTCCTCTGTTGGAATTCGAACCCGCGAGCTTCAGGGCTTAGATTCTTGCCTTAACTCGCTCTACTCTAACTTCTAATTTAAAGATTTTAAAAAAATACTTTAATATCCATGCTAGTTTTGTGATTCCTCACATTTCGGAAAACCTTACTTCCGAACTAAGTGTACAGGTTTTTATTTTAGAACATTGTCAACTTATCCAGAAATTCTCGGTATCATATGTACCATTTCTTTTATCAGTGGATAAAATCAAGTACTTAGTTTCTTATTTTTTTAAATATTAGGATTTAGGATTCATATTGTCATACAATAGAAATTATGGAAGTCTTTGCGTACAATTGCGTATATCTGTATATATTTATTATATTAGGAAAATAAAGCAAGTAATGTGGTTATGTGTAAACATATAGATTACCCACTGGCGTTGTAGTTAGCGTAAAGGCGAAACACTTACCTTCTTTTGCCCTTTCATATAGTTTGTTACTATTTTATTTTGAATGCATCTTTTTTATTTCTGTTCTGTCGTATATTATTTTGTCCATCTTTATACACTTGTGTATATTTTTTTGTGGCCTTGTAACATGGAGTATAACTGGACTGCTCTTATTTGAAATCCAGGGGGTTCCACCTATAGATTTCATAGCTTTTTTCTTTCGGAGTAAATTAAAATTAATCTATCAGTACTAGGAAAAAAAAAATTAAATGTTCATATGTTTATTTAAGTGCAATGAGCATTTATATTCGGATTTTGTTAGCTAATGATACAATTGATCTAGTTCCTACTGCGCCGCGACATGTGTTGTGTGGTGTCAGGAAACGAGCTGCACACATGTTGCAGCCAGGTCTTAAATAGTGTGACACCCATCTGCTCACGAGGGGGGGGGGGTAAATCAGGAACACCTGCCTCTTGTGGTCTCTCTTCCTCAACAATATTTGAATTAGAGAACTATTGTAAATACTTTATCCTTCATACTTTGATATTTTAAATGTCGGTTGAGTAGGATCTATCAGCATAATTTTTTTAGATTTATTTATTTTTTTTTTGGTAGGTCTTTTAGCTAGGTGTTTGATAATCGACCAATATATGGCGAGTGCCATTCTACGCGAGAGGTTACAAAGGTACGGTGTTATATTGACCTCGAAATTTATAACAAAATTTACTTATATTCGATTAAATTATTATTTAAAAAAATATAAATAAGTGGTGCAACATGTGGATTCCAAAAAAGTATTGAAAATCGACCGATGTGTGGTTAACTCAATTGCGTTATAGAGTTTACATTGCTAAACTTAACTATCATCTATACTAAGCATTAACTTAGTTCATTTTCTTAGTTCTAAGAAGGTTTATCAAAAATAAAATAAAAATAAATTTTTTATAAGTAATTTTTCTTGATATAAATCAATATTATTAAATATATTATTTTATTTTTGAAGAGAAAAGATTTTACCCGGTCGGGATTCGAACCCGAGTTTCCACCTCTCTAGCGTGGCGCCTTATCCAACTAGGCCACCGGGGTCGTATCCGAACCAGGCAAATCTTCTCTCTTCAGTGATCCATAACCCCCGGGCACTCGCAAATCGCGATGTTAAAAATTACTTATATATATACCGGTGACGGATTGTCAATAGATCCAAGTTAAATGTAATGTTCAATATGAACATTCATCCCCGGAATCACATCGCGATTTGCGAGTGCCCGGGGGTTATGGATCACTGAAGATAGAAGATTTGCCTGGTTCGGATACGACCCCGGTGGCCTAGTTGGATAAGGCGCCACGCTAGAGATGTGGAAACTCGGGTTCGAATCCTGACCTGGTAAAATCTTTTCTCTTCAAAAATAAAATAATATATTTATTTTTTTTTAATTTAATTTTATTTTTTTTTATTATTTTTTTTTTGATAAAGCCTTGTAAGCTGCACACACTACCTTTTTTCGTTAATAAACATTTAATAAGGATTTAACAGCTGGGGGAAGCTGGAGTAAGTTCTTTTTCGTTATTTTTCTTTTAACATTTTTTTCATTTTCAAAATGTGTAACCATTTTTCACAGTAATGTATTATTTTTCTTCGAAATTTGAATTTTTTTGGTTTTGCTTCGATCGTAAATTAGACAATATTTTCCTGTTAAGAAATATAATGGAAAATAATTTTTTGTTATATAACATTTGTAGCTAGGAGCTACTTACTGTTCAGGAGCTATATTGCTTTGAATGAAAAAAGTCATTTTGCCTACATTTCTTAAGTTTTGGGGAATTTTTGACACCTGTTGCTCGAATCCAAATTTTGGTGACATTTCCTTATCAGAAGCAGTAGATTACAGATAGACATATCCATGACGTATTGTTTTTCCTTCTCTGGGAGAAATTGAGTTTTTATTCTTATTATGATTTTGAGTCTTTTATGTAAACTTAATTGGCTGTTTTTCTCTATAAGTCATTGATTATTGTCTTAACACAAGCAACATAATTTATCCACAGGTTGTAAAATAATTTTAACAGTAGGGGCTGTGCTAAAGTAGCACAAGGTGTTGAAGCATAAAGAGGTGTTATTTGCCTCCCCCTATCTGAGGAATCATAAATTAATTGCCATTAAACAGGATTTTATCTTATCTTTGTTTACCTCGTCCTATATCGGGCTCTGCTTCCACAACTCTCTTAGTGCATATATTCAGTCAAAATATCAAATATTTATATTATTGTATTTATATAGGTTAGCTTCAGTTAATAAACAATGAATTTTTTTTAAATGTTAAAAAATTTTATAATAATAAAAATAGTACCTGATCGTGGTAACACTTTTTACCTTGTGTTGTTTTTCTTTTTAAACATCATCTACGGTTGTCTCGTTTTCTTTTTTAACGGGATTATTTTCTTACCCAATATTTCTTCCCAAGCTTCTCTCGAGACAAAAAAATAAAAAGAAGCAGAACGCTTCGAATAGTTCGTTTAACTTAAAACGTTTATGTTAAAAAAAAATCTTCATGAGTGATCCTCTAGTATTTTTATTCACAAGACAATATATTGAACAACAGTTACATACACAAAAAATAGTATTTTTTATATAGGATGTTATTTTATGTATGTTATATTGATGATTGTTTACCCATAATGCGTGCATAATTATGTTGGCTAAATTATTTTTTGACTCTCAGTAATTCAGAGTTTTGTGTCCTTTTCTAAATGAATTGAATTACGATATGCTTGTTTTGTATTTGTTATATACATTATATTTTTAAAGGAATTCTATATTTTTTTCAATATTATCATTGTTGTTACTTAGTCTAGTTAGAATATTTATTTCCATCCCCTTAGGTTGACTTCCTTTAAAATATGTCGTATGGTCTACTGTAGATTGCAAGTTCAAAAGTTTGTAAGTGTTTCTCTTGTTATAAGATATACAGATGTAAATGGTGTGTGGCCTGTTATCAGATATTATCAGTAATAGCAACTGCTAATTGGAATTTGAAATTGAATAGTTTATAGTTGGATTGAAATAGTAAATTAAAAAGTTTTTGTTTTATTATTATGTATTTTTTTTTACTATTATTATATCTTAAAGTTCGAATTATTTTCTATGCAAAACAAGACTAAAACGACAAGAAACTGCCCGTCGTTACAGACTTCTTCAACATTTATTCGACAAACGTTCAAAGCTCCCAATTAATTACAAAAGACTCATATACATGACTGTATATAGACCAATTTTGACGTACGGAGTTGAACTTTGGGGCTCCACTGAACCATCCGATTTATCTCGTATTCAATCCTTACAATCCAAAATCCTTCGAAAAATCCTAAATGCTCCTTACTTTGTCAGCAATAAACTTATCCATAAAGATATTAATGTTTCATATGTTGCTGATTTAGCCCACACCAGATACCTTTCCTTTCATAGTAAGCTCCATCACCACTCAAATCCGTTAGTTTCTCAACTTGCTTCCCACAACATTCCTGATAATCCTCCGAGGCGTCTGGAACGAAGATGGTCTAGAGAAGAAGAATTGTTAATGAAGTGCTACTGATGAGTAGTTCTTTTCAAGTTTTGACATGTTATTATTTTCGTTGTCAATACATTTACTTGATGTATATATTTTGTACAGTTGTAAATTTCAATAGATGTATAGAAAAAAACAAACAAAAATAGTATCAAAATATTTTTATATTTAAAAGATCGTTTATGTTTGTCTCTCTCTTATCTTATGTACATTTTTGTTTGCGATGTTTCTGATACCGCAGTTTGGTAAAATCACAGAAGTGTTTATTTCTAATCACTGATTAAACTGTTCTTAAAACATTTATAAAAATCAATTTCTTAGAAGATTTGGAAATGGTTTTTAAATCTTTGTCATATGGAAAAAAAAAAAAATTAAATGTTATTATTTTTGACTTAGATATGTCTTTTGGCCGGGGATATGTTTTTTTTTTTCAACCTCAAAATGTGTAACGTTTTTCTCACACAAAAATTTATTATATTGATATGCTCTAGCACTGTTTGTCGTATGTTGAAGAATAATTTTTGTTATACCGACAGTTTCCTTATCAGAAGCAGTTGGTAGATTATTGATTAACATATATCTTTTTTTTTTTTTTTTTTTTTTTTTTTTTTTTTTTTTTTTTTTTTTTTTTTTTTTTTTTTTTTTTTTTTTTTTTTTTTTTTTTTTTTTTTTTTTTTTACAGTCAGAGAGAAATTGAGTTTTTGATACATTTTTTTAAAGATCAGTCATATACAGTATACTTGGCAATTAGGATTGAACACTTTGATCAAGGTAACTAAAGGTAACAAATTCAGTGTTTTAGTTACCTCGAAGAACTGAAGATGAATGTTTAGCATTCGAAACTAGTTTTCAAATAAAATAATCTCAATAGAAGTGGCATTTAATTCATCAATCCTAACTGTATTGATCCTTCTATATCATCATGCGTACCTCAAGTGACAATATACTTGAATTTTAACTGCTCAAAGAACTTTATCTCTGGTGATGTGCTGGTTAATGTTTCTTCATTCCTGTCAAATATTTTATTATTAGGATTGATAAATTAATTGCCACTTCTATTGGAATTATTTTATTAGAAAACTAGTTTCGAATGCTAAACATTCATCTTCAGTTCTAAAACATACAAAAAAAATTTTCAACACATCAGTACTATGTTACATAGATTATATACAAGTATTTTATTATTATTTTTTTTAATTGAAAACCCTTGCAGTTTTGATTCTTTATTTATTAGAATTTACTGATTAAAAAAACAAATATCACTTTAACTATTGGATTTAATAATTATTATCTTTTGTTAGCCTTTGTAAAAATAGTATATTTTAAAATTATTTTGAACATATTTCAGTGTATTTTCTACTACTACTAATAATAATATTCTAGTACTAAATATGAATCGAAGTCTAGTTTAAAAAAAGTGGCTGGCTTACTAGGGAGTGTTTTTTTTTTTTATTCTTTCTTGGAATATTGTTTAGCAAAAACCATCTTTAAAAGACGACCTTGGCATGTTATTGTTCCTGAGAACTATTGCTGATGCGCATTGCGTTATTTTTGCGCTCCACGCCGATCCTCAACCATTCGAACGGGAAGAACCCTTGCCCCAGTTATCGTGGCCTTGGCGGTAGAAAATATTTATAGTGCATTGTTCCTGTCTTCTTTTGTTCTTGGAAGAGAGATGCAGGGCGCATGCTCCGTCTCGCTAATTCCTATTTACATTTATGATGTAGCGGTCCTGAGAAGCTGATACAATGACCAATAAAATGGTTATCCATTTCACCTCTTATTTAGCTATAGAGCTAGCTATTAGGAGTTGAGCTATTGTTAACATATGAATCAGAAATCCAACTGGAAGACAATGGATCGCTAAACTGGCTATCAGTTATGGTCTTGCGTACCAGCGCCACTCACTGGGAAAAGGTTAATTTAATTACAGCTGGTAGTTCATGGTTCTGTCTGCCGCACAGCGATATGATTTAAAAGAATTTGTACATTTATTTGAATTTTAAACTGATTTATTGAAATTTTCGACGCCCTGGTATTAATTTTTTGATAGGCAAAGTAAATTTTGGCATTGAAATTTCGAAAGCAGCTACTAGAATTATGTAGCTAGTAGCTAGTAGACTTCCGCTTTACCGGTAAATGAGTGAATCCGAAATATAGAAAATATGTAATATTAAAAAAAAAATCTTTTAAAAGTATTTTTTGTCCTCTAACGAACCCTAAAATATTTTTTTATATATAATGAGATATTTGAGGTAGAAGTAGCCGATTTTTCCCAAAAACCCAATTACATTTGTCAGAAACTATGCATAACCGTTTATACACATCTTCAGTACTTCCTAGGTGCACTCACATAATCCGTAAAAAAATCCTAAGGTCATCTGCCGGGCTGCGAACCCGCGATCTTGGGTTTAGTAGTCATAATGTTTTATTTACCCAAGTAACTGATTTGTATACAAAATGAGAACACCATTTTTTTCGGTTTCAAAAGTAAATATCTCCATGAAAAAAAAAAAAAAACACCTATATGTATGACCTCGTTACTCTGCGCTCCTCCACCCTCCTCTTAAATACTAGAACCCAAATCGTCAACCTATATACTCCTGCGCATCGAACTGCATTCTTCAAAAAAATCGTTTATTATTTGCTCTTCCTTTTTATGGAATTCCTTGCCCATATAAAGTCGAAAATGCTCTTCCTTTAAACATGCTAACTTCCTTTAAACATTATCTATTTCTTTACCCCCTGAATTTTCAATCTTCTGAGCAAATGCAAAATATGAATATTTTTGTAATATATATTATAATGGTATAGTATAATATAATATAGATGGGGTTGATAGTGTTGAAAAATTATCTCCAACTTCCTGTTTAATGCGTTAAAAATGGCGGAATATCCTTCCACCATCTTAAAATTATTAAATCTTGGAATATTTAAAAAAAGTACCCTTAAGGTCGAAAACCAAGAAGACAACAATGGCGTGATATCCTTCCGCCATCTTTACTTCAAAATAGTATCCTTATGGACGAAAACTAATTTTAAGTGTTAGAGTGGCCAAGGATTGTCCCTTGGCTGCCAGAAATCGTCAGTTCCTGGCAGATGTGAAAAACAATATCCTGTACGTAAGTTGTGTCTTTTTACAAGCTTTCTCATTTATTTTATAACTCATAATGTATTCACTAATCAATTGTAATAGCCAGACGGTTGGTCTATGTATTGCACTCATATGATATTCTTAGGAGATAAGTTGTTCCAGAATAAAGTTTATTTTCTTCATCTTCTATTTTTGACATCTACATGTCTAAATACCAACATTATTGGAACTCATTCTTGTCTTGTCTTCTTCTGTTGAGTCACTTTTAGAAAGTTCTTCGTTTTTTTATTCAAATTTATATCAGCCTGTACATGATCACGATCGGCTTTTCCAGCTTTTTGCAATACGATTGCGATATTGGGAAATAGGTGTTATTCCATCTGCAACTTTCTCGGTTGCATTGTCCAGAAAATTTATGTAACGTTGAATGATCGTTACAAAATCTATTTTTTTATTTATTTTTTTAATATGGATTATGTTTTACAGGTGACCTAGTTGATTAAAAGCGATACGTTTTTGGTAAACGCGAGGGTGATAGCGTAGTTTGATATTAGGAGAGCAGAAACAATTAAGAGCTCAAATCACGTTATATTAAATAACACTAGCTCACTGATGAGTGAGGTCCTTTTGACTTTGTTTCTTCTAATACGAAATAAAAAAATGAAACCTGGTTTTACCGATCTTGTTCAATCCCTCTCTGCTGTTGTGTATAAAAAATTACTCTCCTTTGGAAATACACTATGCAATCATACAGGTAAGCGGGAAAAAAAAAAATCTTAAGGGCATAGACGTTCAGCAGGATTAAGCTATTTAATTTGAAAATTTTTCTCTTACAAAAAACTGAATCACAGGTAAGCGAAAAAAACAACAAAAAAACATAGTCGGTGAGATTACCAATTCGGCTCTGTGCATTTTAGTACCTTCTGTGACACTAAATACAAAATGTGATCTGATGCACATGTGTAATTATTTTTTGGGCTAAAATTACAAAAGTGTTTCGTCGAAATCTGGATTTGCATATTCGGGATTTTACAAGTTTCCATTCGCACAACATAGCCGAACCACTTAAGTTGCTTTGATTGATTTTCAAACCGATGCTGTATTGTTTTGATTGAAGAAAATAATTTTTGCCTACATTTCATAAGTGTTGGGGCTTTTTTGACACTTACCGCTGTTGGTGTTGCACGAATCGAAAATTGGCTTACAGTATCTTTATCAGAAGCAGTTGATTATAGATTAGGGCTGGGCGATAGTCGATAGTTACTATCGATATATCATGTCTATCGATGGTCACTATCGATAGTGTCGACTATCGATAGATCTTTTTTACTGTCAAGTTTTGAAACTCTCGGAATCATGCTGTTCTGTCTCTGTCCAGTGTCGAGTTCTTTTGAAATTGAATTCGCAATTCCTAGAGCTCAAGGGTTCTCTCAAAGATTAAGCCAAAGGAAAGCAGAAATGCTAGTTTTTCTTTCGGGAAATATGTGGCTCAAGGAGCACACTTGACTCTTGAAATTAACTATTTCGTTATTTTTTTTTTTATGAAGATTTTATTTGTTCATTATTATTGTAACCATGTAAATTGTAAATACTTTTTAAAAATTTAAATAAATTAGTTTTTTTTCTCATCTTTATGATATAATCTTATAATTTATAATCCTGCAATTTTCAAATAGTAATATAAGTAGATAATTGAATTTAATTAAATTAGTTGAAATTCTTTATTGAAATAGCTTTGGAAAAAAAGGAAGCAACTATCGATAGCAATCGATAGTTCTTAACCGATGGTATCGGCCTATCGATAATGCTAACTATCGACTATCGCCCAACCCTATTATAGATACACATATCCAAGATATATTTTCATATTTTATTGTTAATCATCGTTTCAAAAAGAAAATGAACGCTACAACTAAGTTTGACATAGCTACTTATCTTGAGGACATTAAACGTATTTCTGATTCCGGTCATTGGGGCCATTATGAGATTCTTGGGAAGGTTCGGCCTGGCAAGAATCCACCACATTGCCCTAAAGCAGGTAGCAGCTACGTGGGGGTACGGATTGCAGAATCCCTCCAGTGGTTCTTACCACATTGACTGTAGTGTGGGAATGACCACTCTCGGTATTTCACTTGCCTTTTTCTAGTAATGATAGCTTGAAGCTCCCGTTCAAATAGTAGGTTATCCCAACCTTTATTGTTTTAACGTCATCACCGTATTCTAGTATTTCTTGGGGCTGTAAAGATTTAATGTATATGTATATATACAGCAGAAACTCGATAATTCGTCATGACTGGGGGAAAGGGGCTGTCGAAATAACGTATTATTCGTCATTTAACGAATTACAGAATTTTGCTGGTAAAGTAACAAAAAAGCATTTTCATTTATATAATTGTATATATATATATTAACAATTGTTGAATATTAACACGAACAGATAAACATTATATACATTGGACCTGAGTGACAATGACAAAAAAACACAAAAACCTTGGAAAACAAACATTTTTAAAAAATGAAGTCATATACAATACGTACATACATGTATAAAATAGAAAAAAAAAAACCAGGTATACGTACCATATTTGCTCAATACATACGTATCTTTAATGTAACAACAGAAACTCTTTCATAACACATAAATAAATTCTTTCAAAAAATGATGTATCTGTTTTTGTACTGGCTTTTCCCGTCCTTTCTTGATAAATAGGGCCCACACTTACCGCATCCCAATCAGGTGTGAAATATCTGATTCATATTGCTGCTCGTACCACTCAATGCATTTATTTAACATTTCATCTACTTCTTTGCATGGGATAGTTGAAGAATTAAAAACCTCATTGTCATCATCTTTTTCATCACTTGCTTCATTTTGAGCACTCAGCACTTGTTCTATAATTGTATTGTCATTAAAAATTTCATATCCCACATCCGTACAATCCATGTTTAACCAGCTGCTTACCTCTTGCTTATCTACTGGGTCAGAATCGGTACACATTTCGGATACATTCTCAAGCAAATGTTGGTTGAATGTATAAATATAGGCGTTTTTTTTAGTGACAAACCAAATGAGGCGTTTTAAAGATTAAATAAGTAGCAAAGGGAAAAAATGATTGACATACCTATTTAATTCTGTTATTTATAATTGCCAATTTAAAAATTTTTCAATGATTATTCTTATGTTTACTAAAAAAAAGTTAGGCTATAAAATGTTGACATTTTTTTTTCAATTTATTTTTATTACATTTCGTCGTTAATATGTAATAAATAAAAACTAAAAATAATGAATTATCATTATTATAATTATAATTATTTAAGAAATAGAGACGGAAGTTGACTAACAATTTATCAAGCCAAGGATTAAAACATTTTATATGAACAAACTGTCTACAACGTTTAACATATTTTTTTTTTTTTTTAATATCAGTTTTTAATGGAAAAGTTTGTAGTTTGGCTCAATCAGATTTTGATTTTATATGTAAATGAGTAAGTGTATTATTTCGACTGGTTAGTCTCTTGGCTCCTTGCTCTCAAGTATGGGTTCAGCCCATACTACAGCCTACAGCCGGCTGTACGCAGAATATTTATTTTTAACTCTATCATGACTTGGGGAGTCAAGATAACTACCTCCTTTGTTAGGTTTCTGAGAATTTATATGTTTCATTTTTAAGTTGTAATACTGAAAATGAAATTAGGATTGCCACTTCTATTGGGATGATTTTATTAGAATACTAGTTTCGAATGCTAAACATTCATCTTCAGTTCTAAAACACTAAAGTTTTCAAAAATGTAAGATAAGAACCCAAACATTTGTGCTCACCTCAGGAGATCTAAGAGATATCTGAAATGTATCCATCGTGGGAAGGGGAGGGGGCAGGTAGGTTAAATTTTTGGGATTTACCTTTTGACTCATTGGATTTTTCTGACGATGGGTATATTTCAGTTATCTCTTAGACCTCCTGAGGTGAGTACTAATGTTTGATTTTTTGTCTTCCATTTTTCAAAACTTTAGTGTATATAATCCATGTAACATAGTACTGATGTGTTGAAAATTCTGTATGTTTTAGAACTGAAGATGAATGTTTAGCATTCGAAACTAGTTTTCTAATAAAATAATCCGAATAAAAGTGGCTGTTAATTCATCAATCCTATTTGTTAAGATCCTTTTATACCATCATATACCTCAAGTGAGAATGAAATGTTTACAATCCAGAAAAAAGATCAAGCCGCTTATAGATCATTAATATTCCTTTTCTATTTTAACTTATTCATGGCATTTTAACAAGGGAGGTATGGCAGCTAGTAGTAGCAGCTAGAAGTTGGTAAAATAAAAATACAAGGAGGAAATAAAGAGTTATATATTACGTATATAAAAAATTAAATTAATAAAATAAAATAAAAAATAGTACTTCTACAACCTGTGAAAAGGTTTTTGGGTTCAGTTGCTTGGTATGGAAGTATTATTTCGTTACAAACGGTTGTACAAGAAGGTGGTGAGACCAGCATTCACACTTAACCGCCGGTTTTTCCCCCGATTAAGGGGGATTTACATTACCACATATCTGCCACGTCTGAACTTACATTAAAAACTTTAGAGTGGGACATTGGTATAATAAACCTTGGTCACATCTAATAAATATAATATATTATGAAACAACTAAATAAGTGAACCGTATCACCACGTAGCAGCACTTATTAGGCTATTTTATAGGTTGCTCATACAGAATAGAATCAAACTTGTTTGAGAAATAGTAGTTATCGTTCGGAGCATTACTACTTAAAATAATCAACAATATGGTATAGTTAGGTTCAGATTCATCCTGTTGATAAGCACTCCTACAAATAGAAACCAGAAAGTAATAACCACCCAAGATTTGATCTATAAGGTTTCCGTGTTAATAGTGGAGTTTCTCCGACTTGCTTTCGGTAAACTTACTTCCTGAAAATGACCAGTAATAAGCTATTTGTGCCCCTGCTGAAGAGCCATAGAGGGAGAGGGATATGATCACAAATCAGAGGTTAGGAGACCAATGATACCAGTTCTTGAGGAAGAGGAACAGGAAATGGTAGGGGAAGAAGGACCGTTGTTGAGGTGCTGTCTTCAGCATCTTAATTGTCCTCATTATCTAGTTGCTGTTCATTAATAACTATAGGCTATTCCTAATATGAAAGATTAGGAGTGATTTTTATTTAATTTTCCAAATAATTAAGGATATGAAAGTTAAATATAGTTCACGATTTCTTCCATATCTATAAAGAAAAATTGAGGAACAGTTTTTTTTTTATTTGAATGAACGATTTACATTATCTTGGTTTCATTTTATTTGATTATTAATCCGCTCCCATGCATAAAAAGATATATACGAGATAAATGTTTTAAAAATATTTTTATTTTATATCAATTTATTGAAACGTACAACTGTAAAAATATGTACATCAAGTAAATGTGTTGATAACGATTACAATAATATGTCAAAACTTGATAAGAACTACTCATTAGTAGCATTTCAATAAAAATTCTACACTACAAGATCTCTAGGCCATCTTTTTTTCAGACACCTCGGAGGTTATCAGGAATGGAGTGGGAAGCAAGTTGAGAAACTAGTGGATTAGTTTTGTTATGGAGTTTACTATGAAAGGATAGGTATCTGGTTTGGGTTAACTCAGAAACATATGGAATATTATGATCTTTATGAATAAGTTTATTGGTGACAAAGTGAGGAGCATTTAGGATTTTTCAAAGGATTTTGGGTTGTAACGATTGGATTCTAGACGAATTGGATGGTTTAGTAGAGCCCAGAGCTCAACTCCGTACGTCCAAATAGGCCCAATCATAGCCATGTATTTTGTAATTTATTGGGAGCTTTGAACGTTTGTCTAGTAAATGTAGAGGAGTTTCTTGTCGTTTTAGTCTTGTATGTGGATTCCAAGTAAGACGTTTTTCCAAGTGGAGTCCTAGGTTCAACAGGGGTCTGTAATAATTTTTTTTTTTTTTATTGATACTATTTTCGAATGTTAAAGTTTTATCAACAGTTCTAAAATCATATAAAAATTTTACATCAGCACTTTGCTACATAGATTATATGTGTGAAACTGTACCTCTAAAGCTCATGAATAGTCTTGGGTTCAGTGCTTAAGTAATAGTGTAATGTTTCTAGGCCAACGGTTGTGAAAGGAGGAGATTTGGCTGTAATTACACTCAACCGCCAGGTTTTTCTCTCATTTAAGGGAACTCAATTTATCTAGGCTGAGTGTGCTCAATGGGGGTCTTCCAACCTCAAAGTCGAAATAACAGAAAATTAATTTTTTTTGTCTCGAATTATATAATCGAATCGGAACTTGGCAGTCTAGTTCCTTAACTGCTGAGCTACCGTGCCTCTAGATTATATATATTGTTTTGTTTTTCGTGAGACGATCAAATATTTTGGTACTCACTTAAGGAACCAAAATGAAAATGACATCTGGAAAATACCAGGACCTAGAGGAGAATGAATATAAAGATAGTTGTAAAGGCATTAAGTTCTTATAATAGGCAGGTAAATGATCTGACCCTATTAAGTGCAGCTGTAGGCTGAAGGAAAACAAGTAATGCACTCGATCATGAGCGGTTTATTGGATGTGGGCTGGTCACAGGTATGACGTCTTATTGGGCCAATCCGACATTACCAGCTAAGGCCGACATAGTCAAGTTTCACTCCAAAGTTAACGCCTTGTAGTGCCTTTACGATTCAAGCAGCAAGGAACGAGGAGACCAGCTGATCAGGAGGGAGGTATCCTAGGAAAAAAATAAGCCTAGCTATTAAAACAAGTAATTGAATAAAAGTCAAAATAATTATATTTGTGCCCACCTAAAATTTAGACTCATATTCTTTTACTTGAGGTACACGTGATGGTATAGAAGGATCAATACCATGAGGATTGGTTGCCACTTCTATTTGAATTATTTTATTAGAAAACTAGTTTCCAATGCTAAACATTCATCTTCAGTTCTAAAACATACACAATTTTCAAAATATCAGCACTATGTTACATGGATTATATATACTAAAGTGTTCCAAAATGTAAGACAAGAAATCAAATATATTGGTGCTCACCTGAGGAGATCTAACAGATATCTAAAATATATCCATATTGGTAGGGGAAGGGCCAGGTATCTTAAATTTTTGGATCTTTTCCTGGGTTTCCAGTATGACTTATTGGATTTTTCCGAGCCTATTAGAAAATTTTTTAAAATGGGGCTAATTTAAATGTTTATCTGGTCATTTAAACAAAAAACTGGATTAGTTTGGAACGATTTTATTATTCCTAATGATTGATAAATATTTAAAGTTAGGCTACTTTCTACTTGATGTATTATTTTCACTCCCGCGTCCTTTTTGAATTTATGGTTATTTTCGTTTAAACGGAGAGTGAAATTTGAATTTTTGGTCTTATTATTGTATGCTCTTTTTAATCCTCAATTTAGTGATCATTCAGTTTTTCCCGTGTTTTTAGCTTCTCAATCGTTACATTTTAGTTCTTTATACACCGTTCTTTTGGAAAGGGTCTATTTTGTCTTTAGGTAAAGGGAAGTATGATGATAATGGTTTATGTTAAATGCAGGATTTAAACCTAATTTATTTATTTCCACTTTGGTGGATATTGGGCCTTAATATGGTATCAAAATGTATTTCTTCTGGGTAGCTTTATCCTCTGGGGGATCGTGCTTTTACTGTATCCGTTATTGTTAGATATAGTGTATATTGTTTGAATTTCTTTGTTATAATTTTGTTCATTTAATGGTATGTTTAAAAGGCGGTAAATCATGCTATTAAAGGCTGCAAGTTTATGTGTTAGTGGTCTCCTGGCCAGGAGTTCCCCATAAACGTATCGCTTTCGACCAATTAGGTCACCGGTAAAACATTTTCCATGTTTAAAAGAATCAATGATCGTCAGTAATGTTGGTGGTCAGGAGCAAATCCAGAGTTTGAGTTAACAAACAATAGTATAACAGTCTCCATATTTTCGATGGTTTTTTTTTTTTTTTTTTTTTTTTTTTTTTTTTCCGCTGTTGCAATGGCGCCTGGCCTAAGGAATGTGTCATATTGATCAATGTCAACCCGACAGGCTCTATTTAAATTTCTCGAGGCAATGGAATTTAAATTTTTTCCTTGACCCCGTTTAATGCACCACGTACTCCCAGACTGTGCCAGATCGGCGGCGGTGCCTCTCCCGTTATTGATGGCAGGGGAGATAGTTAAGTCGGGGTAATGAGGGAGTGAAAGAGGAAGGCCCGACTTTCAGATTGGACAATTGACATTCATTTATGAGCGGAGGACAATGGTGCGCGGGGCAGATAGATCACAGCACTCCTATCGCCGCGCATCGCAGATCTCTGTCACTGATGAGATAGGATCAGCCGGTGGCCTTGTAGTCTCCAACTAGTTCTCTAAGGTATCTAGTAGGCTTATCTCGGTATCTAGTGTTGTAGAAGATAAGAAAGAACAACTTTTTAAGTCGAAATATTAGCACGGTCCTTTCACCGCTCATTCCCTCTACTCTAGTTGGAAATATATTGCAACTCCGGCAGAAATTACAACACAACTCAAAAACCCTAAACCTTTGGTATGGCCGCTTGAAGTACGCATGAGAGTATTGAAGGATTAGTGCAATTAGGATAGATGAATTATTTTCTAGTTCTATTAGTTTTTGTTTTATTTCATGGCTAGTTTCAAACGTTTGAATTTTGTCTCTGATAAAAAAAATTTAAGTTCATTATTATTGGGTTATTAACTCTACATTGAAAATCTAATAAGATAAATCCTAAAAAATAATAATCTACTATATATTTGCCAAATACCACTCACTCATTTAACACGAAATCTCAGAAACCACCGAACGGATTGGAATGAAATGCGATATGTAGCTTCTTCTAGGGCCCTAGGTGCTCGCTAAGAAAGGAATTTTTAAAATCGGCCTGGATCGCGGCTAATTCGGGAAAACTGCGATTACAATTTTTATTGGGTGAATAATAATAATAGATTAATAGTCATATGGTATTTGGAGATAAGCTAAGTTAAAAAATAGGTTAGATGTTTAAACCGCACACTTTTAGCACAAATTAAGTTCCTTTTAGTTGGAAACGAACAAAAATACGATCGATGTCGAAACCTTATAATATTGGTACTTTCTGTGAACTGTGATGGTGGCTGCAGAGGTGGACTCTTACAAGTTTGAGTTGTTTCGTGACGAAAAGCTATTAAAAAACTTATGTTAAAGAGGAGGTTAAAATACTTATGTTCTTTGGTGATGACATGTAAGGCCAGTTCGATGTAGGGACAAAAAACTGATAAGAATCAGTGAGTTCTATCAAGTGTATGATTCTCTTCAGTATCATCTCATGTTTTACCATGGGTACAGTATTAACATCCCTCAGCGTGACTCAAACACTAATACACCACTTTAGAAAACCGTGTCTGAAGCTGATTTTTACGCCTAAATGTTATGAGGTGAAGAACCTTATTTACTTTAACTTCGTAATCTCCTCAACCAATTTATGCTTGATATGTAAGCAAAAATAGAAACAGAAAGACTAAACTTCATTTGAAAAAATCAAAAAAGGTGAGAAGTTGAGACTATATTCACTTAAACTATGCCATAAGAAAAGCTGATGGTCTGGTATCAGAGCTGGGTAAGATGGTAGTGCTGCCTCGAAGCTTCACTGGAGGACTATCAAAATAAGATAAAATTAACTATTCAAATTGTCAAATTTACTTATTTAAATTATTCTAAGAATGGAATTCTTTAGGTTTATTTAAGTAATAATTATTATCAATGTTAACCTTAACTTTTACTAATTTAAGTTTTCCTTCATTCTAATGATATTAAACCGTAGCGGAGCAGGGTCATTTCAGCTAGTATATAAATAAATGTAATAAAATAAAATCATTTGATTTGGTGTCGCTTTATTGACAGTTTTCCTTTATTTTCTATTAAATTTTTTTTTTCTTTTCTTTTTATTCCAATGCAGAGATTATTATGTTTAAAATCCATTTTAGTGAAACTAGATCAAAAAGAAGAAAAAAAAATGCCACAGAACGTATCATTCTATTCCAATCCGTTACAGATATAATTCTATGACTTTTTTGAGAAAACCACTTTTTTTCGTCAAAAAATGTTCAACAGTTCGGACAATAAGCGATTATCATTATGTCTTATTTACACAAGTAACTGATTTATATTCCAAATGTAAACGCCATATTTTTTCCGGTTTAAAAATAAATTTCTCCATGAAATCGAAACAGAATCATTATATTTAACATATTCGAAAGCTGGTTAAATTTGCAAGTTTTTGTGAGATTTGCAGTTTTTTGGGGGGTATTTTTTTACGGAAAAACGGTGAGCGTTAGTAAAGTATTATTAGAAATTGTAATTTCCCTAAATAATGTGAAGATCAAGCTATTCTTTAGCTCCCACGTTTTTAAAATTCAAGGTTACATGTACTCTTCCCTTATAGGAAATTTAATGCTAAATTTTTTTATACATAGTGGCTTTTATAGCACAAAATGTGGTTTACTTATAAATGTATTTGAATTATTTTATATCTGCAACGGATTGGAATAGAAAGGTGAGGTCTGCGGCATTTTTCTTAATTGTTGATCTAGTTTCGCCAAATTTTGGTTTTTACACTAAGAGGTGCTTCCCCTATATAAAACTTTTTCTTTTCTTGTAATTGTTCACAAACAATTATTTGTTATTCTATACTTTTTTAGTAGGCGCAATAGTTCAGTGGGTAAGGAACTTGACTACTAGCCTTAAAGTTCCAGTTCGACTGAAAGTAGAAAATTTATTTTCTGTTAAATTCAGCCGTGGCCCGGCTTTGAGGTCGAGGAACCCTCCCGTGAAGCACCCAGCCTCTATAAAGTGGGTTCCCTTAATTGAGTGAAAAACCTTGATATCTACCAAATCTCCTCCTTTCACAACTGTTGGCTTAGTATCAGTACATGCTTAATTAAGTATTTCCCAAGATCCGCTATGGGTTGTGTTGTTAAAGGGTTATTTTTTGTTTCTACTGATTTAACGAATTATTTATATATATATTATTTTATTCAACATATCTTTAGATCACTCTTTTTTTTTTTTGTTTCGAATTGTGAAGATCTGTCCGGAAACATGATAATAAATACATCGCAGGCTTGATAACCAGTTTTTTGATAAACTGCATTTCCTGCTCATCATGGGTTTGATGGTAAACATTTTTTTTTCTCTATTTTTTCAAGGAACATACAGGGTTTATGTAACAATATATTCCATTTACTAACCCGTTACAAGAATGCAAGTTATTAACACTTCATAAGTTTTATACTATCTATTGCTGTGAAATGATTAAGATACGACTAGCACATTCCTTTTAATCTGTATAGATATTAATGCGAGGTATTAAATTTATCTGTTTTTATCTATTTGCGTCTCTAATTTTTCCATAAGACGTTTCTTAGATAATGTGGTTTATGAAGAAATTTATCTATAAATCCAGGTTGCAATTTCAGTCTTAATAGTTTGATATATTGTCTCAATAATTGCTAAATCGTTTCTGAGTTTTAGATCAATGTGATTTACTTTATATTTCTTTTGGCCTTGTGTTATCAGTCAAGGTTAATATATATATATATATATATATAAAATTTCCAAATTGTTTTTCCACTTCGGTGAACATTTATGTACACATATGTATATATAACTATTTATTGATATTTACAACTTAGTACAACATATACAAGTAAATTTGAGGGGAATGATTACAATGGCATGTCAATAACATGTGAACAACTACTGAAGTGCTACTTCTAGGTTTCTTAGCCATCTTCTTCTCAGACGCCTCAGAGGATTATCGGGAGTGTAGTGTGAGGCAAGTTGGGAGACTAGTGGATTGGAGTGTGTTTGGAGTTTACTATGAAACGTATCGGTTTTTTGCCAAGTCAGCAACATATCGAACATTAAGATCTTTTTGGATAAGTTTCTTTGTGACATAATAAGGAGTATGAAAGATTTTGGATTGTAAGGATTGGATACAAGAAGAATTAGAAGGTTTAGTGGAGCCAAAAAGGTCAACTCTGATGTCCAATTGGGTCTAATTACTGTCATGTAAATGAGTCTTCTTGTAATTTATTGAGAGCTTTAAACGCTTTTATTAGTAAATGTTGCAGTATTTGGAAACTACGATCAGTTTCTTGCCTTTCAAGTCTGATATTTTTATAGATTTAACTTTAAAATGCTAGTTATATTCCACTAATCCCTGCTGAAATGATCCGCTACCTAGGACTCCACTTGGACGAACGTCTCACTTGGAATCCACATACAAGACTAAAACGACAAGAAACTGCCGTTCGTTACAGACTACTTTAACATTTACCATAACGTTTAGACAAACGTTCAAAGATCCCAATCAATTACAAAAGACTCATTTACATGACTGTGATCAGACTTATTTGGACGTACGGAGTTGAGCTTTGAGGCTCCACTAAACCATCTAAATCATCTCGTATTCAATCCTTACAATCCAAAATCCTTTGAAAAATCCTCAATGCTCCTTACTTTGTGATGAATAAACGTATCCATAACGATCTTAATATTCCATATGTTGCGGTTTAGTAAAAACCAGATATCTATCCTTTCATAGTAAGCTCCATAACCACTCCAATCCACTAGTCTCCCAACTCACTTCCCACTCCATTCTTGATAATCCTCCGAGGCGTCTGGAAAGAAGATGGACTTGAGAACTTCTAGTGTAGTTTTTTTACTGAAGTGCTACTATTGAGTAGTTCTTCACAAGTTATTTACATGTCATTGTATTCATTATCAACACATTTACTTGATGTGTATTATTTTGTACAGTTGTGAATATCAATAAATGAAAAGGAAAAAAAAAATTAGTTAGCACCTATAATACACTCAGGAAATGGTTGTTATTAAGGAGACAGCTCCGGGTGGCACATAATCCTTACCTTTATCTAATCTGAGGTGTTATACTAGATCTCTTACCCCACTCCTCTTCAGTCTTTGTCTTACTTCGGTAACTAGTTGCATAAATAAACCCATTTTATCTCTAGAATTTTTCTTTTATCATGTCTTCAAACCATTGTTATACATGCTCATTCTATACCTGGGTTCGACATAAAAGGCACAACGTCCACACTAACATGCAATGACTTGGTTCTCAGTGCCTCTTCGATAGCCTCGTCTCCGAGTCATCCTATCTTTTGTGTTCCATCTTGTTTCAACACCTGTTCTTGGTCCTTCGTCATTCTCGCCTTCAGCGGACTCCTGACAAGCGGAATCCATCACGCCCTTATTCGGTTTCCTATACTCACCGCATCGCCTGTTCCATAGCGTTCAACGTTTTTTCAGGTGTTAATCAGCAGATTTCTCACGCAACTATGTGTTCACGATACATAAATACCTGAAAGCTGTGTTTTTATTACACTTTTTTGATGGAAGAAGTTAATTTTTTGATTCAGTTAAAATAATGTTAAGCTTGAAAAGCGAGAAATAATAGTTCTAATAAATATATATATATATATATATATATATATATATATATATATATATATATATATATATATATATATATATATATATAATTACCCTTTTCTCTTTTAAACACCACTTCTTTAACCACTTACTATCCAACTAGATCTACGAAAACTGTCAATAGCTACAATTGTATAAAATATGAACAATGTTATATTCATGAAGTTTAATTGCTTTTGTAAAAACATGTTTTTAAATTTTCTGTTAATTTTTATTAATATATTTTTGTTTTTATTTTATTATTATTATCTGTTATTTTGTTCTAATTTTTTCTTTTTTTTTTTATTAAGTGATTTAAGGTCCCAGAATAAACAAAGAACATTTATTATTATTACATCATTGACTGAGTACTGGATTTACGCCCTAGTACAGATGTTTGGTACTTGGTTCTGTTATTGAAGACCTATTGTGGCATACCCAATTTCACTAACATCAGTATTTTAACTTTTTAATAATGTTGAAGAGACGGTGTTTGAACGTGATGCTGCCCATTTCTTGATCGATTTAAAAAAAAAAAAAAATTATTTTTACTAATATTTTATAGCAATTGATAAATGATTTGTCGCATCACTGATATTTAAAAAAAGAAAAAAAAAACAATCAAAATATCGTCAATTTAAAATAATGACATGTTAATTGATTGTTAAGGAATTACCCATTCGTATCACTTCAATAAAAGTTCTATATTAGAAGGTCCCGAGGCAATTTCAAGCAAGTTGATGTATTTGTGGTTTGAATAGTTATGGTGTTCACTATGATAGGTCTCTCTCTGGTTTGGGCTAATTGTGGAACATATCGTGCATTTAAAATTTTTATGGATATATTTGTTTGTGACAAAGTAAGGAACATTGAGGGTTTTTTTATGGCATTTAGATTATTAGGATTGAATAGTTCATTGGATCCTCAAAGCTCAACTCCGTATGTCCAGAGTTGGGAAAAATTTAATCATAGCTAAAAAGTAATCAAACTTTAATCATAGCGATTTGACAATCTATTTCCTACAATCAATCAACTAATTTAATGATGACTAAATCTGTCAGTCAAATAATCATTAATTCACTAAAATTGTATGAAAGGTTTAATCATGATTAAATTAGGTGATTTATTCCTGGTAATTAGTTATAAAGTAGATAATATTAAATTTTGATTATGTTTTAGGTATGATTAAATTTTTCCCTACTGAGCGTATGTCCAAATAGTTCTAACTACGGTCTTGTAAATGAGTCTCTTGTAGTGGTGATTCAGAAATACTGGACCTGTTATTTTGTAACAGGTATGACTGACTGAACGGCGTTCCTGTTACCGATATTCAGAAGTAACAGTGACGAGATACTTGAGTACTCACTTCAGTACTAGTAACAACATTCATACCTTTTACCTTCGTACTGTGTACTGACCTAGACTAGTATTTCTTGCTTGTCATCTCTACCTGTTACGAGATACTCGTTTACGTAAACCAATATTTTTACTTCCACTCTCGTACGAGTATTTTCTGGTAAAATGTCAGCCGGTCTTCATTGTATTAGAAACTCTTACATTCTTTTTTCTTTTATTATTATTAATTTTAATAATCATTAAAATACTCTCAAATATGAAGTCTATACATAAGCAGTTATCTTATTTTTGCTTGTCATAAATCAAATAAAAAATATGTATGCTGTTATAAAACATCTAACATCTTAAATAATAATTTGCCAATTATTTATTATCTTGTTGATAATTCATTAATTGTTTTAATTAAAGTTTTATCAACTGTAATCGGACAAAAAAAAAATTGATCTTCATTTAACTACCAGTATTTTGTGAATAAAATGGTTGAGGATAATAAAAAACGTTTTATGGAAAAATTGAATTGTATAGAAACAATAAAATTAAAAAGATTTTAAAAAAAATAACCATACATATATTTATTATGTATTTGGCTATATATATATATATATATATATATATATATATATATATATATATATATATATATCTATATATATATTATTAAAAAGGTAGTTGAGAATGTAAACCTATCGATTAGAGCCGATATTGAATAGGTAACAGATATGCGAGTAATAGGTATGCTAAAATATCAATGTAACAGGATAAACGATTACGAGTATGGAGAGACGTAGACCTTGTGACAAGTAACAGGTATTTGTAACAGATATTTTTTTTTTGGACCTGTATCGATCGTCCCTGTTATTGAAAAATATCGGTTTAGACATCCCTAGTTTCTTGGACATGAATGGAAGGTTTGACGTTTGAACGCAAGTTGAAAACGACGTTCAGTTTCTTGTCGTATAAGTTTCACTTCCTAGCCTTTGTTAAATTTTTGTACGTATATTAAATGCTAATAACTTACCTATATTTTGCATACCCGGAAACTATATAAAGAATGCTTTGTTTGTCATTGTAAGTATTCACTTTCATATTTAGCCATGTAAAACCATTATTGATGATAGTTCTCGGCGTGGCTGTTTCCATATCATCAGATTCATCATACAGGTTCTGACGCTGTATTAGAAATGAAGTACATGGAAGCCTATTAGCGACTGACGCTCACCGCAGCTAGTCGGTCTGTTTACATAATACACCTCAGATATAATCTGTATTGCCAATTTGATTTATGATGGTTCGACAAGACGTATCGTATCCCACACACGTCTCGTCTCCTGTTGCATTTCGTAGTTCGACTTCGATCAATCTTCGTCTCCGTATTGAAATAAGATATTGGATACGCTGCATTGCTAACTCTCTTCCGACGTCAGTATTTTAATTTGTATCACTTCCCAAAGGGAAGGCATCAATAATGAGAAATGTCATTTATGTCGGATTATTGTTGAAGTGTGTCCATGGATGATGAATACTATTTTAATGAAGAAAATGTTTCTTAAAACTAAATCAATCAAACTGAAGTAAATCAACTTTTATAATACTCCTGTGTGATTTTCGAAAATTTTGATAAATAGATAATAATTGTATTTATATAAGAAAATTCTTCTACAAATGTGTCTGGTATTTACACAATGATAAAGTATATATGAATTAAAAATACATTTATTATATACAAATACATGAATTAACATAAAAATAAATATAACGAGAATTTTTCTCAGTTTATCTATTTAAGTCCACAATTGTATAGATACATATAAAATTTTTAAATACCGTTTTTCATATTGTACAAATATAATTATAAACAATATTTATTTTTATCGATATTAGTAATATTTAAAATGTTTTCAACATTTACAATGTCAAAGGTGTCCGTGATAAAGGCCTGCAAGTAGGTTTGTCTGGGCTCATTGAATTTAGAGCAGTGCAGTAGCAGGTGACTCATGCAGTCCTCCACACAATTCTCACAGAAAGTACAAATGTTGTTTCCTTCAAGTGAAATGGTCGCGTTCTTCAGATACACCCTGATGACTAACTGGTTGGAAACTCTTAATTGACTGACAATTCTCACTTTGTGGAAGCCAACATTAAATGATAAATAATTTACAGGTTCTCCAATGTTAAAAACTGCTAGTATGCCTGTAGATTGGGTTCGCGGCTGAATCTAAAGCACTATTTGTTATTAAATCTATACAAATATAAATAAGCACTATATTTATTATTATGGTGGATAGTTTTTTCAAGAAACGGTGAGCATTGACGTAATATGAGACATAGTAACTTTCCTAAATAAGGTAAAGATCAAGCTGTCCTTTAGGTCACAAGTTCAAGGTTACAATGTAAAATTCAAGGTTACATGTACTCTTATAGCAAATTTAATGCTAAATCCGAAAATGTGGTCAAAGTTTGAAAAATGTTTTAACAAAATGGAGATATTGCAGATTTTATGTTAAAAAACATTGTTTCCTCAAAAAAGTCTTTGATTTATCGTATTGGAATAGAAAGGTGAGGTCTGCGGCATTTTTCTACATTTTTGATCTAGTTTCACACATTTTTTTTTTTTTTTTACACTTAACAGGTACTCACACTGTATTTAACCTTAGTAACTCTTTCATGCCTTGGAAGTCCATATGTTCGTTCTGGATCTACTCTCACCAGGATAGAGCCGAATCGAAGATATCAATGGAGGAATCCAAGATTGGACACAGAGGCGGATGACACTGCTGGAATACAATCGCTGAGCAAGCGCCACTGCCCAAAACAATTCCTATTTAGACCCGGAGGCGAGTTCCGCCCGCATTCCAACTCGCTGAAAAATACATCGACTTCCGTTCGGCAGACAATGAAGAGAACTATAAATCTGCAGCCGTCCTCTGTTTTCTTCGCCACTTTTATAAATAATTGATGAGGTCCTGAATAGTTTCGGTTGGTCCTTGGCGTCCATACCTCTCTTGATTTATGTCTTTTTTGGGATAGGCCGCACAACTAGCGCCTACGTATTGTTATTTTTGGAACCTGTTCCTTAATTTTTTTTTTCGTTTGTCCTACGATCCTGGGTCACGATTGGTAAACAATGTCATTGTCATGACCCGGTTCTTCTACTTCCTAGTGTCGTATAACTCGTCCTACGGTAGCCCACGTCCGAGATGTGATCTGTTCGCCACACAGGGGATAGTTCGCCTTGAGGGTTTGTGACTGTTTTAGGTAATGATCGTTCAGTAACATAAACTCTACGATAGATGTACAGGCTCGATCTCGACATCTATAATCGCTGACCTTACAGCTTCCACCTTATTATTCAAAAACCAAACACACATATTCAGTTCTTAATCAAATGAAAATTAAAATTAAAAAATAAACTTTATTCTGGGACTTACAGTCCCCTAAGAATAATAATAATGCACAAGTACAATTGTCCGGCCGTATTATTTACAAATTAAATGTTTCAGTTATTACAGCATACATTTTTGAGAGGAAGACAAAATAAAATAAAATAATATATGTATATAAAAGTAACATAATAAAAAAAAGTAATTCTAGGTATTTATTTAATTATTTACATATTTGCGGAAGATTGATTGTCTTAAAGGTACAGAAATAAATTATTTTTAAAGGAATTTAGGAAAGCTGCTTTACTAATAGAAGTGGGTAGGGAATTCTAGAAGGAGGTAGCACAAATAATGAAGGATTTCGCAAAGGAAGCAGTTTTATGTGAGGGGAATACAGGTTAAAAGTTCGGGATCTAGTGTTTAGGAGGTGGATAGAAGAGCGTAGAGTTAATAGATCAAGAATATAGGAAGGTTTTTTGGTCTTTAGAGATTGGAATTGGAAAGTACTCAAAAAGTATTGCTGTCGGAACCCAAGCTCAGAATATCGGCAAGTAACGTGTGACAGCCGTTAATTATATCGTATTACGTAAACGCCGAAAAATGAGATACTATATATATATATATATATATATATATATATATATATATATATATATATATATATAAATAAATAAAAATTAGCAAATAATAAGACATGTAAAATGAATATCTCCAGGACTTGGAAAAACATTGGATCGTGGATATTTCTATTTCTAAATAGTTTTTATATCTACTGTTTCTGATGAGGAAACTCAAATTTTCGATCCGAACAACACCAACAGTGTGCCAAAAATACTTAAACAGTGTGACTTTTTTCATTCAAACCAATATTGCTCTTAAACGGTAGATCCTATCGGCAAATGTTATATAACGAAAAGTATTCTCCATTAAATTTCTGATTTGAAAACTGCCGTTAACTTTTCGATTCGAGAAACACCAACGGAGCTTGAATGTGTCAAACTGTTATGTTTTTGGGGATGAAAGAAACGTTTAACATTTTGAGGGTGAAAAAAATGTCTATGTCGATATAGAAAGAACTATTTTTCGGTCTATTCCTTCAACGTTTACCGTTTGATTTTCATTTTTTGTATAAATTTATTATTATCCCTACATTTTACGTGCCCAATTCAATCTTATAAACTTTAATAACCGGATAAATAAATAAAATTATTATCGAACAGTATGACTCAATCCCGACATCCAATCACTGACCCAATACGTTTCGCCACACCCTACCCAATACCAAATAAATATTCTGTTCTTAATATTATTTTCTCTTGTATTATTTCGATCTATTCATTAAACTTTTACTATCTGATTTTCTTTTTTCTTTTTTTTTTTTTGGCGGGGGAGGGGGGTCATTCACATTCTTTTTCTTCGTGCAGTGCACTTCTTTTTCTTATGGTCAAATATTCTTAGTAATGATGTGTTGGTACCAACATTTTTCGCTTCTCGATATCGTTACAAATTCAAAAAAAATCGATTCTTAGTACCGATACCTAGGTTTTAAAATAAATTCCTATCACAAATAACCAGGGTTTCAAATAAATATTTATTTTTTCCAAAAAAAATCATATAATAAATATTATATTTCATTTTTAATTTAAAAATCATTCCTGATTTATAAATAAAAATTTCAGTTGACTTTTTATGTTTATCGATTTGTATAAAAATTATGATCACTCACTGAGTGATACGTTATTGCATAAATAATAATGATTAAATTGCGATCAAAAAAATGTTGATCAGAAAATAAAAATCCCCTTTTACACACAAATTGATTAATATGTTTGTATACAATATTATTTTTTGAACTATTTCCATGATATTATCATGGAGAAAATTCAACTTTCTGATTTAGAAAGGAATTACCTAAAAATTATTATTATTGTATATTGTAAAAATTTTGTTCAAAAATAATGATCAGAATTTGATTTTTATCACTTTTGATCAAAAATAAAAATCGATATTAATAAAAATCATCAAATGATTTTAATAATTGCAGATAAAAATCTTGATCGGATTTGATTTTTATTATTTTTTTTTTTAATTATCGATTTCAAACCCTGCAAATAACAATATGTATGAGGGCTAATAAAATCAAACCAAATCTTTTAAAAAAATCGATTCTTGTAATATAGTATTTTTTGAGTTACTTGTTATCACAGCTTAAGCGACTGTATGTATTCTCGCTTAAGGTACGCATGATGGTACAGAAAGATCAATACAATTTAAATTTAAAAATTTAAAACATACAATACATGAAGTAAATATGATGATAATGATAAAAATGACACGTCACTTGTTTTTAAAGCAACTACCCATTGGTAGCCCTTCTACAGGTTCTAAATAATGAGTTACTATATTAGAAGGTCTCGAGGCCATCTTCTTTTCAGGCCATTCTTCTTCGTCTCGGAGGGTTATCTGGAATGGATTGAGGAGCAAGTTGTGACGCTAATGGATTTGAATGGTTGTGGGGTTTGCTTTGAAAGGATAGATGTCTGGTTTGAGCTAAGTAAGAAACGTAAGGTATATTAAGATCTTTGTGGATAGGTTTGGATTTGGATTGTAAGGATTGGATACGAGATGAAGTGGATGGTTTAGTGGAGCCCCAAAGCTCATCTCCGCATGTCCAAATAGGTCTAATTACTGTTATGTATATGAGTCTTTTGTAATTGAGTGGAAGGTTTGAACGTTTGTCAAGTAAACGTTGAAGTAGTCGAAAACGACGGGCAGTTTCTTGTCGTTTTAGTCTTGTATGTGGATAATAACGAAATGTAGAATAAATTTTTGAATCACATAGGGAATACTTTGTGGGAAAGAAAACTGTTAAGAATAATGACGTTTTCAAAATTCTTAAAGCAGTTCCCCGCATATATTACGATTAAAAAAAAAAAAACTTAATAGCAGTCCTGAGCGTTCACACGATTAACCTTCAGGACTAAATATTTTGCGTGGCGCATGTATCCATTGTAACAGGCCTCCGGCTTTCTCTGAATATTAATGGAACAGATTAGTCGGCGTCTAATCTTCCTCGTTTGTTCACTATTAAGATTAAACAGTTCTTTAATTGAGATAAGTTGTTTATTAAAGCTTGTTTGGGTACTTTATTTATAGTGTTACTTCGTAGGAGTTATTTTAATAAAATATATATGAATCATTTAATGTATGTATTAGAAATAGGGCGATTAGTTAACCAAGCCGATCATTGTTTCAGTTGAATTTCGGGTGACATCGGAAAAGTTCAAGGCAGTTTATAGCTTTACAGTCGTCAGTAAATGTAACTAAAAGTTTTTGTTTATCTTGTATTTTTTTATGTTTTTCTAACCGTCCGGTGTTTTGCTAACGGAGTGTTTAATTAATTAGTGTAGAGAATTTTATAGTATAGAAAAATATGCAAAAGTCTATCTTTCGAAGCAAAAGAAAAATCGATCAATTCAAGTCGAATGCAATCAATTCGAAAAATATATCTTGTTTATGGACTTATAATATAACACAAAAATATCTGGCATGTAATTGTATTTAAACACCTTTCTGGCATATTAGTTACCCTTTTGTGTTCCAACCTTTATATCATATTTCAATTGCGAATTCATATTTTTAAAATTATGACAAAAAAAATTATGATTAAAAAAAAAAATTAGTTGGTTACATATGTTATTAATTCAGTATTATAGCAGTTATAGAATTTTTTTTTATTGATGTCCTATACTGACCTGGGTGGGAAGGTCAAGATTCATTTCGTGGGCCCTCTACGAAATAAATTTTAACCCGCCCAGGTGGGATTCGAACCCACGACCTTCTGATTACGAGCGCGCTGAGACCCTAGCCCCAACTCACTCGGCCATTGAGTCCCCTTGTAATTTGTTAATATCATAATCTTGCTTAAAGTTCGATAATTGATTTTTTTTAAATAGTTCCTATTCCTACCGTTAATAGCAATCTGTGAACGTGGATCTAAAATAATAATTTCAATCAACCTATTTTTATGAGTAGAAATATAAATGAATAAAATAGTCGACTAGTCGGAGCTTATTGCTGACTATAAAAGCAGCCGAGTAGTCGGCTCATCTCTAAAGTTTTTATAGACAATATTTATGGTTTTAGGCAACAGATACTTGTAGTTCAGGAGTTTAATCAACATAAAATATTCTTAAACGCCAGAATATAATTTCAGAGGGTTGGCCTCACTTATCAACCTGGGTCGATGTATGTGTATGGCACAACACAATACATATTTTCAACTGTAGTCGACCAAGGTAGAAAATGCCTTAGCAATGTCACCATTATTATCCTTCATTATATAGTTATTTACATTAAATGTAAATTCATAAGGGAATTAACTTCCATTCCCGAAATAATTTAAACAATGACGTAGTACCCTGCTGTATTATAAAAACGTGCCGGCAGCTGTCCAACATAAGACTCTTCCTTCATCTGAAACTATTCGAAATTTATCCATGACTCTGCTATTTGATAAGAGTCTTTTAGTGCGCCGTAAAAAGTTCCATTATTGTTCACATTAATGGAATCGTTTAGTTTCTCCTCTTCCGAACTCTCATCAATTTTTGTCCGTCATGAGAGAAAGTTGCCGTACTTTTAGCCTTGGATGTAGTACGTTCTCTTTGGTTCGTCGGGGAGTCGAGTGTCGGTTTCCACAGCTCCTGGGAAAAATTCTTGTATTAGTTAATGGCTGTCCTTGTTCGCTTGGGCAATGTTTTTACTGCGAATAGACGGACTATTGTTACGATGTATTCTTCACTATAATATTTCATTCTTTGAAGGTGTCTCATAAAACTGCTTCACGTCTGCTTGACGTGTTTGCTTGTTTGACACCTTCAGAATAGATCCGGTTCCTGGGAATTTATGTAATAAGCAGGCTTACTTGGAATCTTGTATGTAATTTTTTTAATTATTGTTAAATTATGTAATATTATTTTAAATATTACATTTTTTCTATTTTAGAAGTATAAAATAATATTTTAAAATTTGATTAAAGGTTTTATATATATTAATTAAGGTAATAATATATTATTATTAATCTAAAATTGATTATTTTGTGTTGTAATATATCATTAATTTGTTTCTTTATTTTTTTTTCAGGTATGTTCGAGTGGGATTGAATGATTTTATTTTTTAAAATATGTAAGTAGGCCTTATATGTGACATAAATTAAAATACATATGTTTTATTATTTTAGGCGTTGTGTTTCATTTAGTTCCTTTGAAAACGTATAATGTACAGCATTTAATTATTATTAAATAAAACTAAAAATTATAAATTATGTGTACATTACACACACTACACTATGTAAATATTTTGTAGTCATTATTTAAAATGTTTACTATAACTTTCAAACGGAAAAAAAATGCTTAAAGAGAATTACTGATCCCCTCAGCTTTGATGAGTGAATTAAGAAAACGAGTGAATATTTTGAAGCGGGTGAGACTTTATTTGGAGATTTTAAAAATAAAACAGAAATCATGTCTGCTATTAGAGAACTTCAGTTATCTCGTCCGACTGTCACAAGGCGTATTGAAGTCATGAGTCAGGACATCGCAGATAAACTAAAACATGATATCATGGAATGTACATACTTTTCTTTACAGTTCGACGAATCCATCGATATGACAGACACTGCCCAGCTGTGTATTTTTATTCGGATGGTATTCAATGACATGTTGGCTAAGGAAGAATTTTTGACAATCATTCCTCTGAAGGGGAAGGCCCGTGGCGAAGATATATATGACGTTTTCTTCAATTTTGTAAAAAACTACGAGCTACCAATATATAAATTAGTGTGCATTACAACCGATGGAGCACCAGCAATGACTGGAAACAAAAACGGTTTTGTGGCATTGTGTCGAGCTAATGAAGAATTCCCTTCATTTTTTTCATTCCATTGCATTATACATCAACAAGTTTTGTGTTCAAAAGTTTTTAAACACGGAGGAAATTATGGGCATTGCAACAAAAATTGTGAATTCCATCCGTGCACGTAGCTTGCAACGGCGGCTCTTTCAGTTGCAGTTGGAAGATAGGGAGTCAGCTGAACACACTGATTTAGTTCTTCACACGGACGTCAGGTGGTTGAGTCGCGGAAAATTCCTAGAAAGGTTTCAAGAATTATTGCCCCGAAATAACAGCTTTTCTAGACGAAAGAGGTGATGACACTCAGATTTTGAAAAACGAAAAATGGCTAAATGATTTGGCATTTTTGACTGACATCACAATGCACTTAAACACCGTTAACTTGGAGCTTCAAGGTAAAGGAAAAAAAACTATTATTGAGATGATTAGCGCAGTAAACGCATTCAAAAGTAAATTGCAACTTATGATAGATCAACTGAAAAGAAAGGATCTGAAACATTTTCCGTCTTTGAAAGCAAGGATTCCTCAGTTGAATTATGATACGTATGAGGCTGAATTATCAAATAACGCTTCAACATCCAAAGCCACTCCTTAGTTAAGTTTAACACCATATGTAACTCTTTTGTTTTGTAACAACAAATAACTAGCTGGATTGTAGAGGGATGTACCCAGAAAGCTAATATCTATATATCTACGGTACACCCTACCTAGGTAGGTAGGGTGTATCGTGTATGTACGACAACCCTCCAGTCTCAAGTTTTTCTATATTTTGCCCAGTTTGAAAAGGGCTATAAATCCAAATTTTTCTATTTTTGCCAGGAAAAGGGATAACTCGATTATAAATGTTAACTACAACCTGTAGTTTTCCTAGTAAAAAGTACAAAATATGCAGGTACAATTGAAGGGTTTGGTGGATGAAATTACCATCTAGTTCATTGAATGCTGCAAAAGTGTTAGGTTGCAAAATTTTAATATTACAAAACAACTAGAAACAGAGAATAAAGAATATGAAAGGGCTATGTAACATTTTCCTACTAAAGGAAAATGCAAAAAAAAAAAAAAAAAAAAAAAAAAAAAAAAAAAAAAAAAAAAAAAAAAAAAAAAAAAAAAAAAAAAAAAAAAAAAAGTAATCATAAGTACGTAACTCCTTTATCGACCAAACCCTTCAATTTGAAATGACAATGTTTTTAACTGATTTATTTTGAATGGTGGTTTATTATGAATAGTCTGGTTTATGGATAAATGGATTTATCCACCAAACTCTTTCATTATTTTAAACTTGTTATAATACAACCATTATTATATATATAAATATAATATAATAAATAATTTATATATATATATATATATATATATATATATATATATATATATATATATAAATAGAATATGCAACAAAGAATTGTCATAAATAGAAATGTTTATTATATGTTTTTAAAAAGAGCTGTCAATATTTTTTTAAATTTGAATAGAGCCTTTAACCCAATTTGCCGTAGTTATATTTTCTATATTACTTGCATATATTTCTATATTATTTTCTATAGTATTTGCATATATTTCTATATGAGGTGAAAATAAGTCGAGCGTGAGAGTATTTAGTCACAACGGCTTTTACATCTATCATTAGCTAAAAGAGCTTACTAAAAAATCGTTAAGATGCAAATTAAAAAAAAAAAAAATATCATTTTTAGGTCAGGAATGCGATACTTGAACCATTGCTTTCCCTCTCAAATGTGAAATTTAAGTATCGAATTTCTCACCGACCGACAACCCGACTAGCCAAACTAGGCCCATATCAGATTATAGCCTTAAACACATTTCCTGCCCCCCCCCCCACCAAGAACCGGGTCGCTATCACCACACTCCACTTGCCCCAGGCCCCAGGCTTCTTCCGCGCCGATCATATCCCCTCATGGGATGTGATGAGTTGGTTTGCCCGCGGTACTATACGGAATAGTCGTGCGTGATGGGAATACTATGCGAGTCCGTATCTAGGTCCTAGTCTAATGTGGAACAGTCCGTTGTTGAGATAAATCTTAACTTGATTACTTGTTTTCTTAGTTGAGTAAAATTATAATTACGGAGGATTTCAACCATAACCCTGACAGTTTCATGCATGATTTAACGAAGAAAAAAAAAATCAAGTAACAAAAATCTTTTAATATTGTTTGTTGAAATTAATTATCCGTATTTTTAAAATATGTTTCACTGTTATGAAGACTTACTGTTCCAAAATAGTATAATTATGTTTTGTATATTTATAATTGCATAGTTTTGTTTATTGTTTATTTCGTTTAACGCCACTTTATGCTGCTATGGCTAATTGGACGATGCTACGGTGGGAGTCCTAAATTGTGCCTATCCAGGTATAATTAGGATAGGGATCTTTAACGAGTACCTGACATCGCACAGGCTCGGGACCCCCATTTTACGTCCCTTCCGAAGGACGGCATAGCTAAGGATTTTTTACTCCCTTTAAAAAATCCTAAGGTCATCTGCCGGGCTGTGAACCCGCGATCTTGGGTTTAGTAGGTTGCTATGCTAACCACTACACCACAGATGACCCCATAAACAAATAAGTACACTATGATAGTATAGAAGGATTGATACAACTAGGATTGATAATTAATTGCCACTTCTAATGGAATTAGTTTATTAGAAAACTAGTTTCGAATGCTATAATGCTATGTTGAGATAACTCAAATTAATTATTATAAGAAATAACTAATAGAGTTATCTCTTAGATCTTCTGAGAACTAAAGATGAATGTTTATGTTATTTCTCACGCTTGGCACGTCTTTTATGATTATATGTGGATTATCCCATCCGCGGATTGTTAATTTATTGTTTAACAAGTGTGGATAAATTAATAAAGTTAAGCAAAAAAATAAAAAATCAAGGTATTAATAACTATTGTAGGTGTCAACGACTATTTGATTAACTTGATTGATCAATCATTTACTATTTATGTTGGAATTCTTTTTATTTAAAAGCTAGTTTCGAATGTTTTAACTTTCCTTATCACTTGTGAGGAGGCAAAACGAAAAGGACTTCTGTAAGATATCAGGACTATTGATGAGTGTTTATTGTTCGAAAGAATTCCATGTAAAGTGGAAAATAATTCATACATACTGATTACGTTCTCGTTTACTTTTGCAATGCAATGAAGAAAACTGGTAGATGTTTTATACATAGTCGGTTAACTATTGTGGTCCACTTATTGAGTACATTCAGTTAGGCATACGCCGGTTCTATATCCTTTAAAATGTATCAAATAAACTAAAAGATTAAGTATAAACTTGGCTGTAACCCCTCGGTCGAATGCATACATTGGAATGTAGACCGAACACTGTTGATGAAGAAAGGGACACCAATTCATGAGACCCCCCGAGTTGGCTGCGTACCAATCGCCGCCGTCCTCAATGTCGATTTAACTTCATCAAAGATGATTTGTCGGCGGTGATATTGCATCAGGGGTCTGTTTAAATGGGCTCCTAATGGATCTATTTTGGTTAGGCCTTTAGTTCTCGTTCGGTA
Organism: Euschistus heros; assembly: GCA_003667255.2. Classification (NCBI taxonomy): domain Eukaryota; kingdom Metazoa; phylum Arthropoda; class Insecta; order Hemiptera; family Pentatomidae; genus Euschistus; species Euschistus heros. Next base: position 2,407,529 of record RCWM02000146.1, read on the forward strand.
ACGAGCTCTGTCAACTGAATGAATAATCGATATTGTCGCTGTATCGCTATCACTATCCTGATTTATCCCTCACGGAGGAGGAAGTATATCCCCTTAACCTGTCTACAGTTAGATAATTATCTCCCTCCACGATTTTACGACATTTTTTTAGAAATCAATCCTCACGAATCTTCTTGGGCGGGAGTCCTTGTCCTCAAAGGAATAAATATTATTATTCAAAATGTGTAGTTTTATGGCTTAAATTTACTCAACCTTAAAAGATAATCTTCATTCAATGAGAATAAAATTAAATTTGACTGCATAAGAAAAATAAATAAAGGTTTATCGAACCCGTAGGTTCGATGCCGACACCACCAATCGTCGACCGCACACTTCCCTCCAACCCATTCCTCCAAAACCCAAATCTCCCACGTTGGCCCTGATGCAATCCTCCCATCTTCGTCTTCGTCTAACCCCCGGTCGTTTACCCGACGGCTCAAAACTACATAAGATAAACATAAGCCGAATTCTAGGATATTGTTTTGCCATTCTTTCAAATGTCCGATTCATGATTATATATATCAAAAAGTCTGGAGATTAAAAAATGTTTGGGAGTGGGATAGCTTAGTGGGTAAGAAACTAAACTCTTAGGTGCGGTGCACACTAGAGAAACTAGTTTCTGAAAACTGAAGTTGCTTGCAACAGATAAATAAGATTATCGTAGGTTGGTGCACACAGCATTTCATGAAACGCTAGTTTCATAGATTTCAAGAAACGGTATTTCAAGAAATTTTTTTAATCGGTTAATTGACGCTTCAGTTTCACTTATTATCAGTCCAAGTGTATTTTATTATTTTAATTTTTTCACTTACAATGACTTTCATTTTTTTATAATGATTTTCCATCGCTTTTAATGATCATCCCTTATCATCATAGTTCATATTGTTACATAATACTTGACAATTATTACAAATATTTCGAAGTAATAAAACTATTTTCAATTATCTTAGTGTAATCGTTAATTTGTCTTCAGCACTCAGAGCTAACCTCCAGTCGGTGTCTTTCTTTGTTATTAATGGGTTTACAAGTTCTAACAAGCAATTAAAAAGTCGTTTCGACAACCTAAAAAAATCCTTAAATTTATCAGGATCTCTGCTTAGTTCTAGCTACCCGGTCCCTGATCAACGGGTGAACCCAGGAATGCGTTTTTTTTTTTCTTATTTCTTAGCCAAAACCCATGCACATCGTCGACAGAATCCTTGACGAAACTGATGAAAACAGATGCTTCTGTGTGCATGTTAGAATGAAAAAGTTTTCTTGAAACCGATTGCATGAAATCAATTTCATAAAACCTGTTTCTCCAGTGTGCACCGCGCCTAATACTTCGTTACAGTTTTATTAATTGATTTATATAATTATAATATTTTTTAAATATAAATGTATTGTTAGGATTGATGAACTAATTGCCACTTCTATTGAGATTATTTTATTAGAAAACTAGTTTCGAATGCTAAACATTCATCTTCAGTTCTAAAACATACTAACATTTTTTTTCAACACATCAGTATTATGTTACATAGATATCTATGTAACATAATACTGATGTGTTGAAAAAAAAATTTGTATATTTTAGAACTGAAGATGAATGTTTAGCATTCGAAACTAGTTTTCTAATAAAATAATCTCAATAGAAGTGGCAATTAATTCATCAATCCTATTTGTATTGATTCTTCTATACCATCATGCTTACCTCAAGTGATAAATGTATTGATTTATATAAGTAAGTTAAAACGTAAAAAAATGAAAAATTAATTTTAAGACGAAAACTGAAGCCTACAATATAGTTACTTATCTAACATCTGAGGCCTGATGAAGGATCGTTTGGTAAAACGGTTCTGAAGGGCAGTCGGTTAGTACCTGACTGCTAGGACGTGATCATAGTCACGTCATGTTTATAAGCGAGCAGCCCTTGGTAGTCTACAAGACCCTTGTAGGTTATTTCGACGTATGTAGGTTTCTTTAATAATATTTAAGTTACATTCATTTTTATAATCTCTTTTATCGAAACACTTTAACCTCTCTCATCGCTGCTACCTATGTATAGATTATCCTCTTGTCAGGTAAGTGTGATTATAATCTAAGCATATTTATTGTTTTATATTTAGGTGATTTGGGGCTCCACTTAGCCTTCCAGTTCTTCTTGTTTCCAATCTTCACGATCCAAAATCCTTCGTAAAAGCATTGAGGAATGTTCCTTATTATGTTTCGAATCGATTTAAATGTATCGTAAGAAGCCATAAGAAGATAGCTATCCTTCCATGATAAGCTACATACACACTTGAATCCACTAGTCTCCCAACTTGCTTCTCACTTGTCCAAATAGAAGTGGCCTTTTATAAAAGTCTACTAATATTACTAGCGAAAAATTCCTACATAGAATATAGTCTGTCTGCACATTTATGATCATAATGGAAATCATGAGAGGAAGAGAAACTGATAGGGTGTGAGGGAAATAGAAAACATTTGCAATTCAAATAATAAAATGTTTACAGTGCAAAATAATTGTTAATGAGTATGATATCAACTAGTCGATTAAAAGATATTAGTTAACATTAATTAAACATTTAAACATAAAACTTGAAAGAAAGAAAATTAAAATGGTAAAACATTATATTATACATTTAAACTTGAAAATTGAACATTAGATTAATATTATACCACGTTAATATAAATAGTAAAAATATATTTAATGTCTTTTTTTTTTTAATCTTATTTCACTTACAGTTTTTCCTATTGTAATATATTTCCCTCACTTTAGGTGTGAGGGAAATAGAATTTTGAGTTTGAATTAAGATTAACACCACGCGAATTAAAAAAAATAAATAAATAAATAAAAATTAAAAAAAAGTAATATAAAAAAAAATAAAAAATGGAACTCTGAACTACATAGGAAATATATAGTTCAATGCAAAGAAAACAAGAATCAAAGTTACCTTCTTTGAAAAATCACTTTGTGAGGGAAATAGAATTATGAATGAAACGATTCGAACTCTTGATTCGACACAAACTTGGAAATTTGTTATAAGTTAGGTTAGTCTCAGTTTGGCGGGAAGCTTTTGCAATGTTGCCAGCCTGAAATATGATGGAATGAATCTTGGTTATGCTTCGGCGGGCTTTTTAAAAAAATGTGAGGGAAATAGATTGACTCTAGGGGACACAGGCATTAGAAGTCATTCTTCTTTTTGTAAGCAATTAGCCCCAGTTTCAAATTCTAAAATTCAATATATTGCAACTTATCTGAGGTACTAGAAAGAAATGTAAGTTAATAATTGCAAAAATGGAGAACTTATTCGCATTTAACGTTACCAACTTATGTTATGGGATATGTGAGGGGAAATAGAATTTGAAGTTTTGAATTTAAATCTAACTATGAAAACAAATCAATAATCATGGAAAAACTGCTTTACGTTTTATAAGTACTTTGCACCTACTTGTCACAGTTGGGTTACAAGAAATTTCATGTAGAAACCACAATCGCTTCGGGACAGACACAAATTCGTATGAAATGGGAGAATGACCCAAGTTCTGAGAAAGTGGGCTTCTGTTAATGTTTATTGCATCAATATTTATTGCTTATGGGTCAAACTAACCATTTTGATTTCACCTGCATTGATACTTGTTATAGCTTCTTTATATCTCTCAGCAAGAACCTCTTCAGCACTGTACAATACTATTATCTCATACTTTTGTGGATATTTCCGGAAAAACGTCCTTTTCCTCGGAGTCATTACTTCGTGGAAGTGAAGAAACAGGAGCATTCTGCCGTCAGACGTAGCGATAAGATTCCATGCTGTCCTCCCAGCTAATTGCAAACAGTGACCATAGCGCTTGACAAATTGCGAGGGGTTGGGATTCCAGCGGTTGTTTTCTTTCCATCAAAGCGATCCCTTCCTAGTAAGATCTATTTATAAATGAGATAAGGCGAGTAGAGTTTTCTTGTCATCTTGCCGCGCTCTTCTTTTGTCTTGTAAATGAGATGATTAGAGCTGTGACTTGAATGATTTAATCGTGCGCGTTAGGAGCGGTTTCGTGTATTTAAAAATGACAAAGCAGTTGTTTTTTCTCTGCCTCACTGATTCATTTGATTTATATTTTATTTTTATCAAGGTATATTGAATTTTATATATATATATATATATATATATATATATATATATATATATATATATATATATATATATATATATATATATATATATATATTTATATTTATATTTATACTTATATATATTTGATACACTACATAAAATAAGTAAATGTGCGGTCAAATGATAACAATAGCATTTCAATAATTTGGAAGGTTATTAGTTAAATGGATAGGTAATCTTGTTTGGGCCAAATCTGCAACCTATGGGACATGTATAATAGTAATATTAATAATATTTTCATTTGTAGTAACCTCTGCAGTCCCGTTGCCCTTTATTGAATAACCTGAGGTTGTTATAGAAAACCTTTCAACAACGGTCAAGCGGAGACTTTAACGCTATCTCTTCAGAGCGGGTGAACGTACTCCAGTAGCGCCGCATTATCTCTTCCGCACTCCGATAAACTGGTCGTTGGCATCCGGGGCACTCCGGAGCGACTTCCTCTAGGTCGGGAGAGTTACTGTTATGTTGGATTGTCTTTGTGAGAAGAATATTGAACAGTTACTATAAGGTATAATTTGGTATATGAGTCATATAAAAATATTCATTTTCTCAAAATATAATACAAACTGACTAGCATATCCCGTCGCGGCATCCCCCGCTCTTAAAATTAAAGCACTTATTTTAAATAATAACTGACTTATTTCAATTTAACATTATTTCTTCGATGATATTTTTACACATAGAAGTCATTTTTAATCTGGTTACAATTGAATAAATTAGGCGATCGCAGATTACTTAAAAGCGTAATTGAACATCTAATTTTTAACTTTAATCTATGAGTTCGTAATTCAGATGGACAGAGAATATTAAGAAACCCTTGCTGATAATGGACTGAATTATCAGTACTTACAGCTAAAGACCCATGAATTATATTTTAACACACTGCTATGTAGCTAACCTATAGGAATTTATGTAACAAAATAATATTCGCGTGATACGCAATAAGCAAACCCTTTCACAGCCCTTGGCAGGAGGTACACAGCTGGGCCTTACAATACAACCAAGGACAGTTTCTCTACCTGCTTGTCCCTTACCTTTTAATATTAGGGGTAAATACGATAATTTAGTTTTTCTAAAATTCAAGAAACTGGGAAGTCAGTGGGCGTGTACACTTGGTCTAGGGGGCGGAGCCTATAATTCAAAAAAGGCCGGAAAAATATTTAGGAGTCTTTTTAGTCAGGTCTTGTTCCTTCTGAGCTTTTTCCTGGAGGTCTGTTGCCTGGCCTTTCGGCCAAGTCCTGACTGACATCCCTTTATTTAGATTAATGCTGATCCGGACTCACACAGAGACGGACATAGCAACACAATACAATATCAAAAAAACAAAGGATCGATGTTTTGATTCAGTAATAATTTTTATTCGGTAGAAGTAATTTTATTTCATAGATTCATAGATTTGGTTGGATTTTAATTTTTAACTATAAAAGTATATGACTGTGTGACAAACCTCGTTTCTGTCACTAAACATTTAACACTGAAATTTTTGTTATTGTAAATTTTACTATTGCTAATAGTACAGTCAATGAAGGCCTGAAATTGGTTGTCGAGTACGTTTCTGTAATCCAAGGTTTTTGTTCGGAAACATGTTTAGGGTAGTTAGGAAGTAAACATACTAAAAGTCCTGCAGTTTTCGGGTCTGGGTACAGGAAGGGGTGGGGCGAAAGGTCCCCTTTTTTGGTTTTGCGCTCATATCTCGAAAACGGTTCTTCGTATGCAAAACATGACTATTTAATAAATTCTCTACAACTTAACTGTTAGTTAAATTCTCTACAACTTTTATTATATACACATTTTTCATATTCTGTACCGTTTCCGAGGTACACGTTTGGCAAATGTGAAGGACTTTAGTATGTTTGTTTTACCAAGAAAATTTAAAATTTATTTAACATTCGATAGGTCCAAGATAAATTGGCATATATATGTGTATTTTGAAGGAAATAACACAATTGAAAATGAGTGTATTTTATTATTGTTTAACCTTCTTAGAACTATGAACATGGTGCAGTTGAAATTTGGTAGAGATTGGTTCATTGGAAGTTTTCGTGGTTAGTGATCTACAAACGGAATATGCCTTGTCCTTTTATATAATAGTATAGATAACGTAATCATAGCTTTTATTTATTAAAAAATAACAAAAACATCAACATTAAAAAGCGCCTGCTTGTTGCCTGAACATCAAAGGCAATGCAGCTTACTATACATATGGTAATGTTCACCGTGTTGCACGTTGTACAATTGCATACTAACATGAACACCGCGTTAGACTCAAGGTTGTCATTAGTAATTCTTTTTTAGCGCCTTTTCTGTGAACCTTTTCTCTCTATTTATTTAAATTACTTTGTGGCTAATGAATACTAAAAACGTAGTAGTCATTGGGAGCATAACATATTCTGGTGAGATGTTTGTGTAATTCAGTTAGCCTTGGCTAGTCGAAAGTGAGTATTAGTTGTATTAGTCAAATTGAATATTTTCAAAATATATTATAATAAGAATTAATAATATAAGCAATCAGTTAGACTTTATTTTATGAAATAATAAAATAAACAAAAACAACCGAGGAAAGGAATCGTTCAAAACCGATTTCAACTGTAACAACTAACTACGGGCATAATTCCGTAAAACCTTTAAACATTTTTATTTTCTTTAGCTATGCAGAGCTGATCATATTAAGACATCCCCTTTCTAACATGATATTTTTAAAAATCTTATCCGTGGTCAAAGAAATGAATCAATCATTTTTAAATGAAATGCTTATTGATACTTTATTGGACGCGTGGGTATTGATCATTGGGAGCTTTGAACGTGGGTAACGACGGAAGTCGCTTGACTACCAAGCTCCTGGGGCGTACCCAGCCTCTTAAAGAAGTGGGTATCCTTAAATGGGGAAAATCCTGGCGGTTGAGCGTGAATTCTAGCCAAATCACCTCCTTTCACAACCGTTGGGTCAGAAACAGTACAGCCTACCAAAGTACTGAACCCGAGACCCTTCATGGGCTGTAAGTGGTACAGATAGGTATTAATCCTTTTTTATTATTATTTTTTTTTAGGTAAATAAAAATTAGGTTTTTAGTCTATTAGTCCATTTCCAAAAGGATTTGATGAAACTTTAGTTTGTTCGGATAAGCGAAACCTTTGGATAATCTAGATCGGAAATTGTACATAGAAGCAGAAAAAAAATTTTGTTCTGTTAAATAAAATCCGGAAAAGTAGGAAAAATTCATTACATACATGTAAATTCTTCATCATTTATTACAATGTACTTTAAAACTAAATATGTGCATATTATGTTTTATCTACATACATTCATACGAAAGGCCTCATTATTTTATTTCGGTTGGTTTGAAAAAATCTTCAATGTTCGTCTGCTTCAACATTTTCTTTTTTTTTTTGTCAGTGCCAAGTACAGTTGCTTCCACTTGCCTTTCAAGCCGTTGAAATGTTAAATCAATGGCTTTTATTACATCATCGTGGTTACCTCGGCGAGTTCGTATAATAGAGGGTTCGGATGATGGAGGTTCGGATAATCTAGGTTAAAAAGAACTACAAATGATTATTATGACGCAGCTTACCAATAGAAGCTATGGATTCTACCTCTATATCTGAGTACACTAATGGATATTTATAAGAAATTGGACAAGGGACCTACACTCAGAGTAAGTTCTAGTAGATGAATGTCAAGGTAGCGTTAGCTTTTCCTCATGTCTGTCATGCCAGATTATTTATTTTAACTTTTTTTGTATGTTCACTGATTTTCAATTTATTATTTTTAAATAGTGGATAGATTTATAAAGTAAAAAAAAAATATATATTTTTTTAAATCCAGGTGAAGACAGAGCGACGACTCCTGTTTGGTACATTGCCCCCAAGAGCTGGCAGATAGGATTCTCAGGAGGGCTATGAGCCCCGATGAAATATTCATGCTGTCGAGATGAGGGTGGGGTAGCGAGCAGCCTGGATGTCACAACGGTTCACGAATCCTTCCAGGCCCAGAATATAAAACAAGAGAGGGCTGACGAAAGTTCTTGCGAAACCCCGGGCCGTTCCATCCTAGAGCCCCTTAACTAAGACTCGGTTAGGCAAGGCCATCTCCATAAATATGTTTTCTTTTGTTTTATCAAAAAATAAAGAGATTCTCAACCTGGCAGAGCTCATCCGATATTTTATTCTCGTATATTTACGAATGAATTGCTTATGAATGTACTTGTACATACAGAAATATTACTTGTATTTTTAATTTTTTAATTTGGGCTTCGTCGTAAACCTACGACCTCCTGTCCTACAGTATCCTTTAATGATATTCCACTAATCCCTGTTAAACAGATCCGCTACCTAGGACTCCACTTGGACAAGCTTCTTAATTCGAATCCACATACAAGACTAAAACGACAAGAAACAACTCGTCGTTACAGACTACTTCAACATTTACTAGACAAACGTTCAAAGCTCCCAATTAATTACAAAAGACATATACATGACAGTAATTAGACCAATATGGACTTACGGAGTTGAGCTTTGGGGCCAACCATCCAATTCATCCCGTATCCAATCCTTACAATCCAAAATCTTTCGAAAAATCCTCAATGCTCCATACTTTGTCACCAATAAACTTATCCATAAAGATCTTGATGCTCCATATGTTTCTGATTTAGCCCAAACCAGATACCAATCCTTTCATAGTAAGCTCCATAACCACTCAAATCCACTAGTTTCTCAACTTTCTTTCCTCTCAATTCCCGATAATCGTCCGAGGCGTCTGAAACGAAGATGGCCTAGAGACCTTCTAGTGTAGAAGTTTTAATAAAGTGCTACTGATGAGTAGTTCTTTCCAAGTTTTAACATGTTATTATAATCGTTGTCAATACATTTACTTGATGTATATATTCTGTACAGTTGTAAATTTCAATAAATGTATATAAAATTTTTTTTTTTTTTTTTTGCTATTTTTCAACACTTGCGTAAAATTTTACTTACGCTCTTCTGGCTCTGAGGTACAGATATATAACAGGAATATACTCAAGCAATCAACCTAAATTTTAATATTAATTTGTTTGAAGGAAATGGTCTGGTAAGAAGTCAGGATTTATAAAATACACGTTTATGTTGAAACTATACAAATATTGTAAATCGATATAAAATGTTTCTTTCCACCAAAAATAAAAACAATTATTTTTTTTAAGGAGTATGAAATAGTATAATGATAAGCATTTGATTGAAGGTTTTAATATGATATTGATTTAAAATTTATTATTTAGTGTTGTAGTTTATTATTAAAATGTTTTTCTCTTTTTTTTTCAGGTATGTACGAGTGGGATTCAATGTTTTTATTTCTTAAATATGTAAGTAGTTCCCATATGACATAAATTTAACTTATTTTTCCTAGTCAGGGAGAAATTGAGTGTTTTTTAGTATGGCAATTTCACATTGCTCTCGTAAACCTATTATTTCAAAATTGAATTGTTTACTTTTTATAATTTTAATTATCGAATAATTGAATCGTTTATTTCATAAACCACCTAAGGGACAAAATATCAAAACATGTTTTTTTTGTGGTACTGTACAATTTAAAGATAAATACATCTTTTAGTGCAGAAATAACTTCTGTTCCATATTAGCAATGCTTTTTGGCAGCCTTGAAAATAATCCGTTTATTTCAGAAAGAACCCAAACGCAGCTCTTTTTTTTTTCACACATCATTCATCTCCTTATTTCATTTTTTTTTTTTTTTTCCGAAACTTGAAAAAAGCGCACTTACGTGGGGAAGTGAAGTAGGGTTGGACAACCTTGGAATACCGACAACCCCAGATCTGATAGAGGCAGTTGCCTTGCCCAGGTCAGAGGCCCACAGCGGGCCTAACTGACTCAGAGCAACCTACGCTGGCTACTCCGCGGTACCCATCCTATTACCTTATTTAGGTTAGCCGCGCCCTCCGTCTGACCTGTCGGGTATCCTCTCTTCTGGGGATACTTCCAGAAGTAGTAGGAAAAGAGGATCAGAGTGGAACTGCGTCCTAGGAGTGGTAGAAGAGATGGAATCACTTTCGATATAAATATAACAATTTTTATTCAGAATCGTTTAGTATTCAAGCCTTGGTTACTCAAATCCCGTATTGTATTCATATTTTTGAAATAATTTTAAGTTTAAATTGCTTTTTTGGGAAACAAGAAAGGGAGTTGCCCCCCGGAGTTGAATAAGAAAAAAAAAACCTTGAAGCTTACCACTCTATGTCCAAGGTCCACTTAAGGTTGGGCGATAGTCGGTAGTTACTATCGATATATCGATAGGTCATGCCTATCGATGGTCACTGTCGATAGTGCTGACTATCGATAGATCTTGTTTACTATTTTCAAGTTTTGAAACATTCGGAATTATGCTGATCTATCTCTGTCCAGTATTGAGTTCTTTTGAAGTTGAATTCGGAATTCCTAGAGCTCAAGGGTTCTCTTAAAGATTAAACCAAAGGAAAGCAGAAATGCTAGTTTTTCTTTCGGGAAATATGTGGGCTCAAGGAGCACACTTGACTCTTAAAATTAACTATTTCGTTATTTTTCTTTTCTGAAGATTTGATTTGTTCATTATTATTGTGACCATATAAATTGTAAATACCTTTTTTAAAATTCAATGAAATTAGTTTTTTTCTCTCATCTTTATGATATAATCTTATAATTTATAATCCTGCAAATTTCAAATAGTAAGTAGATAACTGAATTGAATTAAATTAGTTGAAATTATTTTTTGAATAGCTTTGGAAAAAAAAAAGAAGAAACTGTCGAAAAACAATCGATAGCGTTAGTTTTCAACCGATAGTATCGGCCTATCGATAGTGCTAACTATCGACTATCGCCCAACCCTAGGTCCACTATGGGTAGTTTGAACACGTCATAAGAGCTGTTGATATGTTATAAGCATAAACATAAAATGTTTATTTCTTTTACTCATCCATACTATTATACAAAAGGACAAGCCATTTTTCGTTTGTGATAACTAACTGCGAACATTACTGAACCAATCTGCATCATCTTCATAGTTCTAGGAAGGTTTATCAATAATACGATTTACAGAATTTCAATTAAATTGTCTTGGTGATGCGGAGTGAAGTCTGATAATCGATCGATATAAGGCTTAGAAATGTACGGTTTTATATAGAGCTAGAAATGTATGATAAAGTTTACTTGTACCAATGAAGTTTGAAAATTAACTGATATCGCTCATAGGCAAGAAAAGTGACACAACTCAAAAAAATTCATTTTACGTTTTATTTCAGAATAATGATCGTTTCTGGTTTGCCTTGCAACAGAAAAAGTTAAATAAACGTATCTCAGCGGGCGGCCGCAAAATTGTGTTATTTGTCATTTATGCAAAGTTACGTTGGCGAACATTGGAAGCAGGAACAGTGACACATTTCAGTTGTGTCTTGACCTTTACAAAGGTAACGTAAGGGAAGTTAAGGACGGTGTCATATTTTGAGTTGGGGCGGTTTTCTTGCCCATGAGCGATATGTGGTTAGCACCTTTCCGCAATACTGCTCAACCCATCAGTACAAAATTTTAACTACCTCATCTTAATAGTTCTAGAAAGGTTTAGAAATAATACAAATTTAATTCGTTTGGAAAACCGCGAAAGTTCAAAGATCCTTAAGTGCTTGTGATATAAAGAATTATTGATCTCTTGTTTTATTACCTAAAACTTAAAGGTGGCTGCATCACTAGAATTCTAAAGTTCTATTATTGTTATTATTTTATAAGATTTTATAATTTAATTAAATAATAATAAACCAATACACTAATTAGTGGTGTGATATGGTGTATAGTGATGGATGCCAACTGCAGCACTATTTCCATAGCGGCTGTCGAATAGCTTATTTTTTTTTTTTTTTAATTATGTAAACAAAAAAAATGACTATCCTAGTTCGACTAAACTGCCCTTCATAAAAATTTCAAGTTTATGTTATCGTCCCACTAACGCCTCCGTTTTGTTTTGTTTTTACCATTCTTTATGGTGATTGGTTATAAAAATAGACAGGAGGAAGAATTCACGGGAAATGTACCTACTATAAAAGAATTACTAATGATAGCCTTGAATCAAAGAACAAGCGCTCTTTCGTTAGTATGCAGTTGTTTCTTCTCTCAGATTTATCTGAATATTTATATTGTTGTCGCCATCCTGTTGTGTTGTAGATTATTTTTCGTATTGCTATTATATTGGAAGTTAAAATTGAACTACATTAGTTCCAAAAAAAATATATATATTTTTTTCTTAACACGATCGTATCAGAATACGCGACCCAGAGTGTTATCCAACACATTTAATGATATTTTTATAGAGATTTAAGTTAATCCATAATAATAATGTTTATAATATAAAAAAAAAAGCAAATAAAAACTCAGACTAAAATATTTTATCCATAGTGTTTGTTGGAGCCCCCCGCCAAATTGATAGGGTCTTTTGAATCAGGCTCCAAAAAACTGAAATAAAATAAATAAAAGGAAAATAAATCTACAAACTAAGGTTCCGAATATCAGTATCTATTCGAGAAAACCGAAACTATACACCAAAATTTATTAACTATTTACAAACAATGAATTAAATAACAAATAGTTATTGAACCTTTTGAATTAAAATTTAAAATAACCTATTAACAACAATTATGACAATTATACCCAATTAAATCACTAAATAAAACCAAAATATAAATAAATAAAATAAAAAGATACGATATTATTGATGAAGAGCTTAGCTGAGGGAGCGGGACGACTATGACTGATAACAGCCGCTACGAGATGGTGATGAGTAGGGCTGTGAAATATATGGATTTGCATATTTCTCCTAGCCAACTAAAGCGTCTAATATCGTCATTATGTATATGTTTTGAGGCATTTGGGGTCAGTTTGAGTTATTTTTATTTTGCATATGTTGTCATAAATACACATTTTTGCATATTTGGACGACCTTCAACTGCATATTTATCTACATATATGGTATTTTTATTTTCCATATTTGTGCATATTTTGTCATAAATACATATTTTGAACTGTAATTGCATATTTAACTAAATATCCGGCATATCAGCATTTGACTTTTGATTTTTTTTTAAGTTTCTGAGCAGATAAAAAAATAAAATACAAATAAAAACCAAAAAATAGATACGTGAACTATTCTTTTTTTTTTTCACCTATTGAATTAGATCGTGTTTATCCAAATGCTGATTCTTCCCTTTGGATAGTACGATCCAGCTTCTCTTGGAATTGTTTAATCAGATTAATTTCTTGTTCTTCCTCTACTCAAATACTTGGAATATCACTTCTATTTTGCCTCGAAAATTACTCTAGCAAAGACAAAAGATCTCATTGGAAAGAATCTAATTGTAAGTTCTCAAAATTGAGACTTTTAAGTGCGATATAGATGTTTTAAATTGTGTTTCTTTTGATAAAGTTGCGTATATTACTGCACATAAAAACAACGAAGAATTTATAAAACAAAGGCAAGAAATCAAAATTTTAAAAAACTTTTGTTACACAAACTGCCGCTGGATTCACCAAATTCTGGTTTCGATACTGATTTATGTCCAGCCGAAATACTCTTCGTTATGTGTTTTCTTTCTTAACATTCGCCTTGTCTTTTTGTTTTTTAACAGTCTACTTAGAATTGTTTCCCTTTTAACGCAATTCGTTACTTAAACTTGAGTTTGTACTTATGTAAAAGTATGTATTGCATTTTTTTTTTTCTAAAAAATTAATGTAAATAGTTGCATATTTCGGTATTTAAATGCATATTTTACCCTATATGTTTGCATATATATGTGCATATTTTTTGAGTTTTTATTGCATATAATTCACAGCCCTAGTGATGAGAAACCTTTGCAAGATGTTCTAAGATGTGACGCTGGACGTCTTCGAAAGAGGTCGAAAAGCTGGTGTGCCCACGTCTACATTTTAACTGTCAACGATGAAAACAGCTTCTTGATAATGACGCTAACTAACCGCCATCTTGTACTGCACTCCAAACAACTAATTATCAAGTTGGGCTAGCAATCATATGGCCGTTGCTAGGTAACGGCAGCCAAAGCCTACAGCCGCAGCAGCGACCTCCTATATCGCTCACCTCACCAATAATATATTGTCTCTAAATTCAAAACGAATTAATTAATGCAGCCACTATAAAATAAAATAAAATATACAGTTTATTCAAATGGCGTTAACAGTGTTGATTTATTGTTTTTGAGGGCTTAATATTCTTCATTATATACTCGAAATAGGATAGGAAGGAGTTCACTACAGGTTGCTAATTCAAAATTGACTATCTAACTTCCTCTAAATAGTTTAGCCACTTGAAATATTTCATGTTGGACCAACAGAATAAAACTCCATCTTTCTACTATGGCTAGAATAAGTTGGTTTTTTAGAACTGCTGATTAATGTTTAACATTGAAAAGTAGGTTTCAAATTATTAAGAATTCCTATAGAGTAGGCAAACAATTCCTAAGTCAATTTTGATTTTACGTATCCAGATATAAAAGTTTTACGAATTCATGAAATGCCCAAAATCTAGATTATTTATTGTAAATTATGTTTAAAAATGTTTTTTGTTTTTTTTCATAGTGCTAACTACACGTGCTACTATTATAATAATTGTGTTTTTTGCGAAGCAGGTTCCCTGTCACGTACGGGCTCATTACGGAGACTAGCTGTACCTACTAATGTTCTTATTATACTTCCCATTTGCCTAATTAGTATGTTGCGTTAGCGCTCTTGTTAATGTTTCTTCACCGGTTCTTGATGAAGCAATTAGAAAGCTTTTGAGTTAAAAAAAAAAAAATAGAAATAATATGTACAGAGGTTTCATTATTTTAACTTAGAACTGATTTAAATTTCGTGCAGTCTTCATTAGTAGCCCAATCATATGTTATTATTATAAGTTGGTATGTTAGACTATAAAGAAAAAACTCCATTTCTTTTCTCAATTTATATTTTAGAATCAAAGGATCAAATTACTAAAAATTTCCCCTACGCTGAGAGGCACTCAAGGGGGATAGCTAAAGCAGAAGAAGAAATTACTAAAATTATTAATTTAATTAAATCAACAGTCAATGATTATTCGAAATAAACAATGTCGTGAGAAAACAGCTGTTTCAGATGCGATTTTATTCATTCAAAAGAATATAGTTCCTAAATAGTAGGTCCTAGTCCACAAATTTTGTCGACAAAACAAACAAACAATATTCTCTATATACTTTCTGACTTGGAAACTTTCGGCAAATTTTCGATCCGAGAAACAACAAAAGAGCTTGAGTGTGTCAAAAAAAAACCCATAAAGATAACGTAATTATGAGCGATTTGACGTAAAAAAAACTCGAAATCGAATTTTTCAGAAATGTTACAGTATTCCACGACAGGGGCGATATCCATGTAGTCTAGTCAATAAAAATATTTATAGCGCATGATATATGCATTATTTTTTTTTCTTCACAGCTTTGTCAGGAGTAGTTAGAAGGGGGGTGAGTTTACGGTGGGGGAAGGGGAGAAGATCCCATTTTTGGGATTTTTAATTATATCTCGAAACCGGTGGACTCTAGGAAAATATGCTACAGTTCAAAATTAAAGTCGATTATATTTCCTATAAAATTGTTATTTTAAAATTTAGAAATTCGTCGAACTTTAACCCTCTAGTGCAGGGGTCTCCAAACTTTTCAGCCTTCGGGCCACACTAACTACTTCCAAGGGCTCCGCGGGCCAACACCATTTTAATTTTCCTGCCGGTACCTATAATTTATAGAATAGTCTCCGAGTACGCACCCTCAGCGAGAAGAAGCTAGTTAAAGTCCCTAGTTCAATCATTATTGTGTTGTACTGTAATGTTACGAAGTTCTGGTGTATTCTACTCATTTCTTGATGACAGTATTGACGTATAAAAACGCTAATAGAGGTGCTATAGTAATAGTTCGTAACGCCCTAGCGGGTTTGTGTGTGTTTCAAAAACATCTTCGTAACAGTATTTTGATTTGACTGAATTACTAGTGTGGAAAAGAAGCGGAAAATAAAAACTGCCAGCTAATCGACGGTCGCTGATTACATGCCTATTGAAAAGATGAAAAATCCTGAAACCTGGGTTTCTTATGTATGCAATGATCACCAAAAGAATCATTGGCGTGAATATTTGCTCCCTATTATATTGATGGAGCATACAGAAAAAAGAAAGAAGAAAATAAACTTTATTCTGGGACAGTTTGTCCCTTATAAATAAAATATGAGTGCAATACATAGGACAATCGTTTGGCTACGACAAGTGATTAATAATTGCATTATGAGTTACAAAATAAAAAAGATAACGACAAAAAAACAGAACATACGTATATTATAATAATATATATTACTAAAATATTCATATTTTATATACGTTCGGAAAAATGGTAATTGAGAAGGTAAAGAAATAGATGATGTTTAAAGGAAGTTATAGTCTGAGCGCTGGCTGATGGAACTTGGGCAAAAGTGAAGGGAGAGAGGTGTGGCTGATCAGGGCCAGTGAGAGTGGTGCAGGGTTCCTGGATCTCTCCCTACCTACCTTGAGAGGTTACTCGACCACCGTAACCTGGGTCTCCCAACTCTGCGCCGGCCGGATATCTGTTCTATTAGAATTTATTTTTGTACCGACCCATCCGACATCCGCACGAGGTGTCCTACCCATCTTAACTTCCCTACCTTAATGATAGCTACAACATCAGGCTCGTTATAGAGACTATAGGTTTCTCTATTACTACGCCTTCTCCATTGTCCATTTTCAAAGGTGTGCCCATATATTCTACGGAGGATTTTCCTTTCAAAAATAAGGTCATTTTCATCAGCCTTTGTAGTGGTCCAGGTCTCAGAGCCATAAGGTAAAACAAGGCGAATGAGGGTCTTGTATCGGATAACCTTAGTGCGGTGAGAGACGAGGCTGCTAGAAAGATGCGAGCGGAGTCCATAATAACAGTGATTCGCTAAGATAATTTTTCTCCGGACATCAGTCGAGATTCTGTTGCCGCACGTCACTTATGAGCCATGGTATACAAATTCAGAAACTTGTTCAAACATAGAAGTACCAAAAGCAACTTCAGTACCAAATTTTAAGTTGGTGTTATGAAATGCGTTAACTGAGACAGCAGAAGAAGTTCTGGGTCTCAAGGGCAAACAGAAACAAACAAGACCATGGTTTGATGAGGAATGCCTTGCTTGAGCAGATAGAGAGAACAAGGTCTATAGAAACATGATTCAACGGAGACATACAAGAAGTTCGATGGATGAATATAAAGCCACAAGGAGTCGCGAGAAGTACGTCCATCGAAGAAAGAAGAGAAGATGGCGGAATAAGCAGATGGAGGATATGGAAAAATCTTTCAAGAACAAAAATTCCTTTCAAATGGTGAAGGAAGGTAGACAATTATTTAAATCCAGGACTTCCGCATGCGAAGCAGAAGATGGCTCGCTAATCACGAAAAAGCGAAAAATATTAGATAGATGGGCTGACTACTGATGATACCATCATCGCAGGGGGACTGGCTGGAGAAATAGAGATTGAACCACCAGACGGGGAAGAAATAGCAGCGACCATCGAAAAACTAAAGAATAATAAAGCTCCAAGTACTGATAACATACCAGCGGAAATATATAAACATTATGACCCTTAACTGGTTACTTTCCTGCAGGATCTATTTATGGATATTTGGAGAGATGAATGCCTTCTTATGGAGTGGAAGAAAGCGATTATACACCCAATCCAACAATAAAGAGGATTCTTTGAATTGTAACAAGGAGAGGTACATCAGTACTTCCATGAGTATACAAAATTCTCTCCAGCATATTATACAAGAGATTGATTCCATACGCAGGGAAAGAAATTAGAAAATATCAGTGTGGCTTCGTTAAGATAATCAACTATTGAACAAATTTTAATCTCTGGATGATCCTGAAAAATACAAGAAGTTTCGTATTAATACCCATCATGTTTTCGTAGATTTAAAGCAGGCTTATGACTCGATTGATAGAGGGGAAGCATAAATGGCCATGACAGAAATGAATATACACCAGAAGTTAGTCAGACTGGTGAGAATGACAATGGAAGACAATAAATGCTTTGTAAGTATGCATGGGGCTTTCTCAAGAGGTTTTGACACGACAGCAGGTGTGAGACAAGGAGATAGTCTGGCTTGCCTTATACTTAATCTTTGTTTGGAAAAAGCCATAAGAGATTCCGGAATCCAAACAGGAGGCACAGTTCTAAACAAAAGTGTACGAGTTCTTGGATATGCCGATGACATAGATCTAGTCGGAAGATCATTAGAAGCAGTACAAAACGCTTTTGCTGCAATCGACAATTCGGCGAAGAGACTAGGACTATCCATCAACGGAGACAAAACCAAGTACAAGTTTATCGAGCCCCTAGTCAGTAAAATGTGGATAAGTAAAGTTAGGACTACATGACATCGAAGTGGTCCAGGAATTCGTATACCTGGGCACGCAGATTTATGTCCGAAATGACATCAATGACGAGATTGAACGGCGTATTATGGCAGCCAATCGATGCTTTTTTGCTCTACAGTAGCACTTGAGGAGCAGCATTTGTCTCGGAATGCTAAGTTAGGAGTATATAAAGCACTAGTCAGACCTGTTCTTACATATGGATCTGAATGCTGAACGATTTCAAAGAACAATGAGTTTTCGCTCATGAGGTTTGAAAGAAAAGTCTTTCGCAGAATCTTTGGCGGTGTATACTCGGAAGGAACCTGGAGAAGAAGATCCAATGCAGACATACAAAGTCTGTACAAAGATATGGATATCTCCAAGTTTATTAAGCTCTCCCGGCTACGATGTTGCCAGAATGAGTCCGGAGGAGATGCCCGCGAAAGCTCTTACTGAACAAATCAATGGTACGAGGTGTATTGGAAGACCTAAACTACGATGGAAAGATGGTATTGTTACTAAAACATTAACTCTACTTGGTGCCAGAAACTGGAAGGCGGCAGCACTATCCGTGATGCCAGGTGATCTATGCTCGAGCAAGCCAAGTCTCTACTATCAGGAATGTACTGCTATGTTAATAAATAATAATCTAATAATAATAATAAGTTATAGAATGTTAGGAGAAAGCAGCACATTAAATCGTAAAGTGCTCACATCGCAAGCTCGCGCAAATAAATTTCGACAGTGTTTCCATAATTAATTTTAAAAAACATAAACACATTTTTATACGTAGTTACGTGGGGGACTAGTAGCCCAGTCAAATGAGTTTTATACAGCAAATCTGGGAAATAAACCAATGAAGCTGAATTTTTGCTTATGCCTTTGTTTTGGTCTTCTAAATAAGTGGTAGAAAGTCACCGATCTCAGCACGTTAGCATAATTAGATATACAAGGTCAACGGTCACAAAAATCAGTTGTTTTTTTTCAAATATCTCTATTTCTATCCATCGGCCGTCAATCAAAATAGTTACAAAACTTTTAGAGAACGATATTCTCTGTATTTTTTGTTCTATTCATTTTTATTTTTGGATTAACCGTTTTCGAGACATAGCGCGGGAAAGGAGAAGCGGGTACCAGTTCAGACAAAAACTTGCTACTAGTGCCTTCCAGGATCTTTTCTCAGAAATATTGTCAGAATCAAAATTGTAGATCATTAAATTTACTTTAATTTCATATGTACGTTTCTGGCTCTTCAATCAAATTGCTTATATCTCGAACACCGTTGAGAGTTAGACAAACATGTATAGAAACAATTTTATAGGAAATTTAATTAGCTTCAATTTCGATCCATAGATTATTTTTTAGAGTGCACGGTTTCCGAGATAAAATCGAAAAACCTAAACACGGGATCTTCTCCCCTTCCCTTACAATTTCCCGCACCCCAGGGACCGGAACTTTTAGTATATTTACTTTCTAATTACGCCTAACGAAGCTATGAAATCAAAAATAGACGCATAATTCATGCATCTACACCCCTAATTTCAGCACTCTCACTGGGGTCGCTCTTTTCCGTGAAAACACTTTTTCCCAGTGTCCCAAGTCCCATAAAATATCGATGTCAGCACCTTCAAAGCCGTTTACTGTTTTGAAATCCAAGTTTTTTTTTTGGCACATTTTTCACTTTAACTCCATAACTGTTTCTCCGATCTGAACTTTCATTTTTTCAACTATAACCTGGTTAAATTTACTATTAGACCCTTTATATGAAATTTGATTAAACTCCGTAGTATATCCAATCAAGGCCACTAAAAAAGACCAAATCGTCAGATGTTGCCAAAACATACATATGTAGTGTGCTGGCTAGGGTGTATTACGTGGATTTCAAAACAGTAAGCGGTTTTGAGGGTGCTGACATCGATATTTTAGGGGACTTGATCAAAATTTAATATATAAGTTCTTCTATTAAATGTAACTAACCAGCTTTCAGATAGAAAAAATATATTTTGGATCGGACTATTACTTTCGGAGTTATAGCCAAAAAAGTGCCGAAAAACGTGTTTTCGCGGAAAAGCGCGACCCCAGTGAGAGTGCTGAAATGAGGGGTGTACAATGCATGAATTATGCGACTATTTTTGACTTCACAGCTTCGTTAGGAGTAATTAGAAGGCAAATATGCTAAAAGTTCCGGTCCCTGGGGTTACGGGAAATTGTGAGGGAAGGGGAGAAGATCCCGTGTTTAGGTTTTTCGATTATATTTCGGAAACCATGGACTCTAGAAAAATAATCTATGGATCGAAATTAAAGCTAATTAAATTTCCTATAAAATTGTTTCTATACATATTTGTCCAACTCTCAACGGTGTTCGAGATATAAGTTATTAAAAATCGATAATTATCGAGAAAACAAATGTTTATTTCACTTTTTTTCAAACATTTGAATCAAGTGCCAGAAATTACAATCTATTATCAGTGAGAAATCACAACTACATAAATCTTATTAGTATTTTATATGTTATAATGTTTACATATATTTATAATGTTTGTTGGATTCATTTCATTTATTTGTTAAAGTAAATTTTAATTTTATGCTTATTATAGGCACTTGTTATTAACATTTACCTAGCTTAAGTAAATAAAACGGAGTTATTATTAATCGATGATTTTTTATTTTTATTTTTATTTTTTTGCCCCGCCGCCGCCGCGGGCCGGATTGATGGCTCTGGCGGGCCGGATTTGGCCCGCGGGCCGTAGTTTGGAGACCCCTGCTCTAGTGCATAGTATAGGATATCTGCAACATTATATTTATACTTATGGCAGCAAACTCTCCTTGCGTTTTCTGGAACTAAATCTTGTATTAGAGATGTGACATGATCCCTCTTAGACTATGAGAGGACTTTGCATGCCCTAACTGGACCAGGCCATGTCTCTAATTGTCACTTACATCTTCAAGTCCTCAGTTGTGGAGACTCCTCCTTCCTTCCAGTAAAGTGTTCTTATTTCTTTTTATAACATCCATTGTGTTTTTTTATCAAATAAAATTTTTGTGGTTTTTCCCAAGATATGTAGTTTGTAAAATATCAATGAGGATAAAATTCGTGTTTTTTATTATCGAGATAAATCACTTTTTAGTTTTGTGCATCTTAATGTATATTATTAATTAAAATGGTTTGTATTTGAAAAATATTTTTTAGTATTTTTCTATTATTAACCTGACCTAAACATATTAAAAAAAATTATTAGAATGAAAAAGAAAAAATCATGCACTGAAGAGTTAAAAGGCTTTCGAGGTTAAAACTATAATTTTCGAAAGAAAAAAAATGTTGAACAATTTATTTTTGCGAAACTTATAAATTTTCAATTACGTTTATCTCGAATACTGTTAGAACTTCGACAAATATGTATATCAACAATTTTATAGGAAATTTAATTAGCTTTAATTTTTATATGTAATTTTCTAAAGTCAACCGTTTTCGAGATATAATCGAAAAAATCCAAAATGGGACCTTCTCCCCTCCCTCCACATTTAACTCACTCCCCAGTGGCGAGGTCTTTTAGTATGTTTACCTTATAACTACTCTTATCGCATATTTCCTGCACTCTTCACCCCTCATTGACAGTGCTATGAATGCTTAAAGTTCATAGGTATATAACGCTTTTACAAAGGAACTAAAACAATACTGCAGAAAACTAAATTTGATGATGATGTGCTTCCTAACTAGGGTATAGAAATACCGTCCCGGTCGTCCCGGCTGACAATCATATGTCCCAGTCCGAGAATATACAGTAATTACGGTATATTTAGTTAACCCCTTCAGTGATGTAAACTTCAGTTGCGTAATATTATATCTTCGGTGTAGTTGTAGTGCATTCATAATTCCTGGAGTGATCTTTGATGTTATGCGCCGCCATATCGCAGGGAACGCTGTCTTGTTTCGTAGGGTTAAGTTGGCACTCTTTATTTTCCTTACTCTATGCTCCCAACTCCCTTCAGTTTGTCAGTATTCGTTGTAAAGTTCATATAAGATTCGTGGCACGCTTTATACCTGCCAATTTTCTTGAGTTTTGATTTGTGTCCCGGTCAGTTACTTAGACTGTTATGGCAACTCAATTCCAACCGAGGTTCATGCTAGGAGTACAAAGTTGACCTTATTATTTTCATTCACTACCGCCAAGCATTTGATGGTGTCAATAGAACGAAAATGAGCGTGGCCCTAATGGAATTAAAAATTCGGTGAAGACGATTAATGGGCTGCTTTTGTAGTCGGCTATTTGTTATTAGATTAACATGTTCCTAGATTAACATCTAGGAAATAAAAAAAATTGTCTATAATGATCCGGTTTTCGGGATTTAAAAGTCTATCATAAATAATTTGCTATTTGTTTTCCTCGAATGAATTACTAATTTTATATAATATTCGATTATTATCGCCTATTTTCAAATCGATTTGCTGTTATCTATAAACAAATAGAACAAATCATTTAAATGTGAGATGAATTGGCTGAACCGATATGATGGCTGACTAAGGGACTAGATAGACTCAACATATTTGGCAATATCTATCCGGAGCGAGTGGGTCCTGCCAGCGAAGGCTGACTGACATTCCAATCCTCTTAACTGCCTTTGGCTTCATTCCTTCCTTATTGGTTCTCCTTGTTTCATTATTTATTATTTATTAATAAAGATTTATTATTTGCGACAGTAAATATGTTTTGCATATTGATTTGTTTACTATTTATTAAAACAAATTAAAAAGTAATAGGTAATTGTTAGTAGTAATAAATTTGCTTCAAGTGCCAGAAACGTATATATGAAATTAAAATAAATATAATGCTCTACAACTTTGATGTTGTCATTTTTTTGAGTAATGATCGTGAAAGGCACTAGAAGCAGTTGCTTGACCAAAAGTGAGGTAAAAGTGTTTTGATTTTTTTTCCGAACTTTATCAATTTTCAGTAACGTATGTTTCGAAAACCGTTGGAAGTTCGACAAATATGTATAAAATCAATTTTATAGGATATTTAATTAGCTTTAATATTTATTTGTAACATAATTTTCTAGAGTCTACCGTTTTCGAAATATAATCCAAAAACCCGAAATTGGACCTTCTCCCCTCCACTGTAAGTTCATCCCCCAGGGTCGGGGACATTTAGTATCTTCAACTTCTAACTAAAATCCCTTCATATAACATTTACACTACGATGCAAGACCTGCCCGGCTGTTTACATTGACAACCAACCTTTACATCAAACTGAAAAAGTGACTTACTTTGGACGTCAAGACAACAAAAAAAACATACGATACAGTTAATACTACGACTTCTATACTCAGTACTTCACAGACACTCAAAACTACCTTTAAAACAGAAACTTAACATTTACAGTTACTTGCTAAAACCCATCTGGACGTATGCATCGCAATTTTATGGACAGGCCAAAGGAAGACATATTCAGAAAATACAAACATTTCAATCGAAATTCCTAAAACTGATAACAGATTCCCCTCCTTATGTGTCAAACGATAGGCGCGGTAGCTCAGTGGGTAAGGCACTTGACTACCAAGCTCTCGAAGTTCGAGTCCGACTGAAGGCAGAAAATTTAGTTTCTGTTATTTCGGCCGTGGATCGAATTCGAGTTCGGGAGACCTTCCTGGGGCACACCCAGCCTCCTAAAAAGTGGGAACCTTAATTGGGGGGAAAACCTGGCGGTTAAGCGTGAATTCTGGTCAAATCACCTCCTTTCACAACCGTTGGCTAGAAACAGTACAGCCTACTTAAGTACTGGACCCGAGACCCTTGATGGGTTGTAAGTGGTACAGGTAGGTATGTGTCAAACGATACGCAACATACAGACTTACGTATTCCGACAGTTAAGACCCATATCCATAAACTTTATCGACAATTCATGAAAAACTACGTGGACACACTAACAAACAGATACATAATATGTAAACAGTACAAATTCCTGACATAACTATACGGAAGCTGAAAAGGAAGTAGATGAGGGATCTCCTAGTCTAATCCCTAATAATTTAGTTTCACGCCTGGAGATTGTACCACTGGGTGCTGACCTCCTCATACCTGATCATGTCTGTTGTTTCAATGTAACTTCACATTCACTGGTTGTCCATTGTGTACAGTTGTGAATAAAGTTATTATGTTTAAAAAAAAAAAAAAAAAAAAAAAAAAAAAAAAAAAAAAAAAAAAAAAAAAAAAAAAAAAAAAAAAAAAAAAAAAAAAAAAAAGCTATGAAGTCTAAAATAATCGCATATTTAATCCACTCTACAATATGTTTATTGACTATTGGGTGTCCGTTATTCAGTAAAATCGATTTCACAAAATCAATATCTGGCAATTGCAGCAATCGTTGCGTGGCTCCCGTTACGGAGGAAGAGACCCGCTATCTAGAGTCCATTGTGTTGTGTTGGCTAGCCTGAGCTGAGATAAGGTTCCGGATCTTATCTATGTTCGGGCGGTTGGTAGTATTGTTTCCAAATTCGTCTTCCGACGTCTCTTGGCGGGATCTTTGTTTCGCTCATGTTTTCTTTTACGTGACGTGCTTTGTCGGATCTCAACCCGGTCTTCTCCTTTCGATTGTTTGTGAACGTGAGATCGGTTTTTGTTATTGCTTCCTCATAAAGGAATTATCTTGTCAGATGGTTCGTTTTATAAATCGATTTCGGTTATTTGTATCGATTAAAAAGTTTTGGGGTATAGCTTGATTTGAAATATCTGACCATCGGGATTGACCTCAAAATATATTTCTATAAAAATTGGGTTGGTTTTCATTTGACGTTGATATGATTACCGAAACTTGTTTACTTTGATAATAGTAATAATGATCAGAGATAATGACTTTGGATTGATGAGTTATTTTCTATTTCTATAGTATTTTTGTTATTTAAAGACTAGTTTTGAATGTACAACCTTATCTTTAGTTCTAAAACATACAAAATGTTCAAACTAAAGTTTTCAAAAATGTAAGACAAGAGATTGGTACTCACCTGAGGAGATCTAACAGTACCAATATTTTATTTCTTTTCTAATATATATAATCCATGTAACGTATTGTGCTGATGTGTTGAAAAATTTGTATGTTTTAGAACTGAAGATAAATGTTTAGCATTCGGAACTAGTATTCTAATAAAATAATTCAAATAAAAGTGGAAATTAATTTCATCAGTCCTGATTCTATTGATTCTTCTATATCATTATTCGTACCTCAAGTAATAAAATTGTTATATAAGTTAAATAAATAGTTAAATGAAAAACATCTACATTGAATATTGTATTTTTGGCGGTGTATATGGTACATATATTTTTTTATTTTTAAATTCAAAATTCGTTTTGGCCAATGACAATGATTCCCTTCCAACCTAGAAGGATATTTCCGATTCGGTTGACATGTCTAATTCTGACATTTGAAACACAAGTAATGAAACAACCACATCGTCTTTTTTGGTTTCCAATTCTTGTTTTACCATAGGTTCCTTAAAACTTGCTAACGTTTCGAATCATAAGTTTTTATCATTATAAAACATACAAAAATTTAAAAGAGTCCATATCATTATAAAGCATACAGAATAAAAAACATTTGCTTCCATAATTTAAATATATTTAAATTTTTCATCAGTTCTAAAAATATACAAAAAAGTTCAAAACATCAGAATTTTGCTAAAAAGGTTTTTTTATATTAAATTTTAAAAAAAATTAAAATAAATATGTTGATACTCTATCCTAAGGTGGCAAAATGAAAAGGGCTTTTAAGAAATATCTAGAGCAAACTGAGTGTAAAGAGGCGAAAAGGTCAGGTAGATGGGTAGTCCTTTAGGTTTTCCTAATGCTTGATCAGTTTTTTCTGTTGCTAATAGAAACGAATTAAAAATGGGTCTATAGGAAATATTTTTGTTATCTGAAGGTTCTTATTACAAAAAAAATATTTTACTTCATTCTCGTGTACGGATTTCATAATTATGACATTATTGTATCGAATTTTTCTATTTTTCCATTTAAGGTATTTTACGTTGATTGTATCATGTTGGCACTTCTTCAATTTTTGTTATTTTTTTTTAAATTATAGGTGTGACTTTATGATTCATACACGGTGATATTCCAATTCTTGTCTCACATTTAAAAAAAATTAATATACATAATCTATTCTAGCGAAGTGCTGATGTTTCTAAATTGTTGGCTGCAATCCTAATTGTATTAATCCTTCTATGTCATCATGTGTACCTCAAGTGTAAATGACAATGCTGTTAAAGTAATTTGTTATTCGGTAACATATTTCTATTTCGAAATAGCATTCGTTACACTCTAAGAAAAATAACTTAATTGAGATTTCTATCTTAACCCTGTCGAATTGAATCCGTTTTTCCCCCTTCTTGATTTTTAAGAAAAGGGCAGTTTCCCAAGACAGTAAATTAGAAAGGGCTCATTATTATCCGCCATAACGACAATCACGGCCTTGGTAATAATTCAGTTCTTGTTGCAATGGACGATTACAGTTTGATTGGTTTCTCCGTTGAACTTTTCCTATCTAGATTTAGTCCTGTAATAGTGAATGGGTTTTGAGTTATTGGGAAACTACAACTTCATTCCGAATTACCGCCTGATAGTGCTCAAGATGCGATGTCAATTAGGCCAAATTTTAGGCAAAAAAAAAAATTGCATACATTAAGTAGGAAAATGGGAGAGAAGTATGTCAAGTAGAAAGGAAAGTGAAAACAGGAACCAAATGGTCGGAAGATAGGAAGAAAGCAGGCAGTGAACAAATGAAAGAGATATGGAATATCAAAAAGGCTCAAAAGAAGTGAATGTTTTGCTTAGTCCTCAGAGACATTTGCGTAAATAATATAATAATAAAAAATAAATAAAGGAATAAAAAACTTGGGTAATCAATTCCTAAGCGGCTTCATGAAGTAATTATCATGTTAGGATTCATAATTGGATGAGAGAGCTTGGTAAACTACCTACTGTGGTGGGAGCTTCTGACATCTTTACCTGTTCGAACTTAGAAATTATTAAACGGCACGGCTTCGACCTTGAAGACGGAATGAGGAATCATCTCGAGAGTTTAGATTTCGATCGAGTGGCGCAGTCCGAGTTTAATCTGTATTACAGAAATATCGCAACCTTTGGAACACCTCAAGCGTACCTACATTTTAAACACCCATATAGAAAATCTGAGAATTCTCGCTCAACTGAGGATGGCCAGCTAAAGGAATACACGACTGTCGTACGGTGGCATGAATTGACAATTTAACAGTGATCAACCGTGTGAGTTTTGTGACACAAATGTTAGCGATGGTGTTCGGCATTTAGGAGACAAAAGCATAAGTATTTAGGCAAGTATCTCCTGCCCAAACCTACTCCTGAGTTGACCATGGAAAATATTTTATCCGTTAAGAGTATAAAGCATTTAAAAGCTATTTATTTATTTATAACCTATGCAATTGATTCAGATGGTGATTAGTTATCTCGAAGTATTTTGTTTTTCTTTTTATTCAGCCGAATATATTTTTTTTTTTATAAGTTGTACTTATTATGAGTATATTTATTTAATTTTAAATTATGTGTGATATATGGATTTTATGTTGATTTCAATTTATTTATATATTTTTTTTCATTTTAACTGTTCATTCTGAAGTCAGACCTCCTGTGATTGTAATTATTTTTACTAAATACAGTAATTCATTCATTCATTCATTCATTCATGTTAGGACAATCAACAAAATATTAAATTTTATTTTACATGTTCAAAAACACAATTTTGAGTAATTTATGAGTTGTGCCAAAAAAAGTTAGGATTAAGAACCAAATCTTCTTTTGCATAAATTGTAATTAAATTAAATAAGTTCTTGTTATTTTTCTATGTGTTTTCTCTAAAAATGAAAAATAAGTTTTGGAGATTTAAAAAACAAAAAAAAAAACACAGTATACCTTAGTATTTGAATATGGCTGTAACTAACTATATTTTAAAACTAATAATTTAATAGTGCATAAACATTTCAGAATTATTTATTGGTTACTGTTTACTTGAGTTTTTTTGTTTTGTTTTTCCTTCTACGTCTCGGCTGATAAGTATTAAATCTCATTTTACGAACGCGGCAGTACTTAGCGTCAGAATATAATTACCTTAGAATATTAACATTCTTGAGCAATTAGTTGCAGATGGCGGATGCCAACTTGGCCCGCCCGCAAGAATGTAGCAAAAGAAAACTTGGCACTGTTATTAAATAGTATGACTAGTTTATTTTTTCTTGTTATTTATCTCAAAGTGTGTAACATTAGCATCTCTTTAACACCGGATACGCTGGGGTTCGCTCTTCCTCGGCGCCACGGTTTTGAGTAGCGCTGTAAATCTCAAGACCTCTTTTGAAATTATATTTTGCTCAATCATTTTGTTTTTTTGCTTGCCTTATAGCCTGCTATAAGATGTTGAAATTCTATACGAAATAACATCTAGTCATAACAGTGCCCAAAATAGTAGACGTGTTAAATTTACCTTGTGTTTTTTTTAAATTCCTGAAAATCACTGACATATTTCTATTATTTGTGCCCGTGCCAATTTCTAATTAAACCAGCGAAATTCTCAGAAGAGAATTAATGTAGTATTCTATTCCAAATTTTCGCGATTTAGATTTAGATTTCGAATTCCTCTATTTCCCACAGACCCACTAACACAGATCTGAGACTAGAATTATAGCTGCCCAGACTATTAGCACTGAACAAGAGTTAGTGCTGTATTTATAATGCTACAGTTTTAGTTATGTTTGTAAATAGTCATGACTCAGTATATACAGGGGCACGATAATATGTTTTCATAAATCGATTTGACACTTATAGCTGTAAGTAGAGATATTTACGTTGTTATTGTACAAATATATCTGATCAGAGAAATATTAGGGCATTGCGCCAGTTCTAAAAGCTAAAAGCGATGACTCCTCTATTAAGGTTTGGAGGTCGACATTTATTTATAGATGGAATGAGGAAATTAAACAGGTCATTCTTGCTTGATTAGATCGTTAGCCAATAGAATCCAGCAAATCAGTGTTATATTTTCTCCCGCTTTTTGTGATTGGCGGAAAGTGCGTTATGCTGCAAAGTATAACTGAAGCGCCTTTTGGATTCGTCTTTTTAAAAAACCCACGACACTAAGAACTCGATTAACTGAGTCTCCGTCAATCGAGCCTTCATTTGTTTTATTTAATTTTATTATGTATTTAGTTTGTTTATTTCGTTTAACGTCACTTTATGCTGCTATGGCTAATCGGACGATGCTACGGTGGGAGTCCTAAATTTTGCCTATCCAGGTAGGGATCGTAAACGAGTACCTGACATCGCACAGGCTCGGGACCCCCATTTTACATCCCTTCCGAAGGACGGTATAGCTAAGAATTTTTTACTCCCTTTAAAAAATCTTGAGGTCATCTGCCGGGCTGTCAACCCGCGATTTTGGGTTTAGTAGGTTGCTATGCTAACCACTACACCACAGATGACCCCATAATTGCATAGTATTT
The DNA here is from genome assembly GCA_003667255.2 of Euschistus heros. Taxonomy (NCBI): domain Eukaryota; kingdom Metazoa; phylum Arthropoda; class Insecta; order Hemiptera; family Pentatomidae; genus Euschistus; species Euschistus heros. The sequence goes on from RCWM02000146.1 coordinate 2,437,663, forward strand.
TATCACTTGAAGTACACTATGATAGTATAGAAGGATCATAAATAACAAAATTAAATACGTATGCAATTCATTTTTCCCCTTACTAATTATTTAATCTTTAAACAGTCTTATTTGGTTTGTCACTTGAAAATCATATGATTGGGAAAAACTAACAGAACATGTCCGGAGTCGATCCCTCCATAGATTTTGAGATGAAAGGAAGTATGACTGCAGTTGACGAATTCCCGAAATCAGTTGACTCTACAAAGAAGAACCTCATCTGAGAAAAACTTCTTTCTCTGAATTTTATTTCTTCTGATTCAGGAACACAATTAAACCTGCCATTTTTAATTTAGCTGATTGGTAGAACAATGTGTGTATTGAATAAATAAGATATGTCTGTTTTTTTTTATCTATTTTATATATGTATGTACTCTTTTGTATATGACTTCATTTTTTAAAAAAGTTTTTGTCCCAAGGTTTTTTTGTTTTCTGTCATTGTCACTCAATTCCAATGTTTATAATGTCCATCGTTTTTACATTCAATGAATTGAAAAAAAAAATTACAATTATGGTATGCAGTTTTAAATGCTTTTTTGTTTGCTTTGTTACCAGCAAAATTCTGTAATTCGTCATTTCCGTTATTTCATCACCCTTTTACCCCCACTCAAGACGAATTATCGAGTTTCTACTGTATTATTATTATTTTTTTTTAACAAAATATTTGGACGTAGAACAAGATGTTAAGCAATTTTTGTACTAGCGTTACCTCGGGAAGGATTGAAATGAGGTAGCTACGCTTATACCATATACTTTTTTTGAAAATTTTTAAACCAGTTTTATAATTGAACAAACTTGCTATCAACAAACATGAGAGACAATCTCAACTTATGATTCATATGACAAGTAACAATTGGAGCTAAGTACATCAAAGCTAAGCACATCAAACAAATAAAAAAAAAATCTATGAATTATTATTTATTTTATTTTATTTTTTTAAATACAATATTGCACTTAAGCTCTAATCTCAGACTGAAACTACCTCTTTTTTGCAGAAAACCCTTTAATTCTTGTTAACACTGTCTCATGAAGAAGGATTTGCTAGGTTAGAAAAGATGCTTCAAGATCTCGAAGGCAGAATTGATGCCGATCGTTCGATTTTATAGTTTTTACATAGTAGGGGGAATCTCGTGGTGGCTGTTGGTGGTTAAAAAACAAAAAACAAATAACTTTTTCAAGCAATAACCTTTTTGATTTTCATATGTAATAATGTTATTTATCAATATTATTATTGTTTACACAATAAGTTTTTTTTTTATCATATGGATATGTGTACCTAATCGTTTGTTGTTGTTTTTTCTTGGGGGGGGGGTTCTCGATTAATCGAGGATTTGTTTATCTATAAGGTTCGGTTTCGTTTATCCATAACCTTCGTTTTTGTTTTGTTTTTTAATTTAAAGTTACTTTTAACTTGAAAAATTCTAGATTTTTGTCTTTCATTAACAACTATAACAAGTTTCTTAAAAGCGAGAAGGCAAAACAATGATTAAAATCAATTATTTCATTTCAAAAACGACGGTTTACAAAAATCATTCGAAATTGGGAAGTACCAGAAAAATTGGGGATTAAATATGAACCCTCATCAAAAAAGTCACCAAAAATAGTTTAAAACAGGATAAAACAATTCGAAACGGTAGAGTTTATTTATTACAGAATTTTTTTTTTTTTACAGAAATTGCTATCATAACTGCTTTCAGCCCCATTACGATCTAAGTTCCCACATTTGGGAATCTTTTGCGCACATCCCGGGGATATAGGGGTCCATATTTACACTAAGAAAGAGTGCCCACACTTACACCAACTTCACCTAAGAAAGATGGCCACTATCACATCTAACCTAAAAGGTTTTCAAAAAGTAGCTTCAGATCTCCACTTTCCAAATATCGTTGTGAAATTATTTTTAAATAAACATAAGAACATGAAACGAAAACGATTTCATATGTTTCCCAAAAGTTTACAGTCCAGAATGAACACCAATTTGCACAATAAATCAACCTGCTTCCATACTAGTTGAAAGAATGGTTCCTACTGCTCACTGCTACCTTATATTAGCAAATGGCTCCATAGACAGTCCTCGCCGCCAGTCTTCAATATCTCCCTTAGCCAGTAGGGAGGGGTCCCCATATTTACACCAGTATCCGTTTTAACACTTTTTCCTTTATAATGTGGATAGACATAATATTTCATTTTAAACCTATTATTATAAATCAATAACCATCTGTACATCCTGTAATATAATCCTTTATTATAAAGAATAAAATATATATAAATAAATTGTATTAGTAAATAAATGATTTCTTATGGTTTTATTATATGTTGTTGAACAATTATTTAAATCTTTCCCGTTATCTTATGATTTTGAATCATGAAGATCTGTCCGGAAACGTGGTGATAAAAACATCGCAGGCTTGATAAAGAGTTTTCTGATAAAATGCATTTCCTGCTCTTCCCTCACCTGATTATATCAAACAACAATTAGTCATATGTAACCAGTGGGACAGAATAATTATAAAAAACAAGATGGATTCTGTATTCGACCCAACAATATAGGAAATTATAGTCCAAAATGAAAACTTTTATATTTTGTGTTGATTTTTATGGTTTTAGTTGCTTATTCGCTAGATATGTTTTATTTTTATTTAAGTGTTTTTTTTTGTTTTTTTACTAATTTTTGTTTGCACTATTGTTAAATTTAGTATAATAATCCCCGATTAACTACAAAAAATCTATCTAAATGATGATTACCAGACCCCAGAGTTATGGGTATTGGAATCCTTCACGCATTCAATCACTTCAGTCCTTCTAAAAATCCTTAATGCCCCTTACTTCCTTACAACTGTTCCACAATGTGAAATATCCCCTATTTCGCTGATTTGGCACGAACCAATTATGTACCTTTCCTTTCATAATAAACTCAAGCAAATCCACTTGTTTCTCAACTTGCATCCCATACCTATCAATCCTTCGAGGCACCTGAAAAGAAGATGGCATCGGGATCTTCTTCTATTGTAGAATTTTCATTAGAGACCTACCAATTGGTAGTTCCTCTACAAGTCTTTGTCACGTCATAACTTTGTATTGTAATTACCGTATATTTATTTGATGTAATTTTTTTTTTTTTTACAGTTGTAAATTTCAATTAATAAATGAAATAACATAGTTACATTAAGTTACTGTATTCAATAATTGAAAGTAATAATTTTCATGTCTTATTATTGACTCCAGAAACCTTTTTATAAAATGTATTCAGTAGTGCCCCATATTGTTTGGCTATTGCGCCTGTAATGAATGATTATGACTTAAAAGCTGTATGAACCAGAACTATTAAAAAAAATCTAAATTGAATTAAAAGACAATTTGGTCACCTTGGCATCATAAACCGGGTCGATTACATTAGGTAATATGTATAATCGATCTCCCACATCGAATATAAATTATATCGACCTACCCCTCATCGGTGATTTACATCGGTAATGAACCCCCTGCGGTCGGAATACGGCTGTTATGAAATTCGGATGCAATATCTACTTTTTTTTTTTTTTTTTTTTTTTTTTCGTTCCTCCAGGCTGACCTGAAAACATTTAGGAAGCGTGTAATGTTAATGGCTAAAAATAGTGTAATCTAAGTGCACTTGAGTTCATGGCTGGAAAAGTTCGCAGTAATCTTCAGAGAATTGAGTCATAAGGGGCTTCTCGCCCAGTCATCGTGGTGGCGAAAATCTACAATATGTGCTCGCAATCTTTCATCAATGACTTGGTACTGGAAGGCAAATGCTTATTCAAAATATTGTCTTTATGCATTTTAAGTTTACGAGAGGGGCTCCACCAAACCATCTTATTCATCTCGTATCCAATCCTTGCTATCCAAAATCCTTTATAAAAATCCTTAATGTTCCATACGTTACTGATTTAGCCGAAACCAGATACGTATCCTTTCATAGTAAACTCCATAAACATTCTAATACACTAGTCTCTCAACTTGCTTCCTATTCTATTCCCGATAATCCACCGAGGCGTCTGAAAAGAAGATGGCCGAGAGACCTTATATAGAATTTTTTTTTCTTTAAGTGCTACTTGTAAGTGGTTCTTCACATGTTATTGACAAGTAATAATTTACTTATTGTACTTATATGTATACAGTTGTAAATATCAATAAATAGTTTAAAAAAAAAAAAAGTTTTCTAGTATTACTTGTAGTATCCATAATGGTATAAACCAGTGATGGGCAAACTACGGCCCGCGGGCCAAGTGCGGCCCTTCGGGCTAGTCAATCGGGCCCGCGACATGGTCACACACAATTATACATAAGACAAAATTTATTTTCTGCAAAGCTAGAATAGAATGATTGTTTTCTTCTCGTTGCGTTCCGGATCTTCTACCGTTGTACCATATAAGTTGAGTGTAATGAGATAAAGTAAAAAATAAAGTTTATTAGTTGTAAGACTTTGTTTTGTCCAATTTTTTTGGCCAGCCTGTATGTTTTTCTATTTCTTCTGGCCCTGTCCTTAAAAAGTTTGCCCATCTCTGGTATAGAAGGATCAAGACATTTTTTATTTCTACAATTTGTACGATAAGAAATAAATAAAAAGAAAAGAAAAAGAAGAAAAAAAGAAGTGAATGAAATTCAATAATATAAATAACATAAAAAAAAAAAAAAAAAAAATAAGAAGTCAAAAATATATTTATACTTTATTTATAATTTACACTCATCTAAGGGATCCACCGACCAGACTTGTCGATTTGTTGATAGACTTCGGAGCGCGACACTCCATACCACTTTTATCCATGAATCATAATTTCTATATTTTTTTTGTTTAAAATTATTTATTGATATTTACAACTGTATAACATACAACAACAAAAATTTAGGGATAATGATTATAATGAAATGTATATAACTTGTAAAGAAGTACTCACTAATAGCACTTCGATAAAACTTTTAGATTAGAAGATCTCTAGGCCATCTTCTTTTCAGACGGTGGGTTATCAGGAATCGAGTGTGAAGCAAGTTGTTGGACTAATGGATTCGAGTTGGAATGGAGTTTACTTTGAAAGGATAGGTATCTGGTTTGGGCTTAATCTGCAACATATGGAATATTAAGATCTTTATGGATAAGTTTATTGGTGACATAGAAAGGAGCCTTGAGGATTTTTCGAAGGATTTTGGATTTTAAGAATTGAAAGGTTTAGTGGAGCCCCAAAGCTGAACTCCGTATAGGTCTAGTAACTGTCATGTACCATAAATCAGTATTTTGTAATTTATTGGAAGATTAAAACGTTTGTCTAATAAATGTTGAAGTAGTCTATAACGACGGAAAGTTTCTTTTCGTTTTTGTCTTGTATGTAGCTACAGTATTTTTTTAATTTTATATATAAATAGCAAAAAAAAAAATTTTTTTATATACATTTATTGAAATTTACAACTATACAAATATGTACATCAAGTAAATGAGCTGATAACGATTACAATGACATGTAAAAACTTGAAAAGAACTACTCATCAGTAGCACTTCAATAAAATTCTACACTAGAAGATCTCTAGGCCATCTTCTTTTCAGACGCCTCGCCTCGGAGGATTGTCGGGAATGGAGTGGGAAGCAAGTTGAGAAACTAATGGAATTGACAAAGTAAGGGGTAGGGTTAAGGAGATGCTTATGGTTTATGAAAGGATAGGTATCTGGTTTGGGCTAACTCAGCAACAGATGGAACATTAAGGTCTTTATGGATAAGTTTATTTGTTTGTTTGAACATTGAGGCTTCAATAAACATATAATATGCACATCGATATTAAAAAAAATATTAATTGTTCCTGTTTAATATAAGAAAAAAAGTGACTGATTCAATTATTAATCAATAAAAAAAAAAAAAACTGACTAAATTTTTCGCTTCGATTGAACCGTGAAATTGACTGAAAGACCCTGTTCGATGAAAGGCCTCCTATTATTTATTTACATTGGAGAACAATGAACTAACGAAACCCCATTGTTGTAGTCGACGAGGAAGTTCTCTCCAAGATTCACGGGTTGCATTTTCACCCGATCTCATCTGCAACTAACAATGACAGCTACTGACATAACAGAGGCTCGTTGTGTAACTCAAGTCTAACTGCGCCTCTTCGTTCGCAGACAATGGCGGAGGGTCATACAGGAAGCAGTGATAAGGACACCAGCGCTGAAGGACGAGCGCCGGCACACATTAACAGAAAAATTAGTAAACAAAAAAATATAAAGGAACATTAACTACTATCATATCTTGCGTTTTAACTGATTTGATTGTGTTTAGGGTACTTAGCCTTTTTCTAAAACATTTTCTGTTTCCTCTTAACTCTAACCCGAACCACTCCCATCCAAATTTTGATTTAATATCCCGGTTCTTTTTTCATTCTCGTCTAGCAAAATTCGATTATTATCCTCATATTTTATAGGTTTTCACCTAATGAAAACATTCCGAATTATTAATACTTCGCTCACTAATAATAAACAGAAGTCAAAATGCAAAATAATCCTTCCTTCAATAGCCAGATCGAACTGATTGCCGATTAAAGAGAAGAGAAAAAATCAAAACGAGAGCGGTCGCTTATTGTACTTTGTGCAACACTGAGGACAATCAATGACCAAATATTTTCCATGCAGACAACTATCCCCCCCCCTACGAACTGTGGGAAATTACTGGCGGGAAATAGAGGAGTATCTCGAGGAATAGCTAAAGCCAATTTTCCGAGAAGAAAATGAATTTTCAGCATGCGAAACTAGTTTTCTAATAAAATATGGGGTGTTTAAAAAAAAAATAACCGTTTCTTAAACAAATATTTGTATTATTATTTCTTTGATATAAAATACAATTAATACTCAAAGTATAGTTCATTGTTATCTACCGTCATCGCCCATCTGCTAGCCAATTGCTCGATGCCACGCTGATACCATTCCTTGGGATGGCTGTCAAAGAACTCTTGGACAGCATTATAAAATTTTTCAACTTCCGCAAAATTATCAAATTTTTTCTCTTGAAGAAAATGGGCCATGGATCGAATCAAGTAGTAATCCGAAGGTGGGAGATCGGGACTATATGATGGATGAGGCAGGAGTTCAAACCCATGAAGTTCTGTAAACTTTTCTTTCGTTCGACTGCTGATTGTTGAGGAGTAAGTTCGTGAGGGACCAGTCTACAGGTCTTTTTCACCTTCCCCATGGAGAGAAGATGGCGACTAACAGTATCTTTCGACACACCACACTCCCTGGCAAGTTCACGAGTACTTGTGGACGGATTTGACTCAACAGCTTCCTTCAGAACCTCATCAATATCCATTAATAGCCGCCCGGAGCCCTTCTTCCTTTCCAACATCGTATCGTAGGACACTGTCATGTTTCTTGTTTGAAATATATAACTGAACTGAGGCTTTTTTTGAAGAAGTCCAGTGTTAGTGAACAAGCTTAGAGAATGCTCTAAAGGGATTATTAAGTATTGGTAAATAATAAATAGCATTAAGATATTTACAGACGTTTGAACTCTGGAATGATAAAACGGTCATTTTTTTTTTTTTATACGCCCTATTAATTCCAATTAATTCCAATAGAAGTGGCAATTAATTCATCGATCATTACAACTAAACCGATTTTCGACTCTACGCAGTTATTTAAAATCCTTCTTTGACTCGTTTTAAAAGTGATTTGACTTGCCCACTGCTTCACAACAACAACCGACTTGTGTTACTCGATAAAATAAATATTGAGTATGAATCACTGTTTGGCAAATTATGGACCATAAGAATTTTCTTCAATAGCGTGGTAAGATGCAAATAAGACGGCTAATTCGATTTCTTCTAGAGCCGAAGATAACGCCTCGCCCTACGCCCACGTTGCTATTTTCAGTTTTAATCAGACTCCCTTCGAAGGTTGTAATTATCTATAATGAGCGTGTGCCTACCGCATGCGGCTGTATCAGGTCCCGGATATAGTTTTTGCCAATATATTTAAATTCATTTAACGAACCTCTTCAGCTTTCTAGCCTCTGACTTCATATAGAAAGTGGAATGTCGCCCTTAGTGCTATTAGCACCTGCACCTTGCACCTGTAATTAATGGAACATAGATCGCATGCGATTGGTGGAGAGTTGAAGGCTGTCATGTCAACGAGTATCTTTTTGCATATGAAGTTTGAAAGTGCTTCAATATTATGTCTTGGAACATTTTATCGTATATCAAGGTCTACTCACTTAACAGTAATTGCTAGTTCGTTCCTCAACTCGGAATATTTTTCAACTTTACTTATTTTCTGTCTACTACAACATTTAAAGACAAGTGTTCAAAGCTCCCAATTAATTATAAAAGACTTATTTACATGATCTATAACAGAGATGGGCAAAGTTTTAAAGGGGAGGGCCGAAAAAATTGAACAAAACAAAGTTTTATAAGTGATAAACTTTATTTTTGACTTTATCTCATCAAAATCAACTTATATGGTACAATGGTAGAAAACTTGCAAAAAGCTACAAAAATGTATTATTTTTTAGAAGGGTACGAAGGCATATGTGACAGATGAAACTGTGACTGAGCTTCTAAAATTTGTTCGTAATCTGGTAGTGGATTAGAGTGGTTATGGAGCTTACTATGAAAGGATAGGTATCTGGTTTGGGCTAAATCAGCAACAAATGGGACATTAAGATCTTTGTGGATAAGTTTATTTGTAACAAAGTAAGGAGCATTCAGAATTTTTCGAAGGATTTTGGATTGTAAGGATTGGATACGGGAAGAATTAGAAGGTTTAGTTGAGCCACAAAGTTCAACTCTATATGCCCCAATAGGTCTGATAACTGTCATGTAAATGAGTCTTTTAGAGTAAATCAGAAGGTTCGAACGTTTGTCTTGTAAATGTTGAAGAAGTCGAAAACGGCGAGCAGTTTCATGTCGTTTTAGTCTTGTATGTGGATTCCAAGTAAGATGTTTGTCCAAGTGGAGTCCTTGGTAGCGGATCTGTTCAACGAGGATTAGTGGAATATCATTAAAGGATACTGTAGGGCAGGAAGACGTAGGTTTACGATGAAGGGTAAAGGTTATTTGGTGAGATTTGTTTGGATTGAGGCTTGAAGGGGTCATTGCTTACTGATAATACACATGTGTCTTAATTGGTGAGGACAGTGGGACGATGAGTTGGGATGTCAGCTGTGGAAAATATTTATCTGTTTTTTTAAACAAATTTTTGATTAGTTTCTAAACTATTTCATTATTCCTAATGATTCTTAAAATTTCAATTGTAGACTATTTCCAATACGATGTATTACTTTTAATTCTGAGTCTTGGTGGAATTAAGGGTTACTTTCATTTTTTATTAATTTTTATTTTGTTATATCCATTTATTGAAATTTACAACTGTACAAAAAATATACATGAAGTAAATGTATTGACAACGATCACAATATCATGTCAAAACTTGAAAAGAACTACTCATCACTAGCACTTTATTAAAAATTCTACACTAGAAGTTCTCTAGGCCATCTTCGTTACAGACGCCTCGGAGGATTATCGGGAATTGAGAGGGAAGAAAGTTGAGAAACAAACGGATTTGAGTGATTATGGAGCTTCCTATGAAAGGATAGTTATCTCGTGTTGGTTAAATCAGCAACATATGGAGCATTAAGATCTTTATGGATAAGTTTATTGGTCACAAAATAAGGAGCATTAAGGATTTTTCGAAGGACTTTCACTTTAATGGAGAAGTTGTAATTCTGCATATTATTATTGTACGGCCTTATTATGTTCCTGTAACCTTTCATTTTGTGATAATCTAGTTTCTCCCTATATTCACAATTATTGCAGTTTAGCTTATATTTTCTCCTTTTCTGAAAAGGGTTTACTTTGCCTTTTTTTAGTTTGTCCTTGTAGGTTCATTGTATAACTTTTTCTCTAAGACATTATTTATTCGGCGTGTTTTGAAAGCGGCTATCAGTTATCGCTATTTTCTAGTTGACATCTTCGTGGGCGTCCGCAGAAGTGTTAAGAAATCAGTTAGTTAGCAGGGAGTCGTAGCGTTGGTGTCTGGAGGATTGATAGCGCTGTGGTTGTTTCCTTGTATTCTCCCAGGTGTTCTTCAACCCTGCAAGAAGTTGAATAACTTAGGAAACCATTTACGTAAAATGTTCTGTCCGTAACAAAGATTGATCGCTTTGTAGCCGAAGAAGATTGTATTGTAATGACTTGCGTTATTTAAAATGAAAAATTGTATATATTTCCTGACGTAATCATCAGCTGTTATGATTTTGCTAAACATATGGTACATTAGTTTTTTTTGACATGGATATCGTCGCTCAAGCCGTTATAACAAATTACTCGAAAATTATAACATTACTGAAATCGAAAAATAGTTTTAAAAATTCAGATCAATCCTTACAATCCAAAATCCTTCGAAAAATCCTCAATGCTCTTTACTTTGTCACCAATAAAGTTATCTATAAAGATCTTAATGTTCCATATGTTGCTGATTTAGCCCACACCAGATACCTATCCTTTCATAGTAAGCTCCATAACCACTCAAATCCATTAGTTTCTCAACTTGCTTCCCACTCCATTCCTGACAATCCTCCGAGGCGTCTAAAACGAAGATGGCCTAGAGACCTTCTAATGTAGAATTTTTAATAAAGTGCTACTGATGAGTAGTTCTTTTCAAGTTTTGACATGTTACTGTGATCGTTGTCAATACATTTACTTGATGCATATATTTTGTACAGTTGTAAATTACAATAACTGTATTTAAAAAAAAAAAAAAAAAAAAAAAAAAAAAAAAAAAATCAGTAGAATATAGGGAAAATATAACAACCATAACCAATGGTTAACTCATTCAAAACATATATTCCACAAGAAGCTGAATTTTTAAAACGTTGTTTTCGATTCTTGTAATGTCTTTTTTGAGTAACTTGTTCTCACAGCTTAAGCGATGTATTCCCACTTGAGGAGATATGATGGTATAGAAGGATCAATACAATTAGAATTGATGTATTAATTTCCACCTATTTTGGAATTATTTTATTAAAAAAACTAGTTTCGAATGCTAAAAGTTCATATTCAGTTCTAAAACATAATAAATTTTCAACACATTAGTACTGTTACATGGATGATATACACAGTGTTCGGAAGATCGTTGTCCTAAGAGGTATTTCGGGTAGGGAGGTTCATTTTGAACCTATTTAAGGTCACCTACCTATACACCGACCTATATACTAGGTCACCTATATACAAAGTGTTACGATTTTTTTTTTTTTAATGAATTATTTTGAAAACCTAATATTTATGTCTTATAACTTCGTTGTTTACTGATATATCAACGCCATTTTTTCTGCTGTAATTACTTATACATTGTCCATGTAACATAAATAAGATTTGATGAAAAAACAAATACAAAAAAAACAAAAAAACGGGAGATCGTTAAATCTTGTTAAAGGCAAAAAAAAAAAAATAAGAATTTCAAGTTTAGGTGTAGTCTTAAAATAATTTGGATTTGACTGTTGCTCTTACTTTTTTTCTTCTTTTTTTTAACCTAAACTTAAAATTCTTATTTTATTTTATTTATTAATTTTTTTTTCCTTTACACAAGATTTAACGATCTCCCGTTATTTTTGTATTTGTTTTTTTTCATCAAATCTTTTTTATGTTACATGGACAATGTATTAGTAATTAAAGCAGAAAAAATGGCATTGATATATCAGTAAACACCGAAGTTATAAGGTCTAAATGTTTGGTTTTGACTAGTTTTTCAAAAACATTCATTAAAAAAAAAAAACCCGTAACACTTTGTATATAGGTAAGTGACCATGAATAGGTTCAAAATGAACCTCCCTGCCCAAGATGCCTCTTTGGACAACGATCTTCCGAACACCCTGTATACTAAAGGTTTCAAAAATGTAAGAAAAGAAATCAAATTCATTGGTACTCACCAGAGTTGATCTAACAGATATCTGAAATATACCCATAGTAGAAGGGGAAAGGCGAGGTAGGTTAAATTTAAACAATTTAACAAATTTAAATTTAACGTTTTAACCTACCTGGCCCTTCCCTTTCCACTATGGATATATTTCAGATATATGTTAGATCTCCTCAGGTGAGTATCAATATATTTGATATTTGATCATATATTTGATAACTTCAGTATATATATTCCTGTATATATAATATACAGAATATATAATTCCTATTTAGAACTGAAGATGAATGTTCAGCATTCGAGACTAGTTTTCTTATAAAATAATCCCAATAGAAGTGGCAATTAATTCATCAATCCTAATTGTATTGATCCTTCTATACCATCGTGGTGTACCTCAAGTGCTTTTGGTCATTGTTTAATATTTTAGTATGGAGGTTAGATATAGTCTCTTGACCCTATCTACCCCTTCTGTTGGAATGTTTTTGCAATATTGGGGGTTCTAGGGATTAAGAGATGTTTCCTGCATTATTCCCAAAGACACTGAAGGATACTTACCGGTTTGAGAACTATCAGGGTCATACGATTTTTGATGGCCGAATATAAAGTAAAAATATATTGAAACTATCTTTTATACTTATTATAATAACAACCTGTTCGAACCAAGTAAGAAAAATAAACAAAGAACAAGAACGCCCGGATGCTGTAGCTCACAGATTATGTAATAAGTTTCATCTGCCATCTCCGGCTGATTAAAAATAAACGTTGCTATCTCATAGCGGTTATCTGCTGCAAATAGTTTTCCTATTATAGGAACAGCGATCCTATCTCAGATTTTATGCAATCCGTTTTATAATCGATTTTTATTCCGTTTCCAGCTATCTCAGGAATTTACGACGTATTAATTCGCTCGCTATTCATCTCTAGTAGTGCATCATGCAACATCAAATGTTGGAATTTATACTGTAAGACTACGGTTATCTAATCTCCTGATTGTATGAATCGGAGATCTTTCTCTTCAAGTTATTTTATTTATTTAGATTTTAGCTTATTATTTTATTTTTAAAAATCAATTAATTGAAATTTACAACTGTACAAATATATACATCAAGTAAATGTGTTAATAACGATATTACAATAACATGTCAAAACTTGAAAAGAACTACTGATCATTAGCACTTTAATTAAAATTCTACACTAGAAGATCTTTAGGACAAACTTCTAAGATCTTTATACAAAGTCTTATGTTTTTTTTTAAATGATTTTATTCGTAAAAATAGCCAAAATCAAACATTTATGCCTTATAACTTCATTGTTTACTGATATATTAATGTTTTTGTTTGTTTTGTTTTTTTGTTTTTTTTTGCTGATACATTGTCCACGTAAAATAAAAAAGATTTGATACAAAAAAAAAATACAAAAAAAAACGACTATATATAATATATAATTTTGATTTGGCTTTTCTTTTTTTTTCTTTTTTTTTTGCAATAATAAGTAAGAACAACATCCAAATCCGAATTATTTTAAGACTAGACCTAAACTTGAAATTCTTGTTTTTTTTTTTTTTTTTTGTATTTGTTTTTTCATCAAATCTTATTTATGTTACATGGACAATGTATTAGTAATTACAGCAGAAAAATGGCGTTGATATATCGGTAAAACAACGAAGTTATAAGGCATAAATGTTTGGTTTTCAAATTAATTCATTAAAAAAAAAATCGTAACACTTTGTATATAGGTAGGTGACCTTAAATAGGTTCAAAATGAACCTAAACTTGAAGGTTTTAATTTTTTTTTTTTTTTTTTTTTTTTTTTTTTTTTTTTTTTTTTTTTTTTTTTTTTTTTTTTTTTTTTTTTTTTTTTTTTTTGCCTTAAACAAGATTTAACGTTCTCCCGTTTTTTTGTTTTTTTTTTGTATTCGTTTTTTCCATCAAATTTTTTTTATTTTACGTGGACAATGTATTAGTAATTACAGCAAAAAAAATGGCGTTGATAGATCAGTAAACACCGAAGTTATAAGGCATAAATGTTTGGTTTTAACCATTTATTTCAAAAACATTCTTAAAAAAAAAAACAAAAAAAAAAAAAAAACCCGTAAGACTTAGTATATAGATTACCTATTAATAACCTTAAATAGGTTCAAAATGAACCTCCTTGCCCGAGATACCTCTTTGGCCAACGATATTCCGAACACCCTCTATAATTGGAGGTTTATAGCAGAGAATCAAAATAGTGTTATCAGAAGATTGAACTCTCAAACTGAATTCACATATAAACCTTTTTGATTACAATTTTTTTACCTTTTGATAGCTATTACAAGCTGATATACCCAACCTGCCCCGACCTATCTCCCATTGCGACCAGAGCGGCGCTAGATTTACCAAGGCCCCCTCAAGGTTGGCCGGAGCCCACCAGCTGCCGTCAAAGGGAGCAGGTTTGCCTGCCCTGACTCACCCATTCACCAAACTCCTCTTTCGCTCATTCACCTCTACCAACATATATATTTATTTTTTCCTGGGTCGGTTCTCATCAGCAGTTGTATTACTTATTTAGTTTCGTTATCGAATAAAACTACTAATTTATAAGGTATTAGTTGACTGTGAAGTATTTAGAGATGTATGTATGCAGTCATTGATACACAGCAATTCAGAATAGTATTTTGATTTATAATGCCGACGTTTCGACTTGCATTGCAAGCCTTCATTGGGGCTAGAAGAAAAAACAAGCAAAAAGATATGACTAAATTGTAGAGAATAAACAAAAAACAAAAGTATGAAAAGAATAAATATATAAGAGTAAAGATAATAACATAAAGGCAATATCTAAAGGTAAAGAAGACAATACATAAAGGCTATTGAAATAAGATTAAAATTAAATGATATTAAAATGAGTGATAGTTAATTAAAAGTTAATGAGTAAATTCAAGAATATAATTGGTAAACATAAGAAATAAGTAGATAGAAAGTTGTCCTCATTATCTCAACAACTTTGTATCTACTCATTTTTTATGTTTACTAATTATATTCTTGAATTTACTCATTAACTTTTAATTAACTATCACTCATTTTAATCTCAATTCAATAGCCTTTAGGTATGGCCTTTATGTTACTGTCTTTACTCTTATACATTTATTCTTTTCGTACTTTTGTTTTTTGTTTATTCTCTACACTTTAGTCATATCTTTTTGCTTGTTTTCTTTTCTTCTAGCCCCGATGAAGGTTTGCAATGCAAGTCGAAACGTCGGCATTATTAATTAAAATATTATTTTGAATTGCTGTGTATCTATGACTGCCTACCCCAAAAATATATCTCTCTAAAAACTACTAATGAATCGCGAGGGCGGCGCGGGTCCATTGAGGGTTGCAGACCCGATCAGAAAAATATTGGGTTGTTTCACATGAAATGTCCGTTTTCAAGGTATAGGGATTTTAGTAAAAATACAATATGAAAACAATATAATTTTATTCGAAGTGTTTACCTTCTTTTTCTACACATTTTTCCCAACGTGACAACTTTTTTATCCCGGATTTGAAAAACTCTGAGCTTTGAAGTGAAACAAAATCTGAAAACGCACTTTTGATTCCAGCATCATTTGCAACAATTTTTCCTCTGCAGAAGTTGTCTAAATTCCTGAAAAGGTGATAATCTGTTGGAGACAAGTCGGGAGAATATGGTGGGTGTGGAAGAACTTCGTACCCCAGCTCTTTCAATTTATGCATGGTAAGTTTTGAAACGTGGGGTCTAGCGTTGTCGTGTAGGAGTATAGGGCCCTTCCGATTTACCAATCCAGGTTTTTTTTTTCAATAATTTTTCGTGCATTTGGCCAATTTCATTGCAGTAGGTTGTAGAGGTAATGGTCTTACCTCTAGGCAAAAAGGAATAATGTATGATTCCAGCCATGGACCACCATACTGTAACCATCATTTTTTTTCGGGTGCAAATTTGGTTTTGGCATTTGTCCTGGGCTTTCGTCGATGTCTAACCACTATTATTTAAAGGAACCAATATTTACTAAAGGAAAGGGTCGGTTTTTTGCCTAGCAAGCAACGAAACGCAGGTCTCAAGACGTTTCAATTGCTGTCGCTCAGTGAGATCGTGAGGTACCCATGTATCGAGCTTTTTCAACAACAGAGACTCGCAAAATCCTCTATGTATTTCAAATATTATAAAATCGGACATTTCATGTGAAACAACCCAATAGATGGAAACCCCTATTTACTAACACTGTTTGATTTTTCCTTAAGAAGGCGTACTTCAGTTAATTTTAAATGGTAACATGCGAGTATATTAGGATATTAATATATTAGTATATAGTATATAGTATATTAGTAACAAGATGACCAGGATACAGTCAAAAGAAACAAAAAAAAAACACGTGCATGTGAAAACTTTTGTGGAATGCCGAAGAAAACCTGTAGTTCAGTAAAATAAGGCTCCAAAAGGACGCTTTCGATAAAATACGTTTATTCTTTTATATAGTTATGTAAAACCAGTTTAAAAATAAATATTTCTATCTACTTGAATACAATGATTCAATGGAAAATTCAACGAAATGGAAAAAAATAACTCCTAAATCGGACCATTTTTCGCAGTTATCCGAAGTTTTCACCCGTGTTATAGCTAAAAAACCGATAATAGCCGCTATTTTGAGCTTTATTTTTTTTTATTTTTTTTTTTTCTGTGATTTTGGGCATGAAGCTGACGTCTGCCGTGGTAGCAAATTTCGGATTCAGCACCCCCAAAACTTAAATATCAGTTGATAATAAAAGTTCGGTAGTTTTTTCTTCGCCAAACCTTTATTTTACTGAACTACTGAAGGGCAGGTTGTTTAAATTAAATTATCTAGTGTCTAAATAGCGATAGTTCAAAAAAAAATATTAGATTTAATATAATCTGGGTGGGTCATAGAATGTGAGATTCATAAATAGTACGTTCAGAAGAATAAGAAAAATAATGTATATATATATATATATTTTTTTTTTAATTGAGAATATGAATCATTGTATTCAAGTCGAAAGAAATATATTTTTAGAACCTGTTTTACATAACTATGTGAAAGAATAAACGTAGGACATGTGTTAGCTCTTGTGAATGGAATTGTTCCCAGAAGTAATCTTCTAGCCGGATATTACTCCTTCAATGAAATGATTCAACATTCCGAGATCCAAATATGGAGATAATCAACACCATATTTTCGTAGTTAGAATTATGGTTTTTATAAATTATTTTTATTTTTTTTATTTATTTTTTTTTTATGGAAATATTTAAATTAAATGTATTTTTCTTCAGATAATTTTGATTTGTTACGACCTATTATAGAAATCAAGAATATTTAATTTAATTATCTTCGATTGATAAAAACCACTTCAAAAATTATGTTCCACCATTCTTTGATATGCAACAATAAACGTAAGTGTGTCAGAGTAACCTGTTCCTGGAACATATTGGAACTGATTATATCGTTCAGTTGATAAGCCTCTTGGAATTAATTTGATTGATCAAATGCCAGCTGATTCAGGTTTTGACTCATGTCTGTCGGCTTAGTAAAATAACTCAGAATTTGTAATGTATCATTGAGTTTGATAAGAAAATTTTCTTGCTATTATTTAAGACGTTAAGTTACTGAAGGGAGCGGGGTAGCGCAGTGGGCAAGGAACTAAACTCCTTTACTATCCTGACGCATGCGCAGCCTCTATAAAGTGGGTACCGCTAATTAGGGGGAAACCTGGCGATTTAGCGTAATGGCTGAATACATTACCTAGCTATATAACCGTTGGTCACAAAACAGTACATCCTCACCTAAGTACTGAACCCAAATCCATGAATGGGTTGTATTGTTTTTTAATTTAATTTAATTTTTTGTTTTTGTTACTTAATTAACTTGGAGTTATTATGGGAAATAATATATATAACTCGAATTATCCGAAACAAATTAAAGTATAATCAAAATATGTAATTGGTATTGAGCCTTCCTGTAAACATTCGAGGGGTAGGCCGAGTGGGTAAATGGGGAAAACCTGGTGGTTATGTGTGTTTATAAACCACACTATCTCCTTATATGATTCTTAATCTCTAAACAATACTAATTTACCAAGTATTTAACCCAAGACCCTCCATAGGATTTAGTGGTACAATTTTTTTTTTTAATAGGCAATTAACCATGTTCTTATATATTATTCATTTTGTTCTTATATTTTATTAGCTATAATTTTGTTTTTTTATTAGCAAGGTAATATATATATTTTTTTTAAATTATAATTGTATTCACAACTGTACACATTTGTTTACAACCAGTACGTAAATGTGAGGTTACATTGAAACAACAGACATGATCAGGGACAAGATAGTCCAGGACCCAGTGGTACAATCTCCAGAGGTAGTACTAAATTGTTAGGGATTAGGCTAAGAGATCCCTCATCCACCTCCTTTTCAGCCTCCGTTGAGTTATGTCAGGTATTTGTGTTGTTGCCATATTATGTATCTGTTTGTTAGTGTGTCCACGCAGTTTTTCATGAAAATATGGGTCTTAACTGTCGGAATACGTAAGTCTTCTGTATGTTGCGTATCGTTTGACACATAAGGAGGGGAATCTGTTCTGGAATTTAAATTGAAATGTTTGTATTTTTTTAATGTGTTTTTTTTGGCGGGTCCATAAATTCAACAAGATTCAAACGTCCAAATGGGTTTTAAAAAGTAACTGTAAACGTTAAGTTTTTGTTTAAAAGGTAGTTTCGAGCGTTTTTAAAGTATGGAGTATAGTAGTCGCAGTCTTAGCTGTAATATCTGTTTTTTCGTCTTGACATGTGGGCCCCATGTCAGTCTTCTATCAAGCGTAAGTCCTAATTATGTCACTTTTTCAGTTTGGTGTAAAAGTTGGTTGTAAATAAATGTAAACAGGCGGGCAGGTCTTACGTCGTGGTGTAAATGTAATATGAAGTGATTTGTCAGAATTCAGTTTTATTTTCCACTTCGTACACCAAGTTACTATGCACTTGTTGAAAAAAAAAAAAAAAAAGAGGCCCCTTGATTTGCTTTATTTGTTTTATGTTGTTTAAGAATAATGATGAACTATATTGCATATTTACTTCCTTCATTAGATGTAGGAATTGTATGAATGAATCCATTGTCAACAATATTACTCATTGCTCAGAGTTTGGTGTTGGAATCGAACCGTCAGGTTCGCTAAGCCTTTTGTTTATTATTATAATATTCCAGTCGATTTGTACTGACATGAGGGGTGTAGAGTGCATGAAAAATGCGATTATTTTCTACTTCAGGGCTTCGTTAAAGAGTAGTTAGAAGATAAACATACTATAAGTCCCCGCCCCTAGGATGTAAGCTAACGGTGGGGGAGAGGAGAAGATCCCATTTTTGGGTTTTTCTATTATATAATTTACTATAAAATTAATTCCGTACATACTTATCGAACTTCTGACATTCTGAATCTGCCTTCTTTTTTTTCTTTTTTTAATAAGGGATCGTGGAAGGAGCAAATGTTTGTCAAAGATTATTTGTTTGCAAAAATTATCGATTTTCAATAATGCATATCTCGAAAACCGGTGGAAGTTTCACAAATATGTATAGAACTAATTTTTTAGGAAGTTTAATTTGTTTTAATTTTTATTGGAAAAAATATATTTCTAGAGTATACCATTTTCGATATATAATCGAAAACCCCTAAAACGGGGCATTCTCCCCTTCCCTACAGTTAGCTCACCCCCCAGGGGCGGGGACTTTTAGTATGTTTATCTTCTAACTACTCCTAACAAAGCCCTGAGATAAAAATTAATCGCATATTTCATGCACTCTACTCTCCAAATATGTTTTTTTGACTAGACTATAAGGGTTGTAAGGCTTTGATGTAATGTTGTATCTGATCGTTTTTTAATTGAAAATAATTATTAAAAATATACAAGTCATCAATCTCTATTAAAAAAATATTTAATGTTGAAGAATTTTATATCATTATTTATTTATCTAATGAATATGAAAAAGTTTCTTTATGTTGTAAATTTGTGCTAAATGCCATGTTGTGGCGCCTTTTCGCCTCCTCAGCTTGGTTGATGTATGCGGCGGGTTGGGTAATTCAACCTTCGCAAATCCTTGCGTAATTAAATTTATAATTTATCTCTATACAATCATGTAACTGTATTGTCTATTTATATATTATAGGTTTATTTTAATTTAATATATATTTTTTTGTGTGTGTGTGATTGAAGAGTCATGTCTTTCGAAAAAAAATATGGAATCTTACTAATTGTGAGTACTTTTATATTTTTGTAAAATTTTGAAGCTTTTTTTATATAATAATTTTTAAATATTTTTGGCTTTGCTGAACCCCAAGAGATCAACGAGGCATTGATTAATACTGTAATTAATCTACTGACGTCAGGAATTGGTGAGCGGTGGGTGTTGGCAGGCCGGGGAATTACTCGCCAACGCGAAAAACTTTTTGAGACGTTATAATTAAGAACTCTCTCTATGGTCGTTAGTCTTTGTCCTGCTCTGGCTTCCCTGGCTAGCTAAAGGGGCAGAATGATTCGGGGAATGTTTAAAATCTTTTACAGAAAAAATAATTGCGATGAAACAGTCGGTCATTGATGTATCTAAATCATGGATGAGATGTAGTCCAGTCAATGAGTGCGTGAAATATGGGAAAAGTTTTGAGTTCATAGCTTCGTTAGGAGTAGTTAGAAGGTAAACAAACTAAAAGTCTACGCCCCTGGGGGTGAGCTAACGGTGGGGGGAGGAGAGAAGGTCCCATTTTTTTGTTTTTCGATTATATCTCGAACGGTGGACTCTAGGAAAATATTTTTAAATCAAAATTAAACCTTACTAAATTTCCTATAAAATTGATTTTATACATATTTGTCGAAATTCCAACGGTTTTCATGATATACGTTATTGAAAATAGGTTTCGAAAAAAAAAAAAAATTACGTCACTTTTTGTCAAACATTTGCTTCTAGTGCATTCCACAATCGTTTATCAAAAAAATGTCAAAGTCAAAGTTGTAGAACAATAAATTTACTTTAATTTCATATATGGGTTTCTGGTATTTGAGGCAAATGTTTGACAAAAAGTGAGCTAAACTTTATTTTAATCGATTTTTAATAACATATACGAGGTGTGATCAAAAAGTTCCAGGACTTTTTATATACTATGGGAATGCAATGTCTCACAGCGATGCGGTTGGCAGCATTGTATTGCCTGACTCAACAGGAAACACAGCTGTGTTTGCAGATCAATCATCATAACATCACTGAAAGTAACATTAGCACAGTTTGTTTGAGGTCAGTTTTATAGAGTTTGGCTATTTTATGGAAATGAATGTGAAAGAAGAGCTACGTGTTTGTGTGAAGTTTTGTATGAAACTGAACAAAACGTTTTCTGAAAAACAAGAGGCTTTGGTGTGAAACCTTTTTGATGTTTACAAGAGCGCAGCCGATCATGCTGCCATCAGTGGTTCAAGATGTTTAAAGATGGCCGAACATCCACAGATGACTCGTTCCGGACGCCCTTCAGCGTCAATCAATGATGACAATGTTGCTAAAGTGAACGCTCTCGTACGATCAGACCGTCGACTAACAATCCGTGAAATGGCAGAAGAGTGTAACATTTCATTTGGGTCATGTCAGGAAATTGTAACTGAAAAACTTCAGATGCGTCGTGTTGGCAGCAAGTTTGTGCCAAAACTGTTGACTGAAGACCAAAAACAACACCGAACTCATGTTTCTAAGAAACTTCTTCAAAAGGCAAATCACGACGAAAGCTTCTTGAAACATGTCATTACGGGAGACGAGACATGGGTTTTTTGTTACGATGTGGAAACAAAAGCCCAATCATCACAATGGACATCAAAAGGTTCTCCAAGACCCAAGAAAGCACGCCAAGTCAAATCAAATGTGAAGGTCATGCTTACGGTTTTCTTTGACTGTAAAGGTGTTGTCTACTATGAATTCCTTCCACAAGGTCAAACAATTAATCGTTTTGTTTATCTTGAAACCCTCAGAAAATTGCGTAATGCTGTGAGAAGAAAGAGACCTGAGCTGTGGCAAAGTGGTGATTGGGTCCTTCACCATGACAATGCTCCTGTTCACTCTGCATTAGTTATCCGTAACTTTTGTGTAAAAAACGCAATGACTGTCATTCCTCAGCCCCCCCCCTACTCACCTGACCTGGCTTTAGCCGACTTTTTTCTTTTCCCGAAGCTCAAGAGACACCTGAAAGGACGAAGATTTCAAACAGTTGACGAAATTAAAGAAAAAAACAACGGAACTGCTAAACACCTTTACAAAAGAAGAGTTTTCTGGGGCCTTTGATCAGTGGAAACACCGGTGGGAAAAGTGTGTAGCTTCCCAAGGGGAGTACTTCGAAGGAGACAAATTTGAATAACCTGTATGTTGTATGAATAAATGTATAAAAATTCAGTCCTGGAACTTTTTGATCACACCTCGTATCTCGAAAACCGATGAAAGTTCGACAAATATTTATAAAAACCAATTTTATTGGAAATCTAATTAGCTTTAATCTTGATCTGTAGTATATTTTTCTTGAGTCCAAAACGGTGGAGATATAATCGAAAAACCCAAAAATGGGACCTTCTTCCCTTCCCCCACCGTTAGCTCACCCCTCCACGGGTGAGATTTTTAGTATGTTTACCTGCTCCTTGCGAAGTTATGAAGTAAAAAATTATCGCATATTTTGTGCACTATACTATATGTTTATTAGTTGGACTAATAAGATGAAGTCCAATGATGTGTCGACTTTTTGTGATTAAAAAAAAGAAAAACAAAAGAAGTAACCGTTTTTGTTTCTCTATGGCTGAAAAAGAAAATGAAAACATTAAATAAAATTGGGACTCAATTAACCGACGTGGTTGGGATCGAGCTGGACATGAATATTCATGGTTAATCGGGACCCAAAGAAGTAAGGGAAATACTTGAGAAAAAAATAAGTAGCACAATTGACGTAATATGTATGCAATAATAATATACATAAGTAAAATTATTTCATATGTAAGTCAAAAAGTTTATGGCTTTGGAAAAAAACATTGCTATGTTTGATTCCAAAGCCTTTGATTCTGCCTTCGAGACATTGAAGTGCCTTCTCCAATCCTGCAAACCCTTCTTCATGAGAAATTGTTAATGACGATTCGTTTCCTATTTGACCGTCCACCACTTAAAACAATAGACTCCCTAATTCCTCTGAATTCTCCTTCACTTGTCGGATATTGCAGCCCGGTTGCCAAAGAGCTGCCTCTCACCGATGGACCTGACCGATGGACCCCCGAAGGCCGTCCAGGAAGGATCAAGAAACTTGGGGAAAAGGTGAAGTGAAGTGCTTTATCGGGCGACCTTCACGCCGCCACTCAAAGCGAACGAGCATTACCTAACGGCGTTTATATCTCTACCTCTATCTCTATGGAAGAGGGAGTGATTACTCTTCGATAGCAATCTTGCTCTCGATTCTGTTAGACCGCTAATAAAAATGTCATCTACAACGGTCTATAGATAGCAAATTATAGAACTGTCCAGAGTATATAATGTATGATAAGAGGAAATATCTACTCATTTCTTTTCCTTCTCACCCCTCCTCCCTTCTCTGCCTAGATGTGATCCAGGGTAGGTCTAGTATCCTGAAATCTGATGCTATCAGGAACTTTTTAGTATTCCATTTTATTGTTCTAAATACTTTTTAAGTTTTTTTTTTTTTTAATAAAATTTTTTAGGATGTTGTTTTTATTTAGTTGTTTTTTAATTGACTTCAAAAAGCAGGTTCTCAATACGGCTATAATTATTTTTTGTATGTTACGCGATTATTCTGTCAATTATGAATTGATTTTGATGATTCTTTTACTGATCGAGAGGTCATTCTTCAGACGTGTTTCTTTTAAAAATTTATTGTAATCAACTCAGAACGTTTTAAGAAAAAAAAAATTAATAAGAAATCACTTTTATATGACTTTTCATTATAAATATATAAACAAAAATACACTCACTACTAAAAATTGAAAAATAAAGTTAATTTTTAGAAAAAAACCAAAACCTACTTTAACATTAAACGTTCATGTACAATTTTGAACTAAAAATTTAAAAATAATGTTTTAGTTACTTCGATACAAAGAGAATCCTAATATAAAGGACAATCAATGAAATTATTGATACTTATATACCTATTCACAATATACGATCAGTTATTGTCTTGAAGTCGTTTTTTTTTTTTTTTTTTTTTTTTTTTTTTTTTTTTTTTTTTTTTTTTTTTTTTTTTTTTTTTAAAAAATTTATATTATCTTATATTTTTATTTTTAAATAGAATATTTTTATTTCAAAAATATTACAATCGGTCTCAGTTATGGACAATAAATTAAAGTAATAATAAACATAATGAAATTGTGATATAAAAATTGATAGATGTAGTAAAAAATGAAGATAAGTAATAATAATAATAAAGTTAAATAAATAGTTAAATTTAAAAAAAAACATCCATACATATTTGCCATCAGGGTAAAGATCGTTTCTTTCTCGCCTCAAGTTTGTGAGTGAACCATTCGGGGCTGGGTGAGGTATATCTTTCGAATATTCTGTTTGTTGCGGTGTTTATGGTACTTAGAGCTTTTTATTGTTTAATTCATAATTCGTTTTGGCCAATGACAATAAGTCCCTTCCAACCTAGAAGAATGTTTCCGATTCAGATGGCATTTCGTAATTTTGACATTTCAAACACAAGTAATGAAACAACCATATCGTCATTTTTTGTTTTTTCTATTTCATGTTTTTATTCTAGGTTCCCTAAAACTTGCAAAAGTTTCGAATTATGAGTTTGTATCATTATAAAGCGTACAACAATTAAAAACATTTTGTTTCCAGGAAAATAAACTCGTTGATACACACTTAAGGAGGCAAAACTGAAGAACTTTTAAAATATATCAGAACCCAAATTAGGCGGTTATTTAATTTTTCGTATTATCGTTTGTAGAACATATGATAAATTTTTAAAGAATTTCAGTTAAAATTTTTCTATTTTGATGAATTTGAAAAAAAAAAAAAAAAAAAAAAAAAAAAAAAAAAAAAAAATCTGCAGATGTATTGCTATTACTCAAGTGTTTTTTTCTGTATGCATAACTTTGAATTTTGATGTAGAACACGTTATTTTCAATTCAAGTCCCCTTGGAAGGGTGCATTTGTATATAATAGCCGTCTTTCCCAGGGCATTCAGGTCTGGGATGCTTCCTCCCTTCCTAGGGCCGCCAGGTGTTCTGCATCGCTGGCCACACCTGCTTCATGGCCCTCCTTCTTAAATTGGGTAGTACCCGTCATTTCATTTGGTCCTTCTCCTTTCACTGCTACACTTGGAACTCGATTATTCGACCTATTTGGCTCGGATAAGCAGATCATCGGATAATCGGGACTCCCAAAAAGTCAGGGAAGGTTGGAGACTAATAGACTCGAGTGGGTGGGTGTGGAGTTTACTAGTAAAGGATAGGTATCTGGTTTGGGCTAAATCAGCAACATATGGAACATTAAGGTCTTTATGGATAAGTTTATTGATGACAAAGTAAGGAGCCTTGAGGATTTTTCGAAGGATTTTGGATTGTAAGGATTGGATACGAGATGAATTGGATGGTTTAGTGGAGCCCCAAAGGTCAACTCCGTACGTCTAAATTGGTCTAATCACAGTCATGTATATGAGTCTTTTGTAATTAATTGGGAGCTTTGATCGTTTGTCTAGTAAATGTTGAAGTAGTCTGTAACGACGAGCAGTTTCTTATTTTTTAAGTCTGGTAAACGTGTATCTATTTCGTATATTAATAGTACTTATTATGTTTACAATAATAATGTACTTGAGCAACGTTATTAAATAGGTAAATCAAAAATTTTATGGTTTGAAAAAAAATCGTTAATTTTCTTTTGTTTAATTACCGACATACTCTCTGCTACTGCACTCTATCTCTTCGTTGCCTAAATACCATCAAATCCAATGTTGTTTTAGTTCTGCCTCCCAGATATTGAAGTGCCTTTTCCAACCAAGTAATATTTCTTCATGAGAAATTGTTTATGACGATTAGTTTCCTAGTAGACAGATCGAGTCACGAGTGTATTGTACATATATATTTTAACACCTAGCAAGTGTCGTGCTGATAGTATGAAAGTCGTGATGTAAGTAAATGAAAGTGTTAACAATTTTATGTCCGTATTATTACCTGTTGATTACTAGCATTTATAGTTCATTGTTAAATCTTTATGGCTTGGTAATTTCTATGCCTTGCGCTGCTTTCACTTTTCTAATTTTTATTTCTTATTTATTTTTTTATTTATTTAGTAGCAATATATCTATATATTTTTTCTTTGTTATACGGCTTCTTATGAGAATATGAGAACATCTTCACACAAAATATACGAAAAAGACGATCAACAGTTAAAAAAGAAGTCTTCGAGCCGACCTGAGACGGAAAAGCGTGTAATGTAACAATGGATACAGGATAGATCGTTCAATTCGAACGGAACGAATCTTACCGTACGTGTTAGCCTACTTCCGTTACTCAGCAAACTTCCGCCTCACATTGAAAATATGTATTTTTCATAACTCTGCGTGACAACAACTATAAAGGCAACATTTTAAAGGAAAGTTTTCTAGGTACTAATATCAAAGGACTGCTCCACCTAATCGGTACGACAATCAGCTACGATATGGATTCCGACGAGTTTATCGATAGTTGTTTCCTATAACCTCACATGTAAACATACATTTTTACAGTTTCAACTTATATTGTATTGTTTAGTCTGTTTTATTAATATTTGTCTTTTCAAATGTTAGAAGGTTTAACAAAACTTAACAATATGAATTTCAAAAAAGATTTTGTTTCCTTATTTCCTCTTTCCAATAAAATAAACCAACGATACCTCACATGGATAGGTAGAAATGCCTTCCTCTGTAAAAACACTCATCTGTCTATAAAATTCAACTCAAAAAGTGGTATTCTTCAACATCATCTGTATTCAGAAGCTAACGGCAAAATTGAGGTCTGTGTTCATTATCATTGGGTTTTAAACCTTACATTGAAAATTTAATAAAATAAATCCTAAATAATAAATATAATAAAATAAAATACTTTGATCTGGAGTCGCTTTATTGACAATTTTCTTTTATTTTCTATTAAACAATAAATTTCTTCTTTGCTTTTTATTCCAATGAAAGTTTATTATGTTTAAAATACATATTTTCTTAATGCGGTTATCATAATGTCTTATTAACACAAGTAACTGATTTGTATTCCAAATGAGAACACCATGTTTTTCCGGTTTTATAACCAATTTCTCAATGAAATCGATACAGAATCATTAATTTGATCATACTATATGGAAGCTGGTTAAATTTTCAAGTTTTTGTGAGATTTGCGGATATTTTTTTCGAAAAACGGTGAGCGTTGAAGTATTATAAGACATTGTAACTTCCCTAAATAATGTGAAGATCAAACTGTTCTTTAGGTCCCAAGTTTGTAAAATTCAAGATTACATGTACTCTTATAGGAAATGTAATGCTAAATCCATAAATCCATCAACAATGAAAAATATTTTTAAACAATGGAGATATTACAGCTTTTATCGTAAAAAACAAAACAACAACATTGTTTCCTCAAAAAAGGCTATGATTTATAGTATATCTGCAACGGATTGGAAAAGAAAGGTGAGGTCTGCGGCATTTTTCTACATATTTGATCTAGTTTCACCCATTTTTTTTTTACACACTAAGAGGTACTCACCCTGTATATTTATATTTTGTTATTTTCCCTTTATACGAGAAAATTTAGGTGTCTATATTGTGTAAATGGATTCTTTGCCATTTATATAACTTGTTGCCCTAAAGTGAGATAGATTATAATATTAATTCAATAAAACATTTCGGTTTAAAAAAAAAAATATGAGAAAGTATATGAGAAGTTTGACGTTTTCTTATTTCGAAATCTCTGTTGTGAGAAAATATAAAAGTTAACAACATAACTTTCAACATAGATTAATGTTTTATGCATTTATATATTATTCTTTCCAGTTCCCTAACGTGAAACATTTTATCTGGAGTTAACACTACTTCTGATTTAGTATTATATTAATTCAACATTTATTTAGTGTTTTCTATTATGATATTATCTTATACCCGATTTAAAATACATGAAACTGCTTGTCGTTTCCGACAATATTTACTATAGAAGCGTTCAAAGTTCTCCATAAATTACAATATACTTATTTACATGACAGTAATTAGACCTATTTAGACATACGAGCTTTGGGGCTCCACTAAACCTTCCAATACTTCTAATAGCCAATCCTTACAATCCAATATCCTTCGTAATATCCTCAATGCTCTTTATTATGTCATAAACAAACGTATCCGTAAAGATTTTAATGTTCCCATATGTTGCTGATATAGCCCTAACCAGATACTTATTCTTTCATAGTAAACTTCATATTCTCTCGAATCTTCTAGACTCTCAACTTGCCACACACTCCTGATAATCCTCCGAGGCGTCTAAAAACAAGATGGCCAAGAGACCTTCTAATGTAGAACTTTTATTGAAATGCTACTAGTTAGTGGATCTTTACATACAATTAACTTATCATTTTAATCATTTTCCTCACATTTTCTTGTGTTATATAATGTATACAGTATTTATAAACAGTATAATTTACATATGTATTTTCAGACAGATGTTGAGATTAGTTTGAACATGGATTTTGAGTTTCTTTCTAAGTGAAAGAGAATAAACTTCTTCATGGAAAAATAGCGCTTAAAACATCGAAATAAATCGAAAGAATGTAACAATCGATATAAAGGTGTGTTTCGATGTTGATGCAGTTTTCTGGTCTAGTATTCTCTTAGTAGCTAGTGCTTAGACCTCTCACCCTGTGGACATGTTGGAGCAGAAATTATTACCGAATGCGAAATCAGGCCGATGTGTTTTCGTTGTCCGTCATTTCTGAAAAATTGCCCTTTCGCAATCCCACCGCTTCACTAATGTTCTTCGAAAACATAAACACGCCTTAGATTGCTCTTGTACTTCAGATTGCTATGAATATTTTGTTTATTACTTCGCCCTTAAGGACTTGCACGGATTCTTTTGTATTATGAAATAAACAACAAAGCTGTAATTTAATGTTGTCACTTATAACAGCCTGAGGATGTCAGGTCAGTACAAACAGCGATTTCTTCACTGGTTACGTGACAATAAAATTACAAGTAATACAGCTGTAGCGATTTTGTTTTGTTTTTTTCTAAATTAGGTACCCCACCCCTCCCTAATATGTTACATTTATTTCAAGGACAGTATCTGTGATTCAAAAACGTTTTATAACTTAATAATTTATATTTTTCCTTTAATCAACAATGGTTTTTTTATCAAGTAAAATTTACAACTGTATATATGTGATTAATCAACTAAGTAAGTGTGATAACAATGTTCATAATAACATGTTAATTCTTTATGAAGCAACTACCCATTGGTAGCACTTCAATATTAGGGCCATTCCATTTTTTTTTCTATATACCAATTTATTGA
The DNA here is from genome assembly GCA_003667255.2 of Euschistus heros. NCBI lineage: Eukaryota > Metazoa > Arthropoda > Insecta > Hemiptera > Pentatomidae > Euschistus > Euschistus heros. The sequence continues at coordinate 2,467,159 of RCWM02000146.1, forward strand.
AATTTACAACTTTATAAATATATACATTAAGTAAATGTATTATAACGATTATAATAACATGTTAAAACTTGAAAAGAACTACTCATCAGTAGCACTTCAATAAAAATTCTACATTAGAAGATCTCTAGGTCATCTTCTTTTTAGACGCCTCGGAGGATTATCGGGAATGGTGTGGGAAGCAAGTTGAGAAATAGTGGATTTGAGTGGTTATGAAAGGATTTGTATCTGGTTTGGGTTGAATCAGCAACATTTGAAACATTAAGATATTAATGGATAAGTTTATTGGTAGCAAAGTAAGGGCCAGTTAGGATTTTTCGAAGGATTTTGGATTGTAAGAATTGGATTCGAAATGAATTAAATGGTTTAGTAGAGCCCCAAAGCTCAAATCCGTACGTCCAAATAGGTCTAATCACAGTCATGTAAATAAGTCTTTTGTAATGAATTGGGAGCTTTGATAGTTTGTCTAGTGTCATTCCATTTAAAATGATTTAGAAGTGGTTTCTTGACTATTTTTATAAATTATGAATCTTTCCTGGTTGTTTTCCCTATGTGTCAAGACTTAAAAACCAATATTTTAAAAAATTGTGGCTTTTGTTTGTTTTGCTGCATACGCCTAATATTGCGATTATAAGGGTTTACTAGAGCATTAATAACATAGAATGTATCTGAGTCATCGTCCTTCTCCTCACAAGTGTGGTTCGGTGGCCCTGAAGAAGACCTGCAACGCAGGTCGAAACGTTGGCACGTATTAAAGAATTCCTTCTTAAACGTGGTGTTACTTTGACTGCATCCCTGATTATCTTCTTCTCCTTTGAATGTATCTGTCTTGGAAGGATGAATCAAAAACCATCTTGTTTATGATTTTTCTAGAAAAAAATAAAGGCTTAGTAGTTTATTTACCTGACTTTTTTTATTATATTTAAAAAATCACAAGACAAGTTGAATGTAAAATCCATCGAAATTTTACTATTTGTTTTTGTTTTTAAATTTTTTTTTTTTTTTTTTTTTTTTTTTTTTAAGCAGAAAAGAAGTTAAATGCGATCTGGTATATTTTTTATTTGTTGATATATGTTGTTGGCATAACCACAAATAACATCAATATTAATATAAAAATCCTAATTTTTTTTTATAAATTTTTAAAAAATCATATTTTTTAAAAGTCATAAAAATTTTAAGGTTTTCTACGGATCTTGAATTGTATGGATTGGATACAAGATGTGAAGCCCCAAAGCTCAACTCCAAATGTACATATAGGTCTAATTACTGTCATTTTAATAAGTTTGTTTTAATTAATTGACAAAGGTTTAAACTTTTGTCTAGTAAATGTTGTGAAGGAGTTGAAAACGATGGGCTTACGCATTAGTCTTGTATGTGAATTATTACTCTAATTTACTTTTTCATTGTCTTCCTATTAGCACACTCTCGAATTTTGTATAGGTTTTTTTAGTTTTAATAATGTTTTTGATTAATTAACAGTGATTAATGAGAAGTTCCTTGGGGCGAGGGTCTGAAAGCGATCTTGATTTCGATTTCCTCTTGTGCAGTTTTAAATTTATTTCATTCTGGGCCATCATCAACTGTTTTTTAATAAATATTTTGTATACCTGTAACTTTTCTAATATTGGTTTTATGCTATAATGCTTGTTAATTTTTCCTTCCTAAAAATATACTCTGTTAAATAAATAATTAGTAGAAGATAACAATTTTTAAACTTCTTTAGCAGTTTATTTTTTACTGGGTTTTAAATTTTTGTTCTTTTTTGTTTTAGGTACTGCTCTTATTTTACTATTCAGAAACAACATTACGTGAGTTGCCTTAGATTAAGAATTTTATATTTTTAATTACTTTATTTAAAATAAATTTTAGATTTATTGATGTTAAATAATTGAAATTTTGTGGATTTGTTTATAAATGGAAATTAAATATAATATCGTAATGTTAATATTGATTAAGAAAAACTTTATAGCGCTTTATCAAATATATGTTGAATCGAACATAAGTTTAAATTCTGATTACCTGCGACTTTGATTTTATTTTATAAAAAATTGTTTCAGAACTTAAATTATTTGAATAAAAGATTTATTATATAATTTTTGAGTATAATTACATCCAATCATTGGTGTATTAATAATTTGGGAGTTTGTTTTTGAAAAAGAAAGAAAGACAATCTTTATTTAGTTATTTTAATATCCTCTACCTTATAGCTTCTTATTGCTATTTTTATAATTATATTTCTACTAAATAATCTTTCAGATAAATGATTTAAAAATTAATTAATTAATTTTAATAATGAATTAGGGGGTCATCTGTGGGGTAGTGGTTAGCATAGCAACCTACTAAACCCAAGATCACGGGTTCGCAACCCGGCAGATGACCTTAGGATTTTTTAAAGGGAGTAAAAAATCCTTAGCTATGCCGTCCTTCGGAAGGGACGTTAAATGGGGGTCCCGAGCCTGTGCGATGTCAGGTACTCGTTAAAGATCCCTATCCTAATTATACCTGGATAGGCAAAATTTAGGACTCCCACCGTAGCATCGTCCGATTAGCCATTGCAGCATAAAGTGACGTTAAACGAAATAAACAAACAAAACAATAATGAATTAGATGAAAATACAAATAAATAAAATAGTATTCATCCATTCATGAATATCAGAACATGTAAATGCTCCAATTATGCATTGCAAAAATTTTCACTTAACACATTTATGATCTTAGGCATCGGTATAACAAGAATACCTTATCTTTTCATTGCTTGTTCAAAATTTAAATTTTGTGTCCTTGGAGTAGTTGACGGATGGTATGAGATGATAATACCTAAAATTCCAATGAAATGTATAATTGGCATTTCAGATAATATTTGGTATTTGTGCAATTCGCCTGGTATTTTATCTCCTTCTGAAGTAATAGTTTCGATAGCTGCGATGTCTCTTCGCTTCGACCGTTGAGAATTTATTTCGTTGCACTTGTGAAGGACATGTTATTTCTCCCGTTGTTATTACGTTGGTAGTTTTCGTTTGTGTGACGATAGAATTTTGCATTGGTAATTTGTAAATTTGCTTTCACAACCAATATTTGTCTACGTAGATATTCCGTAGTGCATCGGGTCCCACCTGAGGCAATAGAATTTCGAATCCGAATGAGATCTTTCTATCTGGCTTTATTTATCCCTAGTAAAAATAATAACACATATTATTAGATGGAATTAGAAATTTAATCCAATAATTTTCCTTACTTTGTCACAAATGAACTGATCCACAATGACCTTAATATCCCATATGTTGCTGATTTGGCACGAACCAGATACCTCTCCTTTCATGATAAACTGACTGCTCTTCCAAATCCATTTGTAGCACAATTTGCTTCCCATTCCAATCCTCCGAGGCGCCTGAAAAGAAGATGGCCTCGTGATCTTCTTCTGTAAATATTCATTAGAGTACTACCAATGGGTAGTTCCTCTAAAAGTTTTATTCATGTCATTATATCTCATATAAACCGCATATTTACTAGATGTGTTTTCTAATACAGTTGTAAATTTCTAATAATAAAAGAATTAAAAAAAAAAATCCAATAATTTATTAAATGATTTATTCTTTTATTTATTTATTTTTTATTCATTTTACAATTTTTATTTAATAAATTTTGAAAAACACTGTAATCCTATGCATACCCATTTATGCAGGAGGGTTAAACTGGGGCATAAACCAAATAGTTAGTTCATCTAATTAATGTTTTTTGTTATTTTACTGGATTATCAGGTATTGCTTGAAATACAGGTACAATCGTTCTGATTGCATATGTTAATTGTATGTGTAACAAAAAAAAAAATTGAGGGAAAAACAAAAAAGAAAAAAAAAAAACCTAAAAATCATTTTACTAAATCGTCTACTTTTTAAATATCTCGAAAATTCACAATGAATAAGATAAATAAAAAAAGAAATACTGTTTTTAGGTAAGAATTATTTTCTGTTGTTCTCATTATTATAATTTTCTATAGATAATTTATTTTCTATATCAAAAATACCAATTAATTTTGTTTATTATGTGAAGTAAACATTTAAAACTATCCTCCTTTTTTAAAAATTTATTTGAATGCTTGTCAATTTTTTTCAAAGGCAATTTGATTGTGGCTTATTGTGCTCGGAAGATCGTTGGCCAAAAACGTATATCCGGTAGGAAGTTTCATTTTGAACGTATTTAAGGTCACTTACCTATATACAAAGTCTTTTATGGGTTTTTTTATGATTTTTGTTTTTTTAAATGGCCAAAACCTAACATTTATGCCTTATAACTTCATTGTTTACAGATATATCGGCGCCACTTTTTTTTTCTTTTTTTTTTTTTTTTTTTTTTTTTTTTTTTTTTTTTTTTTTTTTGTAATTACTAATACAGGGTCCAAGTAAAATAAAAAAGATCTGATGCAAAAAACAAATACAAAAAAAACAAAAAACGGGAGTCGTTAAATCTTGTTAAAGGCAACAAAAAAAAATTAAGAACTTCAAGTTTAGGTTTAATAAAAAAGAGTAAGCGCAACAGCCAAATTCAAATTATTTTAAGACTAGACCAAAACTTGAAGTTCTTAATTTTTTTTTATTTTTTTTTTTACAATCTTCCGTTTTTTTTACATGGACAATGTATTAGTAATTAAAAAAAAAAAAAAAAAAAAAAAAAGATGGCATTGATATATCAGTAAACAACGAAGTTATAAGGCATAAATGTTTGGTTTTGGCCATTTTTTCAAAAAAATTCATAAAAGAAAACCGTAAGACTTTGTATATAGGTTAGTGACCTTAAATAGGTTCAAAATGAATGAACCTCGATGTACCTCTAAGCTAGGGTTGGGCAATAGTCGATGGTTAGCACTATCGATAGGCCGATACTATCGGTTATGAACTATCGATTGCTATCGATAGTTTTTCGATAGTTGCTTCCTTTTTTTTCTAAAGCTATTCAATAAAAAATTTCAACTAATTTAATTAAATTCAATTATCTACTTATTATTTGAAATTTGCATGATTATAAATTATAAGATTATATCATAAAGATGAGAGAAAAAAACTAATTTATTTGAATTTTAAAAAAGTATTTACAATTTACATGGTTACAATAATAATGAACAAATCAAATCTTCAGAAAAAAAAAATAACGAAATAGTTAATTCCAAGAGTCAAGTGTGAAACTTCTTGAGCCATATATTTCCTGAAAGAAAAACAAGCATTTCTGCTTTCCTTTGGCTTATGGTAATCATCAGTGAACCCTTGAGCTCTAGGAATTCCGAATTCAATTTCAAAAGAACTCGACACTGAACAGAGACAGGTCAGTATAATTCCGAGAGTTTCAAATCGAGGGTAAAAAAGAAGTATCGATAGTGACCATCGATAGGCATAACCTATCGATATATCGATAGTAACTATCGACTATCGTCCAACCCTACTCTAAGCTTTGAACTGAGAACACCGTGTAGATTTATGAATAATTAACTTTTTACTATTTCTAATAAAAAGATATCCGTCTCTTGGGTTCAACTCACTTCCTGACTCAAAGCCATGAAAGTACCATTTAGACATTTCGTCGGCGTATCCGATGACATCTTCAGGTTCGGGTTGTGAATAATAAATTCCCGGTAGTTCCTCCACCGGGACTGGGGACTCAACACCTTTCACCTGTGATGCAAATGGGTACTTGATACTTGTATCAGCTCGGCACAGCCTTTTAGATTTATGCCCCGCTCTCAGTTGAATATACTACTTCCTACTATTTCACAGCTGTTAATTTCCCCTACTCTAAGGCTGACTATAATTATGGAGTCACGTATTTTCTGTAACAAAAACAAAGAGAGAAAGAGATATTGTTACGCTGTCATAGTTACGTTACTTTAGGTATTTGAAGTCATATTGGCGAACTATCAGGTTGTTAGAAAGTTAGTTATGTGTACACCTTCTTGAAGTGGTATTCTAGAAATTCTGAGAGTTGATTACAAGTTGTAAGAACTCGTTGTAATAAGTATTTATGTCCCTTATTTTGCTTATTACTTCTGTATACCTAACTCCCTTCAGCACAACATCCTTCAAACGCTCCTTTATTTCCTGAGCTACCAACTTCTGGAAAATATTTACCTTCCAAAATTCGCCATCCCTCCACTCATAATAACTTTTAAATCCCGACATTTCCTTTACTTGTTAGGTATGCAATCAAACAGTCATTGTGAAGAGGAAAATATTTTTTTAAAAATGAAATATGTATATTCACAATATAATTTTGATATTGTTTAGTTTTATTTTTGTACTGTTGCACTATTATTTTTTTTCTCCCTTATGTTTTGTTTTCTTACCTTATTTTTAATTATTAACCTTAACCTTAATTCTTATGCAGGTCCATGCCTGCTCACTCCGTACCCATCGCCCGCACTTCCTCAATCCTGTCAGTCAGTGTCCAGCCTTGAAGGATACTCCCCATTTTTACAATGTTCAAACTCTAGTACCGTGTGGTTATTAAATTATTTTGTAAAGAGGGTCTTCTTACTCCTGCGCAAATAAGAGCGCTTGCATTGTGTCTACGGGCAGTACTCCCCCTTGTATTCCACAGTAAAAGAATGGGCAAAATTATTTAAGAACGTCCAGAAGATGAACCGGGTCCCGGTCGCCCATTGGAAGCTGTCACTTCTGAAACAATCCAATTTGTGGAATCTGAATTGCTGTCTGACTGCTGTGACTGAAATCCAAGGTTGGGGCTTTCAAAAACAAGTGTTTTGAGGATCATCAAAGAACATTTGCATATGAACAAGTGCAAGATGGGTTCCAAAAATTCATTCAGCTGCTCAGAAACAGGAACGAGTTAACTGCTGCAATGAATTTTTACGCGTTTTTCCAAACAGGAGTGGAAGAGTATTTTTTTAACAATGAAGAAAATTATTTTTTCGTGGTATAGAAAGCGTTGTATTACGTGTGTTGAACTTAAAGGAGAATATATTGAAATACAGTAAGACCAGTTTTTTTCTTTCACCTTTCCTTCTATTTCAGGCCGGAAACTTTTGGACCTAACTATGTAATTTGTTTTTCGTGTAATATTTATAATATGTAATTTTACTTTATACCGTAATTTAATTTTAATAATTTGATTGTATTATGTCCTTAATTTTATATACGGCTGCTAGACCGCCATTATATTGTCCATTATAATTATTCTTAAGGGGCAATGGCCCCAGAATAAAATTTATTTTCATTTCATTTCATATTCCAATAGAAGTGGATAAATCAAGAATCATCAATTCTGATTGTGTACTGTACTTAACTTTATAACTAGGTTCTCTTGCTAATAACAGGCAAAGATTGCAAAAAATTCTAGACTATTTTTTTTCTTTTTTTAATTTTTTGCATAGAAGAGATTGTGAACAACAAAATAAAAATCCAAGGACGCATACTATAGGCTAATACGCTAAGAGAGTATATATCCGTGTTTTACGTCAGTTAAAAATTCCTCCGCTAATCGGCTGGTGATTGTTACAAGATTTATTTCGTGACAAATGGCTCTTATCTCAGCTTAGGCTCAAGGGTAAACGCGCTAGTTGATAGCGTACTTACGGCTCTAGAGTCTAAATGATAATAGAAATATACTCAGTAGTCTTCAACGGAAAAAATACTGTATTTTTTCTGTTTAATCTTCTTCAGTTTCTGATTTAGCCGAAACCAGATATCTATCCTTCCGTAGTAAGCTCCATAACCACTCCAATCCACTAGTCTCCTAACGCTCCCCCCTCCATTCCCGATAATCCTGCGAGGCGTCTGAAAAAAAGATGGCCTAGAGACCTTCTAGTGTGAATTTTTTATTGAAGTGCTACTAGTACTACACAAACGTTCAAAGCTTCCAATAAATTACAAGAGACTCATTTACATGACTGTTATTAGACCTATTTGGACATACGGAGTTGAGCTCTGGGGCTCCACTAAACCATCCAATTCATCTCGTATCCAATCTTTACAATCCAAAATCCTTCGAAAACTCCTCAATGCACCTTACTTTGTCACCAATAAACTTATCCATAAAGATCTTAATGTTACATATGTTGCAGATTTAGCCCAAACCAGATATCTGTCGTTTCATAGTAAGCTCCATAACCACTCAAATCCCCTAATTTCTCAACTTGCTTCCCACACTATTCCTGATAATCCTCCGACGCGTCTGAAAAGAAGATGGCCCAGAGACCTTCTAGTGTAGAATGTTTATTAAAGTGCTACTGATGGGTAGTACTTTTTATGTTTTGTCACGTTATTCTTATAGTTAACAGCACATTTACTTGATGTATATATTTCGTACAGTTGTAAATTTCAAAAAATTGTTATTAAAATATATATATATATATATATATATATATATATATATATATATATATATATATATAATCTCTGTAGTTAAGTGCTGATGTTTTGAATTTTTTTTTATGTTATCAGAACTGAATGTTTAACATTCGGAACTAGTTTTCAAATAAAAAAATTCCCTTAGAAGTGGCAAAAAATCCAATGTATCAATTCTATTAATAAATACTTCTTGTGAATTAACTGCATTAATAATATAATGACTTGACAAAAACTTGTTGAGAAATAACCCGTTGACTTTAATCGTATAAAGAATAAAAATTCCTTTCAGAAACTGAACATTATTTTAATAGAACAATGGAAGATAGGTATGTGTTTTTTACTTTTGTTTTGTAGTTGCTTCCACTTTTCATAGCAAATTACAGCTTGCTTTGAAAAATCGCATTCCAGTGCACAGTATGGGAGTTAGGAACCTTGAGAATTGCTTTTTTAGCTGAGTTTCCTTTACCGTAACCAAAGGTTATGTCTTCACTTATTATTTATTTTTTTTAACTTGTAGCTTATTAGAATTCTGTAAACACAAAATTGTGAAATACCGAAGCGAAATTGTTAAGAAAATTGAAAATATTAAAGCTTAATTAATTTTTGTATAATAATTAATTTTGAAATCCACACCTATCTTTTATACTCTGGCAACAAGCAGATTTGAGGATGGTGTGACAGATAACAGGCATGTCAGACGCTGAGACAGTTCAGGGACCCAGCGGTACTTACTGCTAACATGATATTTAATTAATTTTAACCTAGTAGATCCCTCAACCAACTCCTTTTTAGCTTTCTTTCAGTATTTTCTGGTATTTTTCTCGAGGCAATTGATATTTCCGTAGAGTTTGTCTTGAAATCTTTTGTATAAAGTCTGGATGTTATGTTGTCCCATTGGTTTGTATAAGTATATTTTATAGTTAGGATTGATGAATTAATTGCCAATTCTATTGGAATTATTTCATTAGTAAACTAGTTTCGAATGCTAAATATTCATCTTCAGTTCTAAAACATACAAAATTTTCAACACATCAGCACTATATTACAAGTATTATATATATTAAAGTTTTCAAAAATTTAAGAAAATAAATCAAATATTGGTACCGACCTGAGGAGATCTAACATATATCTGAAAAATATCCATCGTCGGAGCGAGAAGGGCTAGGTAGGTTATATATTTATATTAAGTATTATATTTTTATATTTGATATTAATATTTTTATATTAAGTAGGTTATATTTAACCTACCTGCCCTCTTTCCCTTCCCACGATGGATATATTTCAGAAATCTGTTAGATTTCCTCAGGTGTGTACTAATATTTAATTTTTTGTCATATATTTTTGAAAACTTATCTATATATAATTCATGTAACATATTGCTGATGTGTTGAAAATTTTGTTTGTTTTAGAACTGAAGATAAAGGTTTAGCATTCGAAATTAGTTTTTTAATAAAAAAATACCTATAGAAGTGGCAATTAGTTTTATTTTATTTATTTAGGCCTAATAGTTTTGATCCTACTTTACCATCATGCGTACGTCAAGAGTTTTTTTTATAGCGTTTTGTTATTAACGTACCAGAATGTTCTTGTAATGATTCTTAATGTTTCGGACAGGCAAGGTTTTTTTTTTGTAGTTTTAGATAAGTACGTGAAAAGAAAACTCCTGAGCCTTAACATAAGACTGATACTTTTATATCCACTTCTACGTAAACTATCAATGTCGAAAATTGTACAAAGATTAAACATAATTTCTTTTTCTAATAGAAGAATATTTGTAACATTATTCGAGATCAATAATTATTGTGTGCATTATCATTTCTTTAACATTTATTACCTGTAATAATAGGTTGTATTTAGCTTTAACAATTGTATTTATACTGATACCATGTTTGCTATTTTTCTTTATAAAAACGTGACCCACAGAAAAAATAAGAATTATTGTTGTTGCAATTATTTTGTAGGAATTGTAAATAATAACACTTTATTTGTAAAATCGCACGAAATTTCTTTAAAATATTACTACCATGTTTGCGATTTTGTCTTGTGAATGTCATCCTTGCAGATTTTTGTTATTGTAAAAATTGTTGATTCAGGTGCTGTTATATATAGCACATCTGAACTTTGATTGAACCTACGAGTGCAGTTATACGTTTCTCAACACGTTATTTAAATGTTTATTTTATATATACATACAATATATATGTTATATGTATTTAAAAATATATTTAAAAAATTAAATTAAATTAAAAAATAAGTGAATCTACTGTTTACTTCAAATAATTTTATTAATTTTTTTCAAATTATATCATTAAATACAGTATTTTTCTTCGATGTGTGCCTTACTGATTTCATTATCGATTTGTATTACGTTTGCTAAGTAAACTGAAATTATAAACTGAAACTAGTTATAAATCTAGAAAATGATTACTGATCCTTATGTCTAGCTAAAATGATTTCGTTTCTATTGTTTTATTTTTTTAACATTTCTTTATTAATGCATCTGTATTTAGTTTTTGGAATTATTTGTTCCTAAGAAATAGTTGATGTATTTTTTTTTAATTTTTAAGAAAGTAATCAGGGATGCAGTCAGGAGAAGAAAAAGAAACATGTAAAATATTTTTTATGGAGTTCCTACGTTTCGGCCTGCCTTGCATATCTTCTTCAGGTTGGCCGAACTAGCTAGGTTCACATCACATCTGAGCCATAGGTTGTCTCCTCTCCTAACTTACCTTACCTGACGTAATTTTTTCTTTCCCTTGCTTCCCTCATACATCTGATATACTAAATGCATGACGATATATATGTTAAGTAAGGTTATTGAAGTTCTGTCAATAAATAAAAACAACTATTTTGGCTACGTTTCGAGACTATATTGTTCTCATAATCATGCCCTACAGTGAAAAAACAGGCTACAATAAAATTATATAAGTTATACAAGTTATTTCAAAACATAAAGTAAAACTAAATTCTAACAATTTAACAATAATTCTAACAATTTTAGTTAGTCGATACCATATCGAGCAGTTACATTGTAAGTAGTTTCATACTCTTCTATATTTGGGGTCACCTGCGGTGTAGTGGTTAGCATAGGAACCTACTAAACCCAAGATCGCGGGTTCGCAGCCCGGCAGATGACCTTAGGATTTTTTAAAGGGAGTAAAAAATCCTTAGCTATGCCGTCCTTCGGAAGGGACGTAAAATTGGGGTCCCGAGCCTGTGCGATGTCAGGTACTCGTTAAAGATCCCTATCCTAATTATACCTGGATAGGCAAAATTTAGGACTCCCACCGTAGCATCGTCCGATTAGCAATATCAGCATAAAGTGATGTTAAACGAAATAAACAAACAAACTCTTCTATATTCTGTAATTATATATATTTTTGTTATTCTAACACATGTTGCTATATACTTATATTGTAGCTAACTTTATGTTTTGAAATAACTTGTGTAACTTATATAATTTTATTGTAACCTGTTTTTTTTCTCTGTAGAGCATAATTATGAGAACAATATAGTCTCGAAACGTCGCCTATTTATTGACAGAAGCTCAAGCTCATACATATATAAAGTATAATTTATTAGCAATATTTTATTTTAAATACTTTAGGGTTCCGTTCATTTATTTCGGTATACAAATATAGTAAATTATTATGTCCCTAAATTTAATATTTTGCATCATAAAAGCCAATGAGTTACGTGCCTGTTAGGCATGCACGCAAAGAAGAAATTTTTATAATGATGTATTTATACACACACATATGTATATACATATTTGATTTGATCAGGTGATTTGTATTGTACCTATTTATCAAGAAACTGACTAAATGTGACAGATTGTCCTTTTTTTTTTTTTTTTTTTTGTTTAAGTTGCCTTCAAATTTTTGTCAAATTTGCATCTATAACGCTACGATATTTCTTCCAGATCGTTATGCAAATATCGGAGAACACATATTTACATAATACGCCAATAAGAAATATGATAGGCTCGGCGAAGTCATTCATCCTACCGAAGTGCTCGGGCCATTCATCAGGATGATGGCCCAGACTGTTCGTGATGGATATTCTGCCATCTAGATCTCATCGATATGCCTTCGTGATCCTTATCCAATCTACGTCAATAGGGATAGGTTCTTTTGGGGGGTATTGACCCAACTTCAACCGTTTTTGTGATTAATTAAAAAAAAAAAAATCTGCAACCATTAAATAATGAGAATATTATTCAATTAAAATCAGCTGTTTAATCAGCCGATACTTTATCCTCTAGTTAGTGAAAAAAACTCAATCATGCTTCCTTGATATGGAAACAGCTGATCCTGCTAGGACAAAATCAAAACCATATCTCAGCTGTTCACCCCCTCCCCAGTACTTCTACCAGTTCAAATTCAAATTTAACATTAAACTCCTCTTCAAACCATCCCTTTATAACTAATGGAAATAAGTGTGACATAACAATAAATATTTATAGTAAATAAATAGTTAATAACCTTTTAATTAAAGAGTTTTTAATTGTTTTACCTAATAAAAAAAATTAGTTTAGCTAATGTTAAGTTAATAATAGTTACTTAGACTCTGAAATTTGCAACAAACCTTCCCTCGAGTGAGTAAAAATAGCTCTTTACACACTAATAAAATAAATATGTAACTATTGTTGCTATATATTTTTATTAACATAATTATTTTTACGTTATATTAGAAGAATTCAAAAAAAATAAGCACATCTTGATGATTTAAGATGCTTAAATACTGTGACTGAAAGGTATTTTTTCATTTAATAAGTAATGAGTTGTTACGATATTTAGGAAGGATAATAAATAACACTAAAGAAACATCAAATTTCATTTTCATTGTAGCTTATTTGGTTTCATTTGGTGAAAAATTTGTTTTTTAAATCAATCTCAAATATTGCAAGCATTATTAACTTTAAAAAAAATAAGTGTAAATCTATTAATTAAAAGGAATTACGTAGAATTTTTTTAATATCTCTCAATAATTTAAATCTATTGATAATATCGATAATTGTCGTGCAGAAGTCGATAGGTCAGATTACTTTGTAAAAGAGTTACTGAGCCTTGAAAGCTGGAAAAAAAAAAAAAAAAAAAAAATTGTAACATAATGAGTGCAAGAAATAGGACAGTCGTCTGGCTATGACAATTGAATGGGTCCACCGAATAACTCTAAGCGACAAAATTTCCGAAGTGGCGATTTTAAAGGTTTTAAAATGTATAATAGTACGTCTTAGTATGATATAGTTATCCATTATGTCATTATACATGTAAATATGACAAATTACAAGGTGAAAAATGAAATCTAACTTAGGAAACTAAAAAGAACTTTAATTTATGATTTTCTTCCACTGATTACTCAAAATTTGATGTTTGTCGCTTAAAACGTTTTTCCATTTAGCTTAATTTAACCCATTCAATTGATTAATAATTAAATTATGAGTTACAAAATAAATTTCATAAAAGGATACGACTTACGTTAGGCAAAATAGACTTCTATTTAACATTTATTTGTTGTAGAGCTGTGCAGGTTCAAAAGTTATCAACATTTATTTTTAGAAAAACTCTCAATAATATAAATTGTTTATATTTATTTTTTATATCCTAGTTTATTGGTATTATACATTTTTTCGTTGTTATACCCTTTTTCAGTTAGTTAACAACTTTTTTTTTTTTTTCAGGTACGTAATATTTTTGGTTCATCTGATCGTAATGTGTAAGTAGATGTTATATTTTAAACAGATAGTTATTAAACCAATATTCATGTATTACTTATTTGAGTAAATTGAACTGTTGAATTATTTAACACAACTTATCCCAGAAATATCATAACATCTTTTAATCTGCAATACATATATCTATACTGATGAAAACAAAGACCAGGCCAACAAAAGTTAAAATCCATTCGTCTTTACAAATCTTCCGTTATTCACTCTGTAAAATAGTCTTCAACTTCTTGAATTCTAAAGCCAGGAAGCGAATCGTAATTAGTAGGAACTTCTCTTCCTGAGGTGACAGAAGCAGAACTAAGGCCGTGTTAAAATCAATTCCAAATCAGCGTCAGGATTCTATGGCGGCAAGAGGAAGGAAGCGTTCTGCTTCTGTTTGCTATGCGTTATGTCCGCCATTGGAGGTGTTGTTAATATCAAAGAAATTCCTTGAAGGTTTCTGTTCCTTATTAATGCGTCACTGAATGCTAATTTCTTGTTTAAAAGTTGTTGTTTTTTTAATACATTATTGATGTTTGTTGATATTTTCTATAGAATACAATATATGTAATATATAAATAAGCGGTAAAATTATTACAATATTGTCAATAGCTTATAAAGAATTACCCATTTGTAGCTTCATTAAAAGTCTTACATTAAAAAGACACCTGTCCATCTTTTCAGACGCCTCGGAAGGTCATAAGTTGGAAATTCAGGATCCATCAACTTTTTTTATACCTTAAAAAAAATAGAAAAGAAAATTACTAACAAAAAAAAATCCCATCCAACAATGAGTTCAAATTATTTTTCTCCTCGCATTGTTTTATCAGTCCCTAATAAGAAATAATTCCACTTGCTGTAAATATATAAATTCAAATAACTAGAATAAAACTTATAGTATCTAAGCGAACGTTGCCAACTAAATATGCACCGATATTGTGTGGTCATATCTTTAATCAATCAATCAGTTTTATTTTTACTCTCGTTGGTTAAAAAAATCAAACGTTTTGAGAAATCTTAAGTTATTTCAGAGAAGTCACACACGGTACTGTATCAACATCCATACCTGCAAGCTACCAGAATATCTTGATTTTGATTGTTAAATTTTTTTCGATGTTTTAGTCAATACTTTTCGAGATAGATTATCCTTCGTTTACACATAAACTCCATGTTTAAACTAATGTTAACTTCTGTCTAAAAATAATTAAGTGAATTATGTAAAAATAAGAAAATATCTTTTCTTTTTTTTTATTAACTTGTAATTGATATTTACAACTGTATGCATTATATACAACAATTAAATTTGTTAAAAAATAATTTAAAGAACAAGTCAATAACATATAAAGAACTACTCAATAGTAGCACCTGAATAAGAGTTATACATTAGAAGGTCTCTTAGCCATCTTCTTTTTAGACGCCTCGGAGGATTATCGGGAATGGTGTGTGAGGCAAGTTGAAAGACTAGTGGATTCGAGTGGGTATGTAGCTAGTCATGGAAAGATGGGTATCTTGTTTGCGCCAAATCTGCAACATATAGGACATTAATAAGTTTATTCGTGATGTAAAGATTGTTGTGGATTTTGTATTGTGAGGATTGGATGAGAGAAGAATTTAAAGGTTTAGTAAAATCCCAAAACTCAATTGCCATTTGTCCGAATCGGTCTAATTGTCAAATAAATAAAGATTTTGTAATTAATTGAGAGCCTTGAACCCATGTCAAAGAAACGAGCAGTTTCTTGTCTTTTAAGTCACGAATTTGTATACTGGTTATGTTTATACGAAAGAAGCCCTCCGTGACCGAAGCCACACTTCTACCGGCTTTGCCCACGTATTGCCCTTTCAACACATTATTCTAAATAGAATTAAATATTTCTTACATCACCTTCATATTATATTATGCCTATGAGGCACGAAATTATTATTACCTAATAATATATAGCAAAATACATACATTACGGATGTATTAACCCTTAACAGGCCAAGCATAGATATAGATGAAGCGGTTGGCATCACTGCCAACCAGCCCGTTCAGATTGCCGCTATTATTTGAAAAATTAAATAAAGATGAGGTATCCATACAGATACCATAGCCTGTTAAGGGTTAACAATGAATATATGTAGGTGCATTATTTTAAATACCTTACCTTCTTTACAATGATATTATAGAAGAATCAATACAATCAGGATTGATGAAGTACTTGACACTTTTATGGGATTTTTTTATCCATTTTCTATTTTAACAAGTTTAAAATGTTTAAAAAAAAAAAAGTTTTTGTTGTATAAATAAAAAAAATAAGAATTATGTAGAAGTGTTAAATAATACCGATTTCAAATTTTTAGGGAAGATTTTAAAATTTTTAATTATGTAAATGAATGTTATTAAGCTAGAATGAGAAAAATGCCCGGTGACCATAGTTCTAACAAATCGAAAATGTGAATCACGAGGTCTATATTTTTATTATTGGGGACGGGTTATTTAAACTCCAAAACATGTAACAACTTTTGTTCCTGGCCTCCATGAGACCACTTTAAGTGATAGTACTTGGGATAAGCTGTCAGGGAGTGATGAAATTTTAGTTTAGAATTTTTTTTTGTACTGACACCAGCACCCTTCAAATGGTGTGCTATTCATATACACAGCATTAGCATATAAATCATATGTGCTATTTCATTTATTATATGATCGTACATATTTTAGACTAAAAACCGATGCCGTCTCATAATTAGAATGGAATGGAGCATAGAGGATAATACATTTATGCCGATTGGTCGTCAAATTGTTTTATTCATACAGTACTGAATGTGTATGCTTATCTATATATTTAAAAATGACTCAACATAATTATATCTGATTACTTCCAATGGAAGTAATTTGAATAAAATCTAGTATTTTTCTTTATTACGGTTTAACGTCTATCGAAGAAGTCAGTAAGAACGTGTTATCCTATAGATCCTTAACTTAAATAGCCGGAAAGAGAAGTTTGAAATTAATTCCGAATCCAAACCAGTGATGTTCCTGATTCGGGGAGTTAAGGTAGTTTCAACAATCATGGCATCATGAATTATTTTTTTAATTATAAAAATAATTATTCTGTAAGTACAATACTTATAAATGTAATATAAATATTAATTTATCACTATTCAGTGCCCACACCATGCATGACACATTGACAATATTTATTAATTAAGGTAATTATTTAGATACCCTTTTCCTATTATTTTTTTTCGCATTACAATCCTTTTGCTATTTAATTTTTATTTAATTATATATATACGTGTGAAACATCTGTGAAGTTAATATTTTACTATTCGATAGTTGTAGATATATATTATAAAAACTTTCTCCATAACGGCGCTTTGTACTTATAAATCAGAACGTTCCAGTTGTTCTCAACAATTATTATAAGATGCGGTAACCTTTTATATAATCCATAATAAATATATGTTAAGTCGTAAATTATATAAACCGTTACGAAGTTTCCATAAATTATTATCTCTGTTTTTTGAAAGATATTTTCATTTCCTGTTGCAGGATGATCCATTCTTTGTGTTTTATTAATTAAAATATGTTACCTTTTAATTGAAGAAACTAATATGTTAGTTGCATTGATATCAATGCCCTTGTTATCAACAAAGAAATGCCTATTTTTCGTTATTGTTAAATTAATTAGTGTAATAATAATTTACAGAGCAACTAATTTTTTTTTCTTAATTTTTAGGATTATTTCTATATCTAAAATAAAGTACTTATCGTCGCTAGTGCTGTAAGTCATTTTTCCAAATTTTACAGGAGGCACACAAAACTTATTTATTCGTATTATTATTATGTGAATTAAACAAAAAAATTAATTGATTTGTTTTATTGTAACTTAAATCGCTAATAATTTGTTTTGGTGGTTGAGTATATCCGAAGCTCCTAGCAGAAGCTAAACATCTATTGTTTCCAATATAAAGTCTGTGGATGTACCACCTAAATTTCATATGTTCTTTCGGAGTAAACAATGTACTGATTACATTCCGTTAATTTTTTTATTAAACGTTGAAGGGTCAACCAATGAATACGAAAAATTATTGCTTCGTCAATATAACAGTACGGAAAATGCATCTTAAATTAACTATATATTTTTATATTTAGAGGATTTAAAAACAGATTATTTAAATGGGAATGAAAAAAATATATATTTAAATGTAATCATATCCCTGCTTCCTTAGACTCGTTGCACACACACCGGTTTTTTACCAGTCGTCCAAATTTCAATAGTGAACGACATGTCAAATAGTAACCTTGCACACACAGGCAAAATGCCGGTGAGTTGCCGGCGCCTGCCACTGCATTATAATTACTGTTTTATGCACTATAATTACAAAAGCTACTATTTGCTTGAGTTACTGAATCGAATGGAACAATATCAATTTGTTAATCAGAAATTGTTAAACGTTTTAGGTCGAAAAGTCAAGAATAAAATAAAATTATAATTCTAGTAATTGTTTGACCGGCAAAAAGTCGGTGTGTGTGCAACTGGCCTTATTAAAGGTCGAAGGTAAAAAATCTTAATTGAATTAGGATTGATCCTTCTATACCATCATGCGTACCTCAAGTGAATCTTTATTGAGATGGACATTCTTTTGGAGCATATCGACTATTAAACAACCACACGCTTAAAATTAGTCACTTTTTGGCCAAAATTAGTTGGAACTTATCCTTCAAGTAAAATTTCGCAACAAGGAAAAATAAATATATATTTCTCTGTATATTATTATTATTTCACTAATTGATTAAACTACGCAAATAAATATTTTTAATTTTTTTGTTAAATTGTTTATGCAACTAACCCATTAGTTCCTTATATAATATTATATTTTATAGTTTATAATTATAATTTATTGTTTTTGTTTATCATAAACGAAACGAATAGTACAAACTATAAAGTTGACCGAAGTGGTCGTGAAAACGAGACCGTGACTTCCTACAAAAGCGAGATGAATTATTTATCCGTTAACAAAACACAGTTGCGTCACTTCGGTTACTTTCTCGCCAATGCGGCAACTCTCTTTGCCAGCATTCTTCCCATTATATTTTGTAAATAAATGTAATTACATATGTGGTTTTGATATATATATATATATATATATATATATATAGAGAGAGAGAGAGAGAGAGAGAGAGAGAGAGAGAGAGAGAGAGAGAGAGAGAGAGAGAGAGAGAGAGAGAGAGTGTGAGAGAGAGAAATAGATATATATGTGTGTGTGTGTGTGTATGCATGCATGCTCAGGTACAAAAAAAGTGGAGCCGAATAGTGAGGACGAATACTTTCGCAAAAATTAAAAATCAAAAAAATTGTTTAAGATTCAGCCAGAGTTATTTACTATTCCAGAGCTTGCGTCCACAGAAGAGATAAGAATGTATTTACAGTTTTATTTTCTATTTTTTATTCCAGCTGTTTACTGCCTTCCTTGTATTTTTATTTTCCTATTACTGGAAATCGTAATGCAGTCACGAAGTTAATAAGAGGCTTTACTGGTAGCAGTTCCCTCCAGCTTCTGGATTGGCTCCAGAAATCTTTCTTCATTTATAACAGACTAACTGCAGCCATTAGAACGCCGCGTCTATTAGCTAACGAAGCGATTGTTTTTGAATCCCTCAAAGAATCGTGTTTAAAGGCCATTCTAGACTTTTATACTGTTGGTTTATCCTCAACTATCAATCATGTACGATTAACTCAAATTGCACGTTCTCCTTTGTTTATTTATACCTTTTCAACGATAATTAGTCAAAAATATAGTAGTGATGTGCCGATGTTTAAAAAATTTTTGACTTACAATGCCGATACCTAAGTTTAATAAGAGATTATTAATTTAAATAGAAATCCATATAATAGCTAAGAAATTAAACAGAATATATTTTTATTTTTAAAATAAAATAAAATAAATTACTATAAAATACTGACTTGAAGTACACATGATGTTATAGAAGGATCAATACAATTAGGATTAATTGAATTATTTGCCACTTCTATTGGAATTATTTTTATTTTAAGATTAGTTTGGAATGTTAAACATTTTCATCAGTTCTAAAAACATAACAACAAAATATCAAAACATGAACGCTTTGCTAAATATAGTAGATTTATTATATTTATTCATTTATATATATATATATATATATATATATATATATATATAGATATATATACATATATATATATATATATTAATGTAAGACAAGAAATCTAACATGTTGATATTCAAGGGTCAGGTAGATAGTGGGTTGTCCTTTCTGTTTTCCTTATCACTGGTTTGTTTTTCCCCTTCCATCCTGATAACAAATTTAAAATGGGACTATTATAAATATTTATATGGATAATTAAAAAAAAAATAAAATTGGATTGGTTTTGAACGACTTAATTATTTATTGATGTATTAGTTTCACTCCCGAGACCTTGTTGAATTTATAGTTATTTTCTTTCAAATGGATAGAGAGGTTATAACTCTGCGTCTAATTATTGTTTGCTACAATGTATATGTTTTTTTGTTTTTTTAATTTGTCTCCAGTTGGAACGGAAATAAACAATGGAACGGAAATAAACAATCAGTCATAAGGAAAACCGTAATGGCAACCCACCTATTTCTAGTTCCTGATGTCTTACAGTCATGATATCAGAAGAGCTTTTCATTTTTCCTCCTTATGTCAGTACTAACTTGTTTGATTTTTTGTCTTACATTTTCTTTGTGTATGACCTATTTTTTTTTTTTTTTTTTTTTTTTTTTTAAACTGATGATAAATGTTTAACAATCGAAACTAGTTTTTAAATAAAAATAATTCCAATAGAAATAGGAAATAATTCATAAAGTCCTAATTATAAATTTTCCTTCTATTTAACCATTTACTAGTTCCAATCTATAACTGTAGTGAACTTAAGCTAAAAGATAGCCAATTTAATAAAACTCTAATTCTACAGTCTAAGTGCCATAAAAAAAACTTAATTTTTTTTTTTTAATAACAATTTATTGAAATTTACAACTGTACAATATTTATACATCAAGTAAATTTGCCGTTACAATAACGTGACAAAACTTGTAAAGAACTACTGATCAGTAGCACTTTAATAAAAATTCTACACTAGAAGGTCACTGGGCCATCTTCTTTTCAGACGCCTCGAAGGATTATCAGGAATGGTGTGGGAAGCAAGTTGAGAAATTAGGGGATTTGAGTGGTTATGGAGCTTACTATGAAAGGATTGATAACTAGTTTAGGCTAAATCTGCAACGTATGGAACATTAAGATCTTTATGGATAAGTTTATTGGTGACAAAGTAATATGCATTGAGGATTTTTCGAAGGATTTTGGATTGTAAGGTTTGGATACGAGATGAATTGGATGGTTTAGTCGAGCCCCAAAGCTCAACTCCGTACGTCCAGATAGGTCTAATCACAGTCATGTATATTAGTCATCATCATTGTTTACTGATAACACACATGTGTCATCAGCGTAAATGGCGAGGAACTTAAAAATTTAAATTTTGACTTAAAACTATCCGTTTTTATAAATGTTTTATAAGTCTCATTGTTTACCTTGGAACCATGGGTTGGTAACAGTGATACTCACAGATCATATCTCTGCTACATACTTATATAAGATTAAAAGAAAATATACGGATTATTGTGAATTGTGTGGAGTTAGTGACAATCCGAACCATGTAACAAGGTCCAGTTTAGGTCATCCACTGGCATTAAATTTTAAAAAAGCATAGACTTTCATTGATTAAGATAAAAAACAATTATTTTGAATAAACATTTTTTTAAAGTTGGCCAATGGCGTCTAGCTGAAGTCCAAAAGATAATAATAATAACAAATTAACTCAAAACTTTAACTTTGTATGTAACTTCTATTTCCACCGCTTATAGAAAAATCATCATTAATTTATTCAAACTTGTTGATAGATTCGGTAAATTAGTCAAAAAACCAGTATTACAGATTGTTGAAAATATTTGTCGTTAGAGTGTAGGAGGTGGGTGTAGAAAGGTGCTTCACATCCTTAGAAGAAAGTCGGCTGCCTGATGAAGACATCATTACCGAAACGAAATCCTGATCCTTCTTATTAAAGGATTGGGAAAGTTCATCAGGACCCGGTCCTTCATCAGATCGATTCATCATTGGAGCCAATCTTCCACTTTCCTTCGGTGACTCTATGGTAGTTAGGTCTGAGTAGTTCTTCAGTTGACAGCCATATTATTCCCATTGTCCTATTTTTGTCGAAGGACAAGAAGAACCTATGGAGTGGAAGTTATGTAGGCATGAAAAATATAACCAAGCAAAGTTTAGTAACATGTTTTACTATTGTGAATTGTTTAAGTTGGGTTTTGAGACATAAAATTTCTGAAGGAATGAGTGCCAACTAAGATAGTTGGAACTTATATATTTTTTTTTTTTTTAATCTGTTTTAATGACTAAATTTCAGAATCAGTCTCACTAAAGGGCAATAAGGTTAGGTTGGATTAAAACTCTTATGGACAGTCAACGTCAAAGTTCTTTCGTGTTCTTCAATCTATGTTTTTTCTTTTTAGTTTTGTCATTTTTTTTTTTTTTAATTTATTGAATTATGTGTAATTTTTAAAACAAATTTATTATTATTTCGATATTTTTACTATTATCACCTAGCATGGTAGGGAGGTTTCTATGTAATGCAATTATTTAGGACTGTTTTCAAATCAATCACAATTAAATGTTTTTCAACTACCAAAACACTTATTTAAAGTTTTTCTTATTTCTTATAATTTCATGTAAAATTCCATTGTTTGTTATAAAATAAATATAACAACGCGAAAAAGAATTTAAGGAAACTGTCACTAGATTTATTAGCTTTGTTTATACAAACCTACAAGAAACATTCGGAATCTCCACAATTCGTACAGCGGTTCTTATTTACTCTCAAAACAAGCAAACAACCTCTTGTTGGTTTCCTCACGTTGTAAAAATAAGGAAATACCAAGGCAACTCTATAACTTAAAAAGTCTATTTTATTTATTTTTCTTCGTTTTACTTCTACTATTTTATTTACTAATCTAATTACTTTTTTTCTCAAAAAAAATCAGAGAAAAAAAAATCAAAATCAATGTATGTTAATTTTTTTTTTTCAATGTACCTTTATTGAAATTTACAACTATACAAAATATATACATCATTTAAATGTATTGACACCGATTATAATAACATGTCAAAACTTGAAAAGAACTACTCGTCAGTAGCACTTTATTAAAAATGTACATTAGAAGGTCTCTAGGCCATCTTCGTTTCAGACGCCTCGGAGGATTATCAGGAATGGAGTGGGAAGCAAGTTGGGAAACTAACGGATTTGAGTGATTATGGAGCTTACTATGAAAGGATAGGTATCTGGTGTGGGCTAAATCAGCAATATATGGAACATTAAGATCTTTATTGATACGTTTATTGGTGACAATGTAAGTGGCATTGAGGAGTGTTAAAATTTAATCTTAAAGTAAAATAATAAAAAATGTTGATAATGTTAATTTCTTAACAGATATGAACATAATAAGAAGTAACTACTCATTATTAATAGACAAATTAGATATATTTTTTTCGTCTTTATTAATCATTATTTATAATTTTCATATAAAATGACAACCAGATAATGTGATGTAAATCAGACCCATAATATGCATTTACATTAATACGCCGAAATATTTTTGTACCTGCATCTTGGGAATACCATCCAGTCCTTTTAACTTAATTTTTCCTGGGGAATTCCCCATAAATTTTGTTACTGTTTTTCAATATTTCCCCAGGTCAGTTGTGTACTAGCATTGTTAGAATTTAGTTAGTCTATACCATATCCACCAGTAACATTGTAAGTAGTTTCATACTCCTCTATTTTTTGTAATTATATATATTTTGATTATTCTAACACACGTTGTTATATACTTGCATTGTAGCTAACTTTATGTTTTGAAATAACTTGTATAACTTATATAATTTCATTGTAACCTGTTTTTTCACTGTAGGGCACGATTATGAGAAAAATATAGTCTCGAAACGTCGCCAAAATAGTTGTTTTTATTTATTGACTGAACCGCAAGAACCTTACTAAATATTTAATAGTAAAAGTCAAAAAATTTATCCATATATATATATATATATATATATATATATATATATATATATATATATATATGACTTGAATCTGATACAGCATGTGAGTAGTAGTAATTTTATTCTTGTAAGGTGTTGATAATGCGGTCAGAGTCTTGAAGCGTTGCCCAGATTTTGAATATACTCAATATTTGCGTGCTCATTTTTTTCATAAATATTTAATCAAGCCTTTTTTCCCCATA
This sequence comes from Euschistus heros, assembly GCA_003667255.2. Taxonomy (NCBI): domain Eukaryota; kingdom Metazoa; phylum Arthropoda; class Insecta; order Hemiptera; family Pentatomidae; genus Euschistus; species Euschistus heros. Next base: position 2,491,570 of record RCWM02000146.1, read on the forward strand.
AGTATTCTAAAGATCCAGAAGAAAACCATTTTTTTAAATTTGTTTAATTGTTATTATTATTTTTAACGACATGATATATGTATAATTATAATATGGGAATCGTTTGTAGCTAAGTGCCAATCTCGGACCGTTATCCATTCCGAACAGTCCCGACATTCCTGCACCGTCCAGAAAAAGTCACGTGTTTGAACGTGATCCAACCCGTGGCTAATGCCTCAATGATGACAGAATTAACGAAACTTGGCGCGGCTCATCTCAGTTCGGTCAGCTTCTGGTTCTGTTTCAAAAGAATCCCTTATCTTTTTTTTATTTGTTCATGAGTTTTTGGTTTAGCATATTTCTAATAATTTGTAGTAATAGTCTTACTTTATTATATTAATTCCTCTTTAAAATTCTTTCTTTTTAAATGCGTCTTTTGCCTGGGGTTCTTAAGTTTTTTGTTTTTTTTTTACTTTCAAAAATGTAGCATGTTGACTATCTATGTTGCTTGGATCGAAAATTTGACGACTGCTTAACTATCAGAAATTTGTGAAGTAATTTTTTTGTTAAATAACATTTATCGCTACCGACTGTTTAGAAACTATATTTGTTTGAATGAAATACAAGGTGTAATCAAAAAGTTCCAGGACTTTTTATATACTATGGGAATGCAATGTCTCACAGCGATGCAGTTGGCAGCATTGTATTGCCTGACTAAACAGGAACACAGCTGTATTTGCAGATCAATCATAACATCACTGAAAGTAACATTAGCACAGTTTGTTTAAGGTTAGTTTTATAGAGTTTGGCTATTTTATGAAAATGAATGTTAAAGAAGAGCAACGTGTTTGTGTGAAGTTTTGTGTGAAACTGAACAAAACGTTTTCTGAAACCTTTTTGATGTTACAAGAGGCTTTTGGTGAAAAATGTCTAACCCGATCATGCTGCCATCAGTGGTTCAAGAAGTTTAAAGATGGCCATTTTGTGTAAAAAACGCAATGACTGTCATTCCTCAGCCCCCCTGCTCACCTGACCTGGCTCCAGCCGACTTTTTTCTTTTCCCGAAGCTCAAGAGACACCTGAAAGGACAAAGATTTCAAACAGTTGACGAAATTAAATAAAAAACAACGGAGCTGCTAAACACCTTTACAAAAGAAGAGTTTTCTGGGGCCTTTGATCAGTGGAAACACCGGTGGGAAAAGTGTGTAGCTTCCCAAGGGGAGTACTTCGAAGGAGACAAATTTGAATAACCTGTATGTTGCATGAATAAATGTATAAAAATTCAGTCCTGGAACTTTTTGATGACACCTCGTAAGTAACGTTTTACCTATATCATCATCACCTATGTATATTACAGCATTATCTGTGCTTACAAATACAGGCGCATGTATCATATTTTTACACACTAAACATTAAAAAGTAAAGGATAGAAATTTTTATTTGGTAATAATTTTTCTTTTCCATAAGGTATAGTTGACTTTGAAGAATAGGAGATGTAGATAGTTAGGATTGGCAGTCATAGATACTCAGCAGATCAAAATAAAATTGTTATTTATTTTAATTGTTAAAGCCAACGTTTCGACTTGCAAATCTTCATCAGCGGTTCAGGTAATGATTAACAACTAACACAAAAATTGGCACAGTTTGTTTGTTTACCATCACCTGAACCCCTGATGAAGACTTACAATGCAAGTCGAAACGTCGGCTTTAACAATTAAAATAAAATAACAATTTTATTTTGATCTGCTGAGTATCTATGGCTGCCTACCCTAACTATCTACATCTCCGGTAATAATTTTTATTCGGCGGAAATTTTATCGATTTTATCTGGTCGGATTTTAATTTTTAACAATAAAAGAATATGGCAGTTAGGATTGATCCTTCTATATCATCATGCGTACCTCAAGTGAATATGGCAGTGTTGCAAACCTCGTTTCTGCCACTCAGTATTGCACATTTAAATATTTACTGCTGTAAAATTTATTATTTCTTAGCCTTCTGATAGAATTATGAAAATTATGTTGTTAAAATTTGGTACAGATGGTTTCAGCAGTTTTATCATTGTAAACTCTACTGAAAATTGGTCCTAACCATATATTGGTCCTTTTTAAAACTTCATTGAGAACTGCATGTCGCACCATTCATTTAAATAATTTTCAAAAATTTAAGTAAATGTTTTTATCGATTTCAAGTACTATATAACACCGAACCTTAGTAACCTCTCTTGTAGAATGGTGCTCGCCCACCTTTCTAACTTCACTGTTATGGACTTCTCATCGCTATTTTAGTAACAAATTAATTGAACATCAGTAGAATTTATTATTGCTAAACTTTTTTGGAATATGAAGATAATGTGGTTAAAATTTGGTACAGATTGGTTCAGTAGTTTTTGCGGTTAGTGATCAAAAACTAAAAATTGCTTGTTCTTTTATATAATAGCACGTTTATAATGCTCTATGTTACCGCTACTATTTAACAGAAAATTAAAGTCTTCTAGCACATTTTGTAAGGAATTTCATCAACTTTTAATTTGTATAGAATCGTCGCCTTCTGAACATATAGAGCAATTCAACTACCTGGAAAACAGCGATTTTTGTTGTAAACTCGACTTATCACTAAGCATCTTATATGAAATTCTAGTTCAGCATCCCCCAAATAACAAATGAAACCGTTGAATAAAAAATCTGATATTTTGTTCCGAAATAACCGATTGATAAGACAGCACTTATTTAAAAAAATTTGGTTGAAGATTATAAAATTCTATTAATATTTCTTAATATTGAAAACTGTTTGTACTTCATGAGGATATAAACAACTGACAGTCACTGATGGTCACAGTTAGGTAGGTCACATCGCATACAATTGAATTCTTTCTCATCTGAATCTTATTTATTTAAAATATTAATTTTACATTTAAAGCCTTTAATAATAATGAAGTATCACTGACAAATTATACGAATAAATTCATTGCCGATTTTATTAATTTATTACCAATTCACGAGTTGATAGATTTATTCAGCAGTGGATACAGTCGGCCATGTCAGCTGACCGTACAAGGCCTTAGCCGACCGGCTGTAATTAATTATAAATCGATTTGTGTAATCGAAATCTTTATAATACACCTACGGGGAGCACTCTCGTAAATATTTCCCTGGTTCGATTATATAATAATGTTGTGTGATAAATAAATAGGCTCCTATAAAGGAGATATTTCTCATTGCCTTTGTGAGTGGATTTTGTTTAATGCCGCGTATTTTCTCATTTGTATTGTCATGTTGGTATTATTATTCACTTTCTAAATTCCCCGTTTTATGATTAATTAGTTACTTATAGAAACGTTTAATTTAGGTAATTAACAATCTATGCTTTCTAAATTATTTCATTTCGAAAGGTAAAGAGATATGAAGAAGATGAAGGGTTTATGTTACAAAACACAATTTTGCGTAATTTATGTTTATTTCCCCCCCCCCCCCTTTTAGCAGGAAAATGTTACATAGCCCCTTTTTTTTGTGTTATTACATTTTTGAGGGTGTAAACAGCTTTAATATATATATATATATATATATATATATATATATATATATATATATATATATATATATATATATATATATATATAATATGACATGCTTATGTCCAAAGTAGTGATGTATCGGCACTAATTTTTTTCGATTTTAAGGATGTGTCGAATCTCAATTCCAACGATTCTTGGGAATATAATAGGTAGGGATCCAAAATTTTTTTTATTTTATTATCTTTTAATTTGTTTTTATTTTATTTTTATTTTTTCAAATCCAACGCCAGTCTTTAGCCTCTCGGCCATTCGACGTCTAGCCTCCCAGTAACGTGTGGCAGGATCAGGTGGAGTGTCAGCAAGTTCTGGACAAGTCTTCAGATGATCGCTATCCATTTTGTCTAGGTTGCAAATGGGGCAGAGGTGTTACTGTCTGCGACTCCAATCCGGTGAAGATGATCCTGTAGAGAGTCGTGTCCAGTAATAAGTCTGAAGTTTGCAACAGCTTGGGCTCGGTCTAGCCCAACATTGGGTGGCCCATTACAGTTACTAGGCATTCCCACTTCTTATTTTCACTTTGTACCTTCATGGGATTGTACATATAGGCATCGATGGTCCTGTTGATTATGTTCTTTGCTGCTCTTGAAGTCGTGGCAACTGAGAGCTGGGCGGATTTAGCACGTTTTTTGGCAAGGTCATCGGCCTTGTCATTTCCAGTTATTCCTACATGGCTGGGGATCCACTGCAGCACAGTGTTCCATCTAATCTTGATGAACTGTTCTAGTGCCGTTCGACATTTAACAGTTCGTAAGCAGTCGGTAGGTGCTTAGTGCCAGTATAGCTGCTTTGGAATCAACCAAAAATACAACATTATGTGGGTGCATGTTAATGGTGATTAATTTGGTGACCGCCTCCTGTATTGCACTCACTTCTCCGTCGTAGTTGCTTGCATTGTTCCCCACAGCGATATAGCCATTGAAATATTCCCAATACCAGCCGGCTTCAGCTCCACTTGGTTCAGGTATGTACGAGCAATCTGTATATACGTGGAGCCTTTGATCTTTAGGATATAAATCGTGCAATGTTTCAAGCGCGCTTGCCTTCAGTTCTTGGGGAGAATTGTCATTTTTTCTGACCTTAAGACTGAGCAAGTCAGTTCGGGCAAGAGGTAAGGAGGTAATCACTGACACGTAACTCTGAATAGGCGCTGGATCGCCTAGGTTAAGATTATACTTTTCTTCTAGTGCTCGGGCATGTATTATGGGCGAAATTTGCGTCTTTAAGCGTCCTGAAGCTGGCTTATAATTATTCCAAAGTTTCCCTTTTAATTGTATCGATTTATTGATATTTTTTATTCCTTATGTATTTTATTAATTTTGCTATTTCTTTGATTCCTTTGTAAGTAAGGTATGAATGTGAGCTAACAGCATTAGAGAAAATTTTTATTTGAAAAAAAAAAATCGTTAAAATTTTTAGGAGCCAAATGTAAGCCTAAAGGATTCTGTATCCATAACCATTGGATCTAAAGCGTTTAATACTCATAAAGAAATTTTGAATTATTGTGAAATTATTGTATAAACCAGAAGAGGGAAATAGTTTATTAATTCCATATTATATTGATCCATCTATGTAATTTTTCTTACGTCAATTGAATCTAAAATACTTCTTTTGTTATTTATATTTTCTTCTGCTAACAGTGTACGGTTCATTAATATTTTAGTAAATAGATAAACACAAGGAAGGATTGACAAATAGAGACAGCACAGTTAATAAACACTGGTGCATCGGGCCAAGGTTAAGAATGCGGCGTTCCTCTATGTCGATATCTGTTCCGCTGATCGATATTGTGCAATATATTATAGTTAAATCGATAAATTTATATTGCATAATATATCGATATATCGTATCTACAAGAATAAAATACCACTTTGTACTGACCCTTATGACGTCATAGATAATCCTATCTCAAAATTATGCTCGGGCTCGGTCAATTATACAGTTATTGTCTATTCTATCTGATTTAAATAGCTCAATAAAGATAAAATTAAAGAAATAAATTTGATGTATTAATTATTTAAACAAATATAATGCTTTATTTGTTCTGATCGCAATCATTGACAATATTATCTAATGTAATAACTTAAAAATACATTCCTAATATACAAAATAATATAATAAATATTTCAATTAATATAACATAATTAAGTGGATTCATTTATTTTTAAAAATTAATTGATTAATATACCGTAAAATGTCACAACTTTCTCCTACGTTTCATGGTCTATTCTATATATTTTTGTTTTATTAGTTTGCTTTTGTTATTGATTGAGATAGGAGGTTAGCAGTGTTAACTAACTCAATAGAATAAAACGCAGTTATGATGTCAATTAGATAGCAGATGAGATTTTGTTTTCGAAGTACAATTGTAGGACACGAAGTGCTGCAACTTTGTGACCCCCTAATTTTATATTTAAAATATTAATTTATGCCATAATAAAAAAAAAAAAAAAAAAAATCATATATAGGGCCAAAGTAGAAACCGTAATGATATACAGCTCTGAAACCTGGACACTAAAAAAATTACAAGGCAAAACGTCTGGCTATGAAGATAGATTTTTGGATGAGGTCTCCAGAATCTCATGGACTCGGAGAATTATAAATGAATTTATAAAAGGAACGGGTTTAGAAAAAGGAAGGAAGTATGTAGGAATATCCTGGAGAAAATAGAGGGATGGAGATAAAGATGTCTTAGACTTTTTAAAATTATACAGTGAGTCCCTCTTAGTGTAAAAAAATAAAATAAATAATTAAAAAAAAGTGTGAAACTAGATCAAAAATGAAGAAAAATGCCGCAGACCTCACATATCTAAGTTGTAATACATATATCCATTTTTTAAAAACATTTTTCAAATTTAGACCACATTTGATTAATAAGATTTAGCATTAAATTTTCTATTTAGAGCAGAGTACATATAACCTTGAATTTATAAACTTGTGACCTAAAGAACACTTGATGTTCACCTTATTTAGGGAAGTTACAATGTCTTATAATACTTCAACGCACACCGTTTTTCGGTGCTACTATCCACAAAACTGCAAATCTCACAAAAATTAGCAAATTTAACCAGCTTTCATATGTTATGATCAAATTTATGATTCCGATCGATTTCACGTAGATATTTACTTTTAAAACCGGAAAATATGGCTTTTTCATTCATATACAAAGACATCATCCTTTTTGTGTTTTCGATACTCTAAATATTATTTAATAGTTGTATGCTATCATTGGTAAAAAATGATATATCTGCCCATCTACATTTCCTTAGCCTATTTTGTTTATTATGTTTTTTTTCCCCTTATATGGTACCCCGATATAAGGACTGTTTATTTATATATTCACATGTTCCATGCCTTATAGGCATACTACATGTTTTACAATGCAACTACAAAGTTTAGCATGATTAGTTTAGCATAACCTAGTAAGATGACAAAAATATTTAAACAAAATCACAAAAGACAAAAAAATCAAAACAAAGAAAGGAAAAAAAAAACCCATCATTTGTCAGTTTGTCAAAATCGATTTTTCGTATAAATGTGAGTAATGCAGTCTTAAATTTAGAAAATAAATTTTGTTCTGTCTCTGGCCATGTTCCATGTTTGATAATAATACTTTTTATTAGATTAAACCTCTGTCTTTCAAATGATATACATTCGTATAGTACATGTCTAAAATTTTGAGTCTGTCCGTCTTCATTACATAGGTCAGATCGTATTATGTTAAATCGTTTTAGATATTGTTTGGTACAGTTCAATACCTAGGACTTACTTTCGACAGAAGGATGACCTGGGGCCCTCACGTGAAAATGAAACGCCTCTGTCTAAATAATAGACTAAGACTACTATACTCTATTTTTCACAAACAATCGACTCTAAAAATCAGACAACGATTAAATACTTATACTTACTTACTCAAACCTTTATGGACCTATGCATCTCAAATTTTTGAGACAGAAAAAAAGACTCACATTCAAAAATTACAAACTTTTCAATCTAAGGTTTTAAGAATCATAACTCGCTCACCCTTGTACGTCAGTAACAGAACATTACATACATACTTGAACATACCTACTGTACTCAACCATATCCACACTTCCTACAAACGATTTTATGACAAACTTCAAGGACACTACAACAAACTAATACAAAACATGGCGACTTTGGATATGCCAGAGACAGCACGGCGAAGGCTGAAGAGGAGCTGGTTAAGAGATCTCCTAAGATAAATCATTTAAAAAATGCAAGACTACAGTAGGTACCGCTGGGTGCTGAACTCCCTCATGCCTGACATGCCAATTTTTCATATCACATCCGCTTAATGTCGCGATATGAGTAACAGGAGTGGATATAACAAACAAAGTGGGGGAAAAAAAAAAAAAAAAAAAAAGATATTGTTTAGAGATACCGTGTTCTGTCATTAGTTTTGTTACTATGTAGTTGTTACTTTGTATGTGTTTGTAAATTTTGTGTGTAATGTGAAGTATAAGTCTGTGTAAACTTGGTGACTTTGGACCCACAATTGGTCCCACTTTTCCACCTTATCAGAACTTATGTCCCGCTTTATATTGTATAAGGGAACTTTATTATACGAAGGTAACAAATCACTTTTAACCGCCTCTTTGGCTAGGTAATCGGCCCTTTCGTTACCCTCAATTCCAGAGTGTGCCTTAACCCATTTTATATATTGTTTATTATGTTTGTAATCATTACTAAACCATCCTTATGCTATGGTTCTAGTCTTATCCGGGCCGTATAATTGTACATCATATAATTTCTCCGTAAAATAACATGTGACACACCTGTCGTTTTTAGGCTGGATATACCATTATGTACACTTCTCATTGTTTTTCTCCTGCCTAGCTAAACCCTCCTCCCAGCTGTGGAATCGATGTTATCCTATAGCCGGTGTAAATAATCGATCTTTGACGCTCTGAGCCAGTCATGGTGTAACTTCCTCTTCCTTCACCTTGGCTCGGTCCAAGAACTCACCTGCCTTATCGTCTGCTCTCGGTGCGTATCTCTTTCTTTTATTTCCATTCTTTGTCGGCTCTTATCTAAAAAGTCGTAAGCTCCATGGATTTGTTTTTTTATTGTCCATTTTATTTCTTGACAGATCAGGTTACATCCCCGAGTCGTTGCTTTGTAGTACTATGATAAGAGTAGTCAAGTATGCTTTAATCTCTCTTGTTCAAACTTCGCTGTTGGTCCAAGAACCGGTTGGATCTGAGACTAGGAAAAAAAAAGTAGATCATCGATGCATCACGGTGTTCGTTCCGCTTCGTGTCGTTAATTGAATCATCACCAGTTATTTTATAACTTTTTGTATTATTTTTTTGTCCCGTACCATAATGATCTCTCTGACTTCACCTGACCATAGCCGTACACTGCCCACATCGGTATGTAAGTACATGGTTCGTGATCTGGCGGGCGATAGTTATGTCATTCCATGTGATGACCACCTTGGGTGCTGCTCCGTGTATTGGTCGTGTGTGTCCATATGTTGTAAACACTATCTTCGACTTCTAATATCGGTTCTCTGTATTATTAAATCTTTTTCAAATCGTTGACGTACATAGAGCTATGATCGAATGAATATAGAAACACCTTTCCTCTTTTTTTTTTTTTTTTTTTTTTTTTTTTTTTTTTTTTTTTTTTTTTTTTTTTTTTTTTTTTTTTTTTTTTTTTTTTTTTTTTTTTTTCAATGGTCATCCTGTTTAGAGCAGACCGCAAAGTACTGAATGTTACCGTTCTGTTTCGAACGACAAAAGAAATCAATCTCCGTAAAAATTTATTCAATACAGAGGCAGTCCGTCGTCAATAGGCAGTGAAGTTAGCACCGTTTCAAAAGGAACAATTCATATTGATTCCTTTGGGCTTGATTCTTGAAATGGCTTTGAAAAAAAAAAAATCATAAAAGCATAGTTGACTGCTAAGATAAATAGAGAAGATAACCAGGGATGCAGTCAAAGAAGAACACCACGTCTAAGTAGAAATACTTAAATACGTGCCAACGTTTCGACCTTCAAGGTCTTCTTCAGGGCTGTAATGGACAAAATACTAGATGTGACAAAAATAACAGTCCGATAAACAGATGACAATTGGAATACAGAATGATATTTATGACATGGAATACAGAAATCTGTTTTTTTGATATTTTCAATTGTTTAATATTAAAATAACTATATTAGCCGAACATGTATATTTAAAGCAACTACCTGTTATTCCTAATAGATACATAGATACACATTCCTGATGTCTCGTTCGACAATCGAATGTTCTAAGAAAAAAAGTACATTTATACGTAATAATATAAAAGCTAAAAAAGTAGAAGGCTCAGTTAATCGAGTCCCGAGTGTATACAGTGGAACCTCGATATAACGAACCTAGAAGGGAACGAGAAAACTTCGATTTATCGAGTATTTCGATATATGGAGGTTCGATTTATTGAAGTGATTTCTGACTGACTTAGATATAAAGAGTTTAGAGGTTTATAATAATATACTCAATGTAACTATAGAAAATATGTACATATTTTATTGAAATAATAAATAATAATAATAAAATAATTATTGAATTTGTGAAAATTTAAGCGGACCTTTGGAAAAAATCTGAAATAGTAGTTTGTCTACCTGAAAACGACACTTTGTCTAAGTCGATATCGTGGAACTCGGGCCCTTTAACCTCTTTAATAATGAAAAAGCTTGATTGTCATACCTCAGCCTATTTTTCAAAATTGTAGATAAGGTGCTGATAAGGCTGCTATTAAAAATTTTTTTTTGCAATATCGCACTTTCTGTCAACCCCGGCATTTACGGTTTGAATAATTTTCAATTTTTCTTCATACAAAAGTGTTTTACGCTTTACAATTTTCAAGAATAAAAAAAATATTGTGGAACTACAGAAAACAAAACGTATCGCATAATTATTTTATCATGCAAAATGAAACAAACTGGAAACAAATGTCAGGATGTGAGTTACAGTTAATCCTTCGTAGAATCTTTGATCAGTCTAAACTACTTATTTAACAAATCGACTTCGATATATAGAGGTTTTCCGATAAAAACTTCGTTTTGTAGAGGTGTGGTGTAAGCTAAAGGATTCTTCAAAAATTCGATTTATCAAGTCTTCTTAACCAATCCCTCGATATGTAGAGGTAAAAATAACATAGGAATGGTAGGCAGATTCAAGGGGAATAGAAAAACTTCGTTTTTTCAAGGGATTCGCTACATCGAGGTTTCACTATATTATGGTATTAATAGTCCTGACAAAAGAATTGCGACTGCTCTAAAATTATTTTCTGTGTACAACACCGCTGGAAATCTTAAAATACTAAAGTTATTTTAAACATAAGGAATAAACTGCAGTTTTAAGTTGTTTACAATACAGAAAATTATATTTCCTGTTCCATGTTTACAGTATTTGTTTAAACGGATAAATCCCCTGCATCCGGCATCCTTTGATAAGCTGCATAAAATCCTATCCTATGTATGCAAACATCCCGTTTATTGAAATATATTTCTATAAATCGTTCGACGGAATGGTTAATATTAAACGGAAATGAAAGGTTTAAAGAGAAATGAAAGGAGTTGGGTTGATATAGGGTTGCTGTAACGCATTGAGATAAAGAGTAGAGTAGGTGTTTACAGTCTTGTAGCAGTTGCTGTCTGTGTGTGTCCCTTCTCCATCCCCCCCCCCCCTCGATGTTGAGGATTGCTTGGGATTGTTGATTGTCAAATTGATTCTATTGAAGCTTCCTCTCTGCCTCCCCCTTCCGTTTCGAACCTCCTTAGTCTTAGCCTGTTCCCAGATCACTTAATTTTAATCATAATTTATTGTTCGGGATAGCCTGAGCTGTGAATGATTTTGATTTGCCTGCTAGGAATAAAATGAAAATAAAGGAAAATTTTGATGGAATCGAATAATTTTATGGTATAGAAGTATCAATACAATTAGAATCAATGAATTATTTGCCACGTCTATTTGAATAGCTTTATTTGAAGGGGAACATCAAATTTTCAACACAACAGCACTATGTTACATGGATTACATACCTATACTAAAAAATATATTATATATAGTATAAGATATATAATATATTAGATTATATAACTTTAGTATATATAATCCATGTAACATATTGCTGTTGTGTTGAAAATTTTGTATGTTTTAGAAGTGAAGATGAATGTTTAGCATTCGAAATTATTATTCTAATAAAATAATTCCAATAGAAGTGGCAATTAATTCATAAATCCTAAAATGAAAGGACTTCTGAATGGAGAAGATAATCAGGGATGCAGTCAAAGAGGAACACCACGTCTAAGAAGAAATTCTTTAATACGTGCCAACGTTTCGACTTGCCTCGCAGGTCTTCTTCAGGGCTATAATGAACAAAATACCAGATGTGAAAAAAAATAACAGACCGATAAACAGATGACAAATAGAATACAGAATAACATGGATAAAAACAATATACAAAAACCGCATAGAAAAGATCAGATACATAAATAACAGAAAAAGATCTTTTCAATGCGGTTTTTGTATATTGTTTTTATCCATGTTATTCTGTATTCTATTTGTCATCTGTTTATCGGTCTGTTATTTTTGTCACATCTAGTATTTTGTTCATTATAGCCCTGAAGAAGACCTGCGAGGCAGGTCGAAACGTTGGCACGTATTAAAGAATTTCTTCTTAGACGTGGTGTTCCTCTTTGACTGCATCCCTGGTTATCTCCTCTATTCATCTTAACATTCAACTATACTTTTATCATTTTTGTTTTTATAAACTTTTTTTCCCATTTTAGAACTTTGAATCAAGCCCAAATTGAATAAGTCAGTCAGAAATCACCTCAATAAATCGAAACTCCATATATCGAAATACTTGATAAATCGAAGTTTTGTCGTTCCCTTTTAGGTTCGTTATATCGAGGTTCCACTGTATACACTCGGGACTCGATTAACTGAGGCTTCTACTTTTTTAGCTTTTATATTATTACCTATAAATGTACTTTTTTTCTCAGAACATTCGATTGTCGAACGAGACATTAGGAATGTGTATCTATGTATCTATTAGGAATAACAGGTAGTTGCTTTAAAAAAGTCAATGACATATAATTAAATAGATATGTTCGGCTAATATAGTTATTTTAATATTTAACAATTGAAAATATCAAATAACTGATGTCTGTATTCCACGTCATAAACATCATTCTGTATTCCAATTGTCTTCTGTTTATCGGTCTGTAATTTTTGTCACATCTAGTATTTTGGTTTATTATAGCCCTGAAGAAGACCTGCGAGGCAGGTCAAAACGTTGGCACGTATTAAAGAATTTCCTTACTAGACGTGGTGTTCCTCTTTGACTGGATCCCTGATCATCTTCTTCTCCATTCATCATAACACCTAACTATACTTTTATCATTATGGACCTCTGAAAGATTTCTAATACAGTAGAACCTCACTAATTCGACACTTAAAGGACCAAAGGGTAGGAAGGAACGGCCAAAAGGTAGGATTAACCGGAAGTATCAATGAAATACACGTTTTTCATGATTAAAAATGCGTTGTAATGATATTTAAAGTTACATCTTTGCGTTTATAAATAATATAAGAAATAGAAACATACTTTACATACAATAACAGACCAACATGTTTCAGCCAGCTATTTATATATAGAAGCATTGGCCGTAGTAACACTATATTGTGTTAGGTTTATAGCAAACTAACTCACCTTTAGAATCTTTCATAATGAAGCATACTCTAAACGTCATTTTCAAGCACGTAATGAGCAAAACCGTAAAGACATAACTATTTCCGCCTCTTTTTCGGAACTTCTTTTTTGTTTTTTTGTTTTTTGTTTTTTTTTGGCTTCAAGACTGGTTAACACAAGTCCTTTATTGCCAATGTAGTACTATCTAATTTTATGCCTAGTTGAATTTTCTTTTTCTTCCTCTATTATATGAGAGCTTTCGTTTCTGATTAAAATTTATTTAAGTTGTGGGCCTTTTCTTTTGTCATTGTTCTTAAAAATTCAAAACCGTCGTGAAGTTTGTGTGCCCAGCGTTCTTATCCTATCATTCACAAACTTTTTGCAATTAAACACAATGTCTTGGATCTTCCAGACATTGGCATTTAGGACACATGCCACTTTGAGCTAGTGCCATTAAATTGAGGTGTTTATTAGTTCTGCCATGGTTAATGTTCAGTCTATTAAGTTTTACTAACCTTGAGTGGTCAAGATTTAGCCTTTAAGTTACAAACTATGGAGTCAGTGCTACCTTTTGCTGTACTGCGTAGTGGTCCTTTCCTATCAGTGCACTTTCCCAATTGTAAAATCTTTGCCATTCTTCTATCGCATTACATTTGATCTTTCTCATTAAGTCTGTTATTGGGATCTTAACATTTATCCGGTGATGCTGGCGTTGGTTGGCAGTTCTGTCTGCCGTTTCATTACCTGACAGCCCTACGTGTCCCGGTAGCCATTGGAGGAAATAATGGTTTATCGGTTTGTGTAAAAAATAAATGTAATTATATGATTTTGTTAAAGTTTCAGAGCTTGACGCTTGTTAAAGTTTGACGCTTAGACCTTATCAATTAGGTAGCTATGGCACTTCAAGATTCAAAATGAGATTTTCGCACAAAAAGACTACTCTAACATCATTTCAGAAAGTCAAGGCCAGGTAGCCTTTTGCATATCAACTCAGCCGGAGATTCTTACGGATTAGTGAGGTCATGCAGCAGATATTTTGGTGAAATGGTCAAAAGTTTTGACGCTTTAGCGAGCGCTTTAAGATCCATTTTGATTTAATTGGTGCTCTTTAGTCATATACTTTCGGATCTATTTACTTCCAATGATTCAACTTGGATTCTGAAATCCGTGCAATCGTATAAATAGGAGCACGTCATTATAATATGCACTTTTTTCATTTAATTCTTGAATCATTTATCACTAAGCCCGAAAAAAAAGTTATTCCCATGGGAGAGTAGAAAGACTTGCTAAAATTAGCTAGTGGGAAATGCAACTAGCAGAGGCCGGTAGTAAATTATCAAGATACGCACTCACTGTAATGTATCATTAATACAAATGGCTCTCATTACATGATACGTCGGCAGAACGCTTCCACGTTATGTAGAGTAAGTAGGATCTGGGTATAGTTGTGGATGGGAACTGCGTCACGTCACGGTGTGTACTCTTCCGACCTTATCTCGGGACATCCTTTGAAAAGGAAAAACTTACTTTCCTCACGATAAGAGGGAATGATATTCAGCGAAAAGGGGCGATAATTGTGGAGAAAAGGATGACTCATTCATAATGAATAATTAATTACTTCTTCTTCTTCTTCTACTTCTTCTTGTATATCGATCGCAGTAGGTTCTATGAGTCAAAGAGTTGTCACACTTATGACTCCGTTTCTGAAACGGCTACAAGAAAGGATAATTTTAAAATGGCAACTAAAATGCCAAGGTTGTACTGAAATATCAAACTCTATGAATCTGGATTGAGTAATACCTTAGCTCGGATCGTGGCAACGCAGGCTAAAGCATTTATTTGGTCCCTTTCACATTTTTATTTTTTTTTTTTTTTTTATTAAGCTTTAAAAAGTTAGTTTATTATATTATACACTGCTTTTCCTTGAACATGGCCATTCCAGATAAAAGATAAATAAAAATAATTAAACCGAAATGGTTAGAAAAATCAAATCTCAGTTAATTGAGATCCCAAAAAAGCAAGGAGAAAAAAAACGTAGGACAATTGACGTAATACATAGATATTGAAGTGCCTTCTCCAATCAAGAAAACTCTTCTTCATGAGCAATTTGTTAATGACGATTCGTTTCCCAGTATATTTGGTTGATCGAGACATCAATTTATCGAGTCCCGAGGTATAGTTATGTACAATATCCCATCCTTTACCGGATGTATTTATTCATGCAGTTATAAAAAAAAAAAAAATAGTAATAAAGGCCCACTTGAATCGGGTAGGTCCTAATTATTACTACCTAAACGGTAGCTTTTATCGACAAATGTTTTATAACAAAAAAGCTGAGAGAGATCGAGCAAGATTGGTCAAATCCAGGTTAATTTTTTTTATTTCGTATTAGAAGAAACTGAGTCAAAAGGAGCTCACTCACTAGAACCTTCTTCCTAGCCGCTAGTGTTATTTAGTATTAGAAGAGTTGAGCTCCTAACTTCTCCTAATCTCCTAATATCATACTACCAAACAGCGCGTAACTCATTCCCCAAAAATGGATCTCTTTTGATCAAATAGGTCACCGTTCCATGTTTGTTTGTTTTGGTTTTATGGCGTACAACTACACCGGTTATCGACGCCAATTTTTCTTTTTTCTTTTATTTTTGTATCAAAATATTCCATTCTTAGATTTAATTTAATTTACATGTTTTGTATAAACTTATGTTCTATTACATATTTAAAATTTTTGTAAATAAATCGTTTAATTTTTAGGAATTTGAACACTAATTTTGTTGTTTCACTGTCATCTCCCAAGACTGTTGGAAGGTCCAGTATTCAGTCCCAAGCTTATTGAGGCGGCATGTTCCATGTTATAAATAATAATGGAAAATTGAATATCTCCGTTTAGACATTTATGTGAAATAAAACAGATTTGTAAGTTTTACGTTGTATATTCCTTCTTTGTTTAAACGCTGCGAGTTTCGGGCCATTGAGACACGAATTCGATTCCCGCAACCGAAGGTCTTTTTTTTCTGAAGGTCTGAAATTGGTTTCCTCTGTTCTGTTGATACTCTAAAAATTCTTCGGTATATAATAGCGAGTGTAAATCCGTATAAAGATTTTTTGTGGTGTTATCTCAACATTTACGATGTCGAATTCGCTAATATTGAAAATTATTTAGTATATAATTGAATATTAATTTTCAAATATCAGCTTTAAATAAAGAAATAAAATTAAACTATCATTCGTTTTGAAAGTACATTTGTTGTTACTTGAAATTATTTTTTCTTAGTACACGTAAAAAAACGAAATTTACTTATAGGTTTGTAACGAATTGGTTCGTGTATTTCTTTCTTGAACTTTAAACTGACTGACATTCCAACTCATCCTACCACTGTCCTCACCACTTACGCTGATGACACATATGTGTTATCAGTAAACAATGATCCCTTCATTGCCTCCCAAACACTCCAATCCCATATCCTAACCCTTCAAGAATGGTGTCAAAAATGGAGAATCAAAATAAATCCCAAAAAAATCTCACCAAATAACCTTTACCCTTCGTCGTAAGCCCACGACTTCCTGTCCTACAGTATCCTTTAATGATATTCCACTAATCCCTGTTGAACAGATTCGCTACCTTGGACTCCACTTGGACAAACGTCTTACTTGGAATCCATATACAAGACTAAAAAGACAACAAACTGCCCGTCGTTACAGATTACTTCAACATTTATTAGACAAACGTTCAAAGCTCCCAATTAATTACAAAAGACTAATATACATGACTGTGATTAGACCTATCTGGACTTACGGAGTTGAGCTTTGGGGCTCCACTAAACCATCCAATTCATCTCGTATCCAATCCTTACAATCCAAAATCCTTCGTAAAATCCTCAATGCTCCTTACTTTGTCACCAATAAACTTATCCATAAAGACCTTAATGTTCCATATGTTGCTGATTTAGCCCACACCAGATACCTATCCTTTCACAGTAAGCTCCATAATCACTCAAATCCGTTAGTTTCTCAACTTGCTTCCCACTCCATTCCTGATAATCCTCCGAGGCGTCTGAACAGAAGATGGCCCAGAGACCTCTAGTTTACAATTTTTATTAAAGTGCTACTGATGGGTGGTACTTTTCATGTTTTGTCACGTTATTATAATCGTGTCAATAAATTTACATGATGTATATATTCTGTATAGTTGTAAGTTTCAATAAATGTATATTTAAAAAAAAACAAAATTAACATACTTTGATTTTGATATTTTTTTTTTCTCTTAGTTTATTATCTAAACTAAGAGAAAAAAAGTAATTAGATTTTTAACTAGATCTATATTGTTATTCAGTAGTAAATTTTAATAAATAAAATAGAAGAAGTAAAACGAAGAAAAATAAATAAAATAAACTTTTTAAGTTACGGAGTTGCCTTGGTATTTCCTTATTTTTACAACGTGAGGAAACCAACAAGAAGTTGTTTGCTTTTGTTGAACCGCTGTACGAATTGTGGAGAATCCCAATGTTTCTTGTAACTTTGTATAAACAAAGCTAATAAATCTAGTGACAGTTTCTTTAAATTCTTTTTCGGGTTGTAATAGTTATTTTATAACAAACAATGGAATCTTACATGATATTATAAGAAATAAGAAAAACTTTAAATAAGTGTTTTGGTAGTTGAAAAACATTTAATTGTGATTGATTTGAAAACAGTCATAAATAATTGCATTACATAGAAACCTCCCTACCATGCTAGGTGATAATAGTAAAAATATCGAAATAATAATAAATTTGTTTTAAAAATTACAACTAATTCAATAAATTAAAAAAAAACAAAAAAAAAACTTTAAACTTCTAATAATTGGAAGATGAAGTTGATGGAATTGAAGTTGATGAAGGTGGCAAGTAAAACTTTTAGAAAATTTAGTTATTTAAATTTAGTTAGCTCTCTATGGGTTAACATCTTAATGGTATATTTTTAATATTCCCTTCTCTCATTCCTCTAAATTCAATAAAAGTCTCAAAACTCTTAAATTTTAATTTCTTATATAAAACTACTTTCTATAAAAAAAACCTGCCAATGCCCAACTTTGAATTCAGTTTTCTCGAAACGCGAGAAAATCTAAAGAGTTACTTATCGCCTTCATTCACTTGACCTTTCATATTCTTCACGATGAAAATATATTCTCAGTTGTTTCGAAGAAAATTATTTACTAATAAAATAGTCAAAAATATAATTCCTTTTTTTGGTATTTTTTAACTTTTTTTTTGTTATTGAATGATCTGAGCTCAGGAATTTTTAATGTGAGATTGGTGGTGTCGACATTCAGTTCGCCAAGCCATTTACTTATTTATATTTCAAAATATATTATATAGAACGTGATGATAAAAGTATGGTTGACCGGACGACGAATGGAGAAGAAGATAGTCAGGGATGCAGTCAAAGTAACACCACGTCAAAGAAGAATTCTTTAATACGTGCCAACGTATAGTAATATATTGGGTTGTTTCACATGAAATGTCCGATTTTATAATATTTGAAATACATAGAGGATTTTGCGAGTCTCCAAAGTTCACATATCATTATCAAGCAGTTACTAATCCTCTACTTTTCTTTTATAAACATTAGCTTCCCAATCAATTACACACTGTTTAGTATACCTTCAAATATGAACATGGAAAGGCGCGATTTTCGTGTAATATTTTTTATGAGTTGCGACGAAAAATGGATTGCTTATGACAATCAGCGTCGGTCAGGGCAGTGGTTAGACATCTACGACGAAAGCCCAGGACAAA
Source organism: Euschistus heros (assembly GCA_003667255.2). NCBI lineage: Eukaryota > Metazoa > Arthropoda > Insecta > Hemiptera > Pentatomidae > Euschistus > Euschistus heros. The sequence goes on from RCWM02000146.1 coordinate 2,510,603, forward strand.
TGCCAAAACCAAATTTGCACCCGAAAAAATTGATGGTTACAGTATGGTGGTCCATGGCTGGAATCATACATTATTCCTTTTTGCCTAGAGGTGAGACCATTACCTCTACAACCTACTGCAATGAAATTGGCCAAATGCACGAAATTATCGAAAAAACAACCTGGATTGGTAAATCGGAAGGGCCCTATACTCCTACACGACATCGCTAGACCCCCACGTTTCAAAACTTACCATGCATAAATTGAAATAGCTGGGGTACGAAGTTCTTCCGCACCCACCATATTCTCCCGACTTGTCTCCATCAGATTATCACCTTTTCAGGAATTTAGACAACTTCTGCAGAGGAAAATTTTTTGCAAATGATGCTGAAATCAAAAGTGCGTTTTCAGATTTTGTTTCACTTCAAAGCTCAGAGATTTTCAAATCCGGGGTAAAAAAGTTGTTGTCACGTTGGGAAAAATGTGTAGAAAAAGAAGATAAATACTTCGAATAAAATTATATTGTTTTCATATTGTATTTTTACTAAAATCCCTTTACCTTGAAAACGGACATTTCATGTGAAACAACCCAATAGTAATATAGTATACCTCAAGGAGTCATCGTCCTTCTCCTCACAAGTGTGGTTCGGTGGCCCTGAAGAAGACCTGCAACGCAGGTCGAAACGTTGGCACGTATTAAAGAATTCTTCTTTGACGTGGTGTTACTTTGACTGCATCCCTGACTATCTTCTTCTCTATTATATAGAACATTTCAAAAGTTAAATAAAAATGCTAGTAGAAAGTTCTAATACCATTTTTATCAGCATAATATAAAATAATCAAAAAAATTTTGTGTAACAGCTATTACAGAAATAATCTTGTTTATATGTAATCTAAAAGCTATATGTACGTATATAGTTGTGTAAGCATCAAGGTTTTTAACAATTTGTATTTTTTCCTTATTATTTTATTCATTATTCTATTTATGTATGACTTTAATATGCACACATATTAGTTGGAATATATTTAATTTATATAATACATTTTTCATTCTCTTCCTGATTATTTTTTTTGTCTTATTTATGCTTATTTAAAATTCAAAATTAATTATTTAGTATTCTAATAGTATTATATTATTCCTTTAATCAGCTAGTTTTAATTCTGCTAATATAGGAAAGAATATTTTTACTGTTAAATACGTGGAATTTACATGGAGTAATTAGGGAAAAGTATGATGGAAAACCCCAAGTACGACGTGGAAACCATGATATGTTGTACCCTGCTTCATCATATGTATGGATCGTTAAAATTATTTGTTAATTACAATTTTATGTGAAATGAAAGTTAGAATGTAAAACATAACACATTATTCAGTCAATAAGGAAATGAAAAAAAATTATTCTGTCTTGACATTTGAAGCTTTGACAGGTTCTTGGTTGGATACTTTATTCACTTATTGGTTTTATACTTTTATTCCTCGTCGAAAGAAATGATACGTTCTCGTTGACAGCTGAAAGAGGATATAAATTTAACGTGAAAGTTCTCCATTTTACCCTTTTGGGTTTCGTTCGATATCTGCGACCGGTTTTTGTTTATTTTCTGAGAGCCAATAGAAGAATCGTTCTGTCTTCTGAATGTGTAAAACTTTTCTCTTTCCGTTTAGTAAATTTTGAAAAGTCAATCCAGAAAGAGAAGACGTATCTCTTAGATAAGCATTAAAAAAATATTATTTTTATTCATTCATTATTATTATTATTTTTTAATAGTATAGAATATTTAAATATTATTTTATTTCAGGTATATATAAGATTTTTCAATATGTTTTGTTTGAAAACCAGTTATATTAAAATTTTAAATTATTTGACCAGGATATATTGTCATTGATTCGGACGTTATCAAACATTTTGCATAATCGACCTTTTAACAGGGTTATCCGTGGATATTCTTAATGAATGAAGAATTTACTCTAAGGATTGATGAATTAATTGCCACTTCTATTGGGATTATTTTATTAGAGTGAGTACTAGTTTCGATTGCTTAACATTCATCTTCAGTTCTAAAACATATACAATTTTTAACACACCATTACTATGTTACATGGATTTTTACATAAAGACTCAGGAGTAAAAATAATGCATCACGTAGAAAATAGCGTAAAATTAAATATTTATAAATCATTGGAAATAATAAAATAGTTTAAAACCGATCCAGATTGATGTTTAAAGGACCAGATAAACATTTCCAATAGCCCAATTTTAAATCTGTTTCCAATAGCAACGGAAATATCCAATGAGACATAAGAGAAATCCCATAGTAAACCTCAACAATTTACCCTACCTGCCCCCCCTGCCCCCTTCCTCTTTCCACGATGAATATATTTCAGATATCTCTTAGAACTCCTCAGGTGAGTTCCACTGTTTGATTTCTTGTCTTACATTTTGAAAACTTTAGCATATATTATCCATATATCAAGGTACTGACGTGTTGAAAATTTTTTATTTGTTCAGAACTGAAGATTAAACATCAATCTGGATCGGTTTTAAACTATTTTATTATTTCCAATGATTTATAAATATTTAATTTTACGCTATTTTCTACGTGATGCATTATTTTTACTCCCGAGTCTTTATGCATAACTCATTGTTTAGTTTAGGCGGACTCATTATCATAAGCAAATTAGGATATTTAAAAATACAAACATGATGGGTTATACTTTATTTCATTTCAATCAAACAATAAGATTGTTCAATTGAATTCAGTAACCAAAAAAACTAATTCGTTAATGTTCAGCATTCAAAACTATATTTTAATAAAATAATTTCAATAGAAGTGGCAATTAATTCATCGATACTAATTGTATTGATCCTTCTATACCCTCATGCTGTTTTACAATGTGAATTCTTGAAGACTTAGGAGTTCACTACAACGTACGTAAAGCAATCTCTAATACAAAACAAAAATATTCTTTTTTTCACTTTCACGTGGTTCAGAAACATTTTTTTTAATTTTAAAATTGTCTTCTTCATATTCCTCCTTCTGCCAATAATACCGTAGAGTGGTCTCATTTATTTATTTATTTTTTGTGGCTAAATATTCTTAGAATGAAAAAAATAAATCAAATTACAGCTGTGGAACTTAAAAGGCATAGGCCCTATGACTATTTCAGCAGATTTTTCATAGTATTCTTTAAAACAGGTCAAGAATAATACCTAATACAATATATTTTAAACTGTTACAAATACAATCTACTTAACTCAGGATCAATGAAAATTAGGGTTGATGATGAGTCTGTCTAAAAATGATTGATACATATTTATATCATGGTATTGAAACATCAACAAAATTAAGATTGATGAATTAATTGCCACTTCTATTGAAATTATTTTATTAGAAAACTAGTTTCGAATGCTAAACATTCATCTTCAGTTCTAAAACATAGAAAATTTTCAACACATCAGCACTATGTTCCATGGATTATATATACTAAAGTATTCATAATTGTAAGACAAGAAATCAATATTGATAGAAGTGACAATTAATTTATCAATCCTAATTAAAAATTGTTGTAATTTATTTCGGTATTTTTAGTTAAATTAACGAATTAGTTTTTTTGGTTACTGAATTCAATTGAACAATCTTATTGTTTGATTGAAATGAAATAAAGTATAACCCATCATGTTTGTATTTTTAAATATCCTAATTTGCTTATGATAATGAGTCCGCCTGGAGCTAAACTAAACAATGAGTCAGGAGTGAAAATAGTAAATATTTAACCCGAGGCAATCCATCACCAATTAGCAGTTAATGACGATCCGGTTAATTGAACATCTAGTTATCTGGTAATTAATTACTGTTGTTAATTGTGGCGAGGCTTTTTGTCAACATTGGCCCAGGCGGACTCACTGCTATGATTAGGGCTATTACCAGTGGGCAGCTTCTCTTGTAGAGGAATGTCCTGATTGACATCTCCTAATTGGATGGATCTTCCAAAATATTCTTCCAGAGGCCTAAGCTAATTTTAGCAATAGGATATATCTGTTATAGGATCGACAGAAATGTTTCAACCTAAATTAAATTATGCATTGCGAACGTTATGTGCTTGAACTTAACTATGGAATTAGAAAATGCAATTTTAATGCTCTACACCTTTGATTCTTTCATTTTTTCTTAGAAACGATCGTTGAAGACACTAGAATAGGGTTGTCATACGTCCCGGTAGACCGGTACATGTTACCACTATATAAATTCCGTCCCGGTCGTCCCGGCTGACCCAACATGTGTCCCAGTCCGAGAATATACAGTAATAACAGTTTATTTGGTTAAATCCTTCAGCGGCTTAGAATTAAGCGGCGTAATATTATATTTTCGGTGTCGTAGTGCGTTCAGAATTCCTGGAGTGATTAATCCAGTCAATAAAACACATTGTAAAGTGCATTGAATATGCGATAATTTTTGACTTCATAGCTTCGTTAGGAATAGTTAGAAGGTAAACATACTAAAAGTCCCCGCCCCTGGGGGGGTGAGCTAACGGTGGGGGGAGGGGAGAAGTTCAGTTTTTTTTTTTTTTTTTTTTTCGATAATATCTCGAAAACGGTTGACTCTAGAAAAATATGTTACAAATCAAAATTAAAGCTCATTAAATTTCCTATAAAATTAACTCTATACATATTCGTTGAAATTCCAATTGTTTTTGAGATATACGTTATTAAAAATCAATAATTTTAGAAATAAAAAAAATGTTTATCTCACTTTTTGTTTAACATTTGCTTCAAATACCAAAAACGTATACACTGCCGGTCAAAAGTTTGAGACCACCCTGAGCCAAAGTATGTAAATTTAAAAGTTTAATATCTTTAATATCGTTCCGCCTCTCTTTTTCTATCTAAATTTATGTTGATGTTTTTATTTATTAGTAATAACAATTTGTTTCACTTTTGAGATTTTCTCCGTAATAAATCAATTACGAGCTATTCCACTCAAAAAAAAAAGGAACTTAGTTCATAAATATCTAATTAAATTTGAAATGGCTCAACAAAAATTCCCGCTGCCTTCATTTAATATGAATGGGAGATTTTCGTTTCTCAATTTTTAATTCAAATTTCAAATTTTTTAATCCAAGGTTATTCTGTCGGCAAACGAAATTGTTGGAATTAATATGGAAAATACAGTTTGTTTTAAATTATGTATTGAAAACTTAATTTTAATTTCTTCTCTTAAAGGTAGATGAACTTTAAAGATCTTGGTATAAACTATATAAATGCGTTTAATTTTATTTAAATCCATTTATTTTTCACCTAACATCAAACTTTTAAATTTACTGGTATCGTTTCAGGGTGGTCTCAAACTTTTGACCGGCAGTGTATATATAAAATTAAAGTAAATTTAATGCTCTACAATTTTGATTTTGACGTTTTTTCTGAAAAACGATTGTGGAACGTAATAAAAGCAAAAGTTTGACAAAAATAGAAGTGACATTTGTTTTGTTCCCGAAAATCACCGATTGTCAATAACGTAATATCTCGTAAACGGTAAGAATTACGACAAATTTATATATAATTAATTTTATAGAAAATTTTATTAGCTTTTATGTTTATTTGAAACATATTTTTCTAGAGTCAACCGTTTTTGAGATATTATCGAAAAACCAAAAAAACTGAATTTCTCCCTCACCCCACCGTTAGCTCACCCCCCAGGGGCGGGGACTTTTAGTATGTTTACCTTCCAACTATTCCTAACGAAGCTATGGAGTAAAACATTATTGCATATTCCATGCACTTTACACCCCTCATTTCATCACTCATTGACTGGGCTAGATCTTTGATGTTATTCGTATGCAACTTCGCGCCGCCAGATCGCAGAGAACGCTGCCTTGTTGCGTAGCGTTAAGTTGACACTCTTTATTTCCTTACTCTATGCACCCAAGTTCCTTCAGTTGGTCAATGTTCGTTATAAAGTTCATATCAGACTGCATGGAACACTTTGTGCCTACTAATTTTGCCGTTTTAATTTGTGTCCCGGTCAGTAGCTAGACTGTTATGGCAACCCTACACTAAAAGCAAATGTTTGACAAAAAAATTAAAAATTCGTTGTTTTTTTTTTTTTTTTTTTTTTCTTTCGATTATTACCGATGTTCAATAACGTTTATCTTGAAAACCGTTGGAAGTATGTAATCTATTTTAAAGGAAATTTAATTAGCTTTAATTTTGATTTGAAACATATTTTTCTAGAGTCCACCGTTTTCGAAATATAATCGAAAAAAACAAAAATGGGACCTTCTCTCCTCCCCCACCGTTAGCTCACCTATCAGAGGCATGGACATTCAGTATGTTTATTTTCTAACTACTACTAACGAAGATATGAAGTCAAAAAAGGGTCCTTTTCATTTTGTCTCCTTAGAACTGGTGATGAATGTATAACATTAGAAACTAGTTTTCTAAAACATTAATTCCGATATAAGTGGAAATTAATTCATCATTCATAATTTTGTTGATCCTTCTATAACATCATTCGTGATTCTAGTGATACTGTATAATGATTAATATAAACGAATATATCCTTCAAAACCTATAAATTATAACTATTATTGTAGTGATTTTTTACCAGTAATTATAGGTTATAGTTATAATAATAGGTTGATACTAAAATCGATAAAAAATATATGGCAATAAAGTTTTTAAAAAGTAAATTATTTAATAAAGATATTTTTCGAAGGTTGGATTCTATATTCGATCTGGTATCGATTGGATAATAAATAAACCAGATCCCGAACTGGAGAAGAAAGTGTACTAACCTGGACGTGACCAGAGCCGCAGTTACAGCTGATTGGATCTCCACCTCCTCCAACCTCCCTCACAAATACTATTGATTAATTTTCTAATTTTCTGTCCCCCATGTTTTTTTTTTCTCATTGGATCGACTTTCTCTTGTTTTATTTTATATTTTTCTCCCCTCGAATCCTAAAAGTTTCTTTGATGAAGACATTGTTCTAGGCGGTTCGTCTTCTTCGCTTTCGTGTGAAATTGCTCTTTTTAAAAATAATAACTTTTACGGATCATTGTTGAGAGTTGTAGGTTATCAGTGCGCCTGCTATTCACTACTCTATGCCTGTTAGCAGCCTTCACACTTTTTGTATTTAATTGTTTTGTTTAATAAGTCTCTTTGTCTTCTCAATGTTGTACGGTTTCTTTGATTTTTATTTGACTTTCTCCCTTTTGACCTCATTTGAGGCGGGATCTTCTGTGTATTCATTAGCTTTATTTGAAAGATATAGACTTTTTTTTTTCTTAGTTAAACATTGGAATCTAATGAGATAGTAATGTGGAATAAATATTATGAATTTTAAAAAAGGAGAATCTATTACTTGTAGCTAGCTCTCTGGTAATAATTTTATTTATATTTTTTTAAAAGGTATTTATTGAAATTTAAAACTGTATACGTTACGTTATAATATTAAATACATCAAGTAAATGTGATGATAATACTAAAAATGACATTTCAATTAGGATTGGTGAATTAATTGCCTCTTCTATTGGGATTATTTTATTAGAAAACTAGTTTTGGAATTCTAAACATTCATCTTCAGTTCTCAGGAGGTTTAAGAGATAATTTAGACTAAGATGAATGTTTAGCATTCGAAACTAGTTTTCTATCCCAATTGTATTGATCCTTCTATACCATCATAGTGTACCTCAAGTGACATGTCAATTGCTTGTACAGAACTACCTATTGGTAACACTCATAAAGTTCTATAAAATAATGGTTCTATATTAGAAGTTCTCGAAGCCATCTTCTTTTCAGGCGCCTCTGGGGGTTATCTGGAATAGAATGTGATGCAAGTTGTGATACTAATGGCTTTGAATTGTTATGGATGTTTGCTATGAATGGTTTAGGCTAAATAAACATCATTATAATGTCATTATGGATGTATGTTAGTTACAAAGTAAGGAGCATTGAGGATTTTTTGGAGGATTTTTGGTTTGTGAGAATCAGAATAATTTTATTATAGTAGAAAAACGGTGGCGATGAAGACTGTTGCATTATTTTATCTAACCATTGTTGTCAAAAAATGTGCTCCTATTATTCAGTAGTTAGCCTTACAACTGTTAGCTTAAAAATAATTATGAATTATGGACATTGTAATTATTAGAATGAATAAACTAATCAAAAATATGGAATGTAAATCCATTTAAATAAAGATATTTTTTTTTTTGGGGGGGGGGGGGGGGGGGGGGGGGGGGGGACAAAAACCGAGTTTAAGATTAAACAACCTACATGTACAAACGTAAACTAAAAAGTTTTTTTTCATTTATTGATATTTACAACTGTACAAAATAATATACATCAAGTAAATGTGTTGATAGTGAATACAATGGCATGTAAATAACTTGTAAAGAACTACTCACGAGTAGCACTTCAATAAAATCTACACTAAAAGATCTCTAGGCCATCTTCTTTTCAGACGCCTCAGAGGATTATCGGGGATGGAGTGGAAAGCAAATTGAGAGACTAGCGGATTGGAGTGGTTATGGAGCTTACTATGGAAGGATACATATCTGGTTTGGGCTAGATCAGCAATAAATGGCACATTAAGATCTTTATGGATAAGTTTATTGGTCACAAAATAAGGAGCAAGTAAGGATTGGATACGAGATGAATTGGATGGCTTAGTGGAGCTCCAAAGCTCAACTCCGTACGTCCAAATAGGTCTTATCACAGTCATGTAAATGAGTCTTTTGTAATTTATTGGAAGCTTTGAACGTTTGTCCATTAATGTTGAAGTAGTCTGTAACGACGAGCAGTTTCTTGTCGTTTTAGTCTTGTATGTGGATTCCACGTAAGAGGTTTGTCCAAGTGGAGTCCTAGGCAGCGGATCTGTTCAGGAGGGATTAGTGGAATGAACTAAAAAGTACAAAATAATATTTTAATTACTTCGAAACAAAGAGCATTAAAGGACAATGAACGAAATTATGGATACTTATATACCTATTCACAATTTATAATCAGTTATTTTGGTAGTCCGTGCCAGCCAAGAAGGGCAGTTTAATCTTGCCTTTGCAACAATCTTTTTAATAGCACGAGGCAACGGTTTCGCGGTGATGTAATAGCTGAGGGATCTTTAAAATTACCATAATTTTTTTTCGAATTCAGTTTTTTTTGTCTGTCACCGACTACATAAATAACATCATAAAAATAACTAATCATAAATTATGAATAGGTCTATAAGTATCGATAATTTCGTCGGTTGTCCTTAAAAAAAAAAAAAAAAAAAAACCAGACGGTTTGAGAACCTCCTCTTTTCTGAAGTCGGTTGATGATATAAAATAATTTTTATTAGGATTTTATTATGATATTAATATTTTATTTTGTTGTAGTTCATAATTAATATTTTTCTTTTTTTTTATTGTTTCAGGTATGTACATGTTGGCTGTAATACTTAATGTAATATTGTATCGGCTCTAATACATTAAATAAGTAAGTAGGTTCCATATGTGACATAAATTAAACTATATATAAGTTGTATTATATTACTTTGTATTTCATTTAGTATAAACATTATATTGTTCCCCATAACCATATTTCGATTACTTGTTGACAGATTTAAAAACAAACGCTCAAATATTATATTTCTAGTAAAATACGCGGAGTTCACTCACTGCTAGCTATACTCCTATACTGCTGTACGATTGTCAAGGCTCTCAGCTGTCTTGAATAATTTATCGCTGAGTCGAAAAGAGTGAAGGTTATAGACGGTCCTTTTGTATCTTGTAGTTTTGCTTTTGTTTTGTTTTTTTTTCGTAACCTTGGCAATGATAAAGCGCGTATCTCTACGTGTCTTGTCGGATTAGTTTTTTATCTTCTTGTACCGTCCGAAACAAGATGGACTTTATTTAAGATTTAACAGCTTAATGGATTTGAAATTTATTAGCTCACGTTTTTATTTTTACGATTTTTTGTGTCTTCATTGTGATCGATTGGTCCTTTTCTTTTCTTTTTTTTTTTTTAATTGCTTGATCAAATACTATTGCCATGGTCTACATAACATCGTATAACTTAAATAATTGGAAAAAACTTATTTACAAGACAGTAATTAGACCCGTTTGGAATGCGGAGTTGAGTCTTGAGGCTCCACTAAACCTTCCGATTCTTCTCGTACCAAATCCTCAAAGCTCCTTATTATGTCACAAATAAACTTATCCATGACGATCTCAATGTATGTTGCAGCTTTGCCCTAAACTAGTTACCTATCCTTTCATGGTAAGCTCCATACCCTCTCGAATCCACTAGTATCCCAACTTGCCTCTCACTCGATTTCCGGCGTCTGAAAAGAAAATTTCCTAGGGACTTTCGAATGTAGAACGTTTATTGAAGTGCTGCTAATGGGTAGTTCTTCACAAGTTAATTACATTTTCATAGTAATTATTTTACAGCACATTAACTTAATGTATATATTGTATGCAGTAAATATGAATGAAGTATATTATAAAAATTTAAAAAAAACTTGCTATATGAGTGCTTAATTTTGTGATAATTAGGGTTGATGAATTAATTGCCACTTCTATTGAGATTATTTTATTAGAAAACTAGTTTCGAATGCTAAACATTCATCTTCAGTTCTAAAACATACAAAATGTTTTCAACACATCAGTACTATGGTACATAGATGATGTGTTGAAAAATTTTTGTATGTTTTAGAACTGAAGATGAATGTTTAGCATTCGAAACTAGTTTTCTAATAAAATAATCTCAATAGAAGTGGCAATTAATTCATCAATCCTAATTGTATTGATCCTTCTATACCATCATGGTGTACCTCAAGTAATTATAGGATAGAATTATTTTGATCCATGTTTCTAGCAATATTGATTTAGTATATGAAACATTGCTCTGTTATTGAAGATGAAAAAGTTAAAAAAAAATTTTATGATTGTGAGGATGAATGTATGTATAATAATCATTATTAATTGTCCTAAAACTATTGCCTTCGGTTCTTAGAAATTGATATTTTGAATCGACATTTCCCTAGAAAGGATGGGCTTTAAAAGAAATATGAATATCTTTAAGAAGTGATAGAAGAAGGTTTTCTTGGGATATATTCAATAAGGATTGATGAAATAATTACCACTTCTATTCGAACTATTTTTATCTAAAATTTAGTTTCAAAAGTTGTACATTCATTATCAGTTCTAAAAAACATATATTACAAACTGCTGATGTTTTGTCCTGAATCCCGACAGAAGTGGCAATTAATATATCATTCCTAATTGTATTGATCCTTCTATACCATTATGGTGTGCCTCAAGTGATTTTTCAAGCAATTCATCAATTTTCAGCCTAAGCTCTTCTTTAACCTAGGTATCATAGTCAGGGTGTCTACTAGTCGGGAAATTCGGGAATTTCGGGAATATGTCGGGAATTTCGTGTGGTCGGGAAAAATTCGGGAATAAGTCGGGAATTTACAGAAAATTTGCTAAGTCGGGAAAAAGTCGTCGTTAGTGCTAAAATTTTCAGACTTTTTTTTTCAGTTTTTTTTTGCTGTATATTTCAGTTAAGGAAGCGTCTGATTGGTATATTTACTCTACATACTTTTAAAGTTAACTAAATTTACTACAATTTGAGATCAGGGTGAGCTCTATATAGCATTGGTTCCCAAGATACAGGGATATTATCTTCGAAAAGAGGTCATTTTTTTCCCCAAAAACAGATGTTTTTTCGATATGGTCACTTATTTTGTAAAATATCTCCTGAAATACACATCATTTGAGACCAGAATGGTACCTGTAGGCCCAGCGGTTCTCTCAAATACGGCAAATTACTAAAAACAGTCAAAAGTGGATTCTGGGGAAAATACTG